>JAGFMF010011870.1:18356243-18384529 GCA_019455555.1 Galemys pyrenaicus | reverse complement strand
TTTAATAAAAGAGCCAATCATACAACCACCCCCATGGATGATATTCCAGCAAGCACGGTTTCTGTAACTTTTAAAACTTTAATTATTAAATCGGCCAAAGCAAAAGGGAGTCCAAAGAGAGCCAGCTGTGGAACCTCTGATTTTTCAGGACAGTTCCCCTATGTCGGGCTTTTGCCTCACAACATAGTCAGGTGGCCCTCATCAGATAATTTATCCATATATATCTATGTATATGTATATAGAAGAGGTTGTAGTTTAATGAAGAGAAAAAATCAGGAGTAAATAGGAAAGCAATCCAACTTCCCAGCTGATTTATTGAGGAAAGGTTCAGTTATCAACTGCACTCTTTCTGAATACAAACCTTGCCTTTATATGCACATGGGAAAAATTCAAAGCCCAAAAGAAACCTTTTCTCTTTTTCGGTATTGACTTTAAATTGGCAGTTTTCTGATATCTTAAAGAGTGTCTGCATAATTAACACCTTTAGACTATCTGTTTGAAGAAAGCTAAACTAATATTTTCACTGTTTTTTCCTTTTTCATTTAAGGATGTGAACTTCAGCTTTAAAGATTTATGACCCAGAGATTTTAAAATTAAAGGACTGAGAGAGAAAAAAAAAAAAAAGTAACGCCTTTAATTCTTAACTTTTAAAACTCATAATCAGATGTCATCCCAGCAAACAACTGTATGAAAGCATCTCAATGTTTCCAAGAGGTAACAAAACCTCCCTTTCCTAACATGGTCAATAGAGAAGCTGAACCTCTGTTTTCTGCATTTTATTGTCATGTTTGATGGATTTGCCAGTTTGATGGATTTGCCAGTTTAATATATCTAAATGAGAAGAATTTCCCTTTAGATAGAGTCAGATTTCAAAAGTTCTGGGTAGCAGTCAAAAAATGGGCAGAAGATCTTAAAAGACACTTCTCCAAAGAGGACATGCAAATGGCCAACAGGCACATGAGAAAATGCTCAGCATCCCTCATAATCAAGAAAATGCAAATTAAAACCACATTGAGATACCACCTTGTATCAGTAAGAATGGCACATTATCAAAAAAATCCAACAACAATTAAGGAGAAAAAGGAACTCTGCTACACTGCTGGTGGGAATGCAAGTTAATCCAACCACTATGTAAAGCTGTATGGAGGTTCCTCAGTCTACTAAAACTAGAGCTACCATATGACCCAGTAATACTGCTCCTAAGGATCTACCCAAAGGACACAAAAACACCATTTCAAAATAGTAACTGTACCCCTATGTTTATTGCAGCACTATTTATAATTGGTAAAATTTGGAAACAACCTAAATGCCCCAAAATATGTGACTGGATCAAGAAGTGGTACATATAGACAATGGAGTACTATTCAGCAATTAAAAAAGATAAACTAGAGACATTTGTAGAAGCATGGATGGATGAATATAAGTCAAAAGGCAAGAGAAAAATATCAGATGGTTTCACTAGTAGGAGGAATATAAAGAAACAAACAAAAACAGGGCTCAAGGAAAAGAACAACAATAAAAAAAAATACAACAAGAACAAAAAGACAAAGACAATTCAAAGGCTCCTTAAAGGGGGTTGCGGGGGGAGGAACTGGAATGAAGGCGAAAGAGCACAAGGGACTGAGGTGATGGTGCACAGGTGAAACGGTGGTGGGAACTCCCTGGGGATTACAGTTGATGTCAGATATGTATAAATTAATTTAATAAAAAAAACACGAGGGACTGAGGTGATGGTGCACTGGTGAGATGGTGATGGGGAATACATGGGGATTACAATTGATGGCAAGTATATGTAAATTTTTAAATATTTTAATAAAAAAATACATTAAAAATATTTTAATAAAAAAAAGAAAAAAAATTTAATAAAAAAATTAAAAGATCTGGGTAGTGACATAAGGGGTTAAGTTTCAGCACTATGAAGCTTTCAGCAGCCACTGTAGCATGAGTTCGATTCCTGGCCTGGGAGCTGACCTACATGGCACAGCAGATATCTCCTGTCTTACCCACTGCTCCCTTCATCAGTGTATTTCAGTAGATCTGACTGTTCTGCTACCCACTCTGTTTCTGGTGAATTCTCTCACCCCCCTGCACCTCTGGCCTGCACCCCAGCTCTTGTATGCATAAATAAATAAATCTAGGGAAAAAAATAAAACCTTCAATTAAAAAAAAAACAGTAAAAAAATTTAAAATTTTGGATACAATCTACCTTCTTCAAATATTCTGCTGGAGAGTATTTGCAAATAACAGGGCTGTCAAAAAATATAGACTATTGATACCTAATTAAAGAAGCTGATCCATTCAGAAAAAATAAAATCCATGTACACATACCTACCAGTACCCCCCGTCACTGACATTTGAAGTTTACTTCTAGTTCAGCACAACGTCCATACATATAGAGTGGTTTTTAGTATAATTAGGGCTAGTCCTGGACAAAACTACAATTTAGGCAAAGGATGTATTCACATTCCTCACACTCCTTTTCATGTTCCTATTTCCATTCTTGAAGGAGTAACATGGCTTTAATGTGTGTTTCCTCCCTATCTCAACAAAAAACTCCTCCTGTATCCTTGCCCCATCCTTGAACTTTTCCAGGCATCACAGAACTTCATGGTCCCATCAGACATCCTATATCCCAAATTATCAGGGTTACTACACTTCTCTAAAAATTAATCCAGGTTCAATTTGTTAATGGATAGTATGTCTATTACTTCACTCAGGTGAGATGTTTGCAGGGCATGGAAACAATTTAGGAACAAAGGGAAAGTTTCATATAATGATTATATTGATCAGTGTCCATGTAAGAAGGATCCTTTGAAATATGTTCTCAAGTCATTCATACTTTGAAATAATGTGTTAAGTGTTCTCTGTCATTCTTACAAAGATTAATAAAATACAGTTCTGGGGCCTCCCTATTGGTGCAAGGGGTTAAGTCCAGCACTATAAAGCTATGCATGGCCACTGCAGTGCAAGTTCAATCTCTGACCAGGGAGGGGACCCACATGGCACAGCAGACCTCTCCTGCCTCGCCCACCGTTCCCCTCAGCAGTGTATTTCATCAATCTGTCTGTTCTGTTCCTCATTCTGTCTCTGATGGATCCTCTTACCCCCCCACCCCAGACAAATAAGCATAGAAGCAAGAGTAATAACATGGATATAAATTGGAATTAAAGATGTGGAGCAGCGTTCGATTTCATTCAACTCTGAAATTCTATGGTTATGAAATACATCTTAAAAGATCACAAAGGTAGGAAAGTAAGAAAGGACAACAGAAAGAAAAATTAAAATATGCAAACTGTATAGTTTCTTACTTTGAGAGGCAGAAGGGTGAGGGGATGATAGTCATGTGGATTAGTAAACCGAGGACATTTGGATCCTGATCTGCTTAGGCTTTTAATGTGCTACTGCTCCTTTCACCACTGAGCACCACGAGCAACTAGTGGGTGTCTAATTTTTAGATCACTTTGCTTGGTCTAGAAGAGAGGATTAGAATTACAGCTTCTTGATCCCTCCCTGCAATGTTTTTTTTTTTTTAAAGATTTATTTATTTATGCATACAAACACTCGGGTACAGGCCAGAGGTGTGGGGGGGGGTGTGTGTGAGAGAATTCACCACAGAAAGCGGGGAGCAGAACAGGCAGATCAACAGAAGTACACTGCTGAGGGGAGCAGCGGGCAAGGCAGGAGAAGTCTGCTACGCCATGTGGGTCCCCTGCCTGGCCGGCAGCAGGGATCAAACTGGTGCTGTAGTGGCTGCGGTTTGCTTCATAGTGCGTTGCTTAACCCAGTGCACCACCAGGGAGGCCCTCCCTGCAATGTTTTTAAGATTAAGGAATCCAAAGTGCTTTCCTTCAACATCTTGATAATCGTGTTTTCTAGTAAAAAATCATGCTTCCTTTAGTTTGCATTTAGCAAATATCAGCCATCTTGAAAAAACGGGTGATATGAATGTAATCACCATGTATATAAATCTTATTTTATATAGACTTCCTGAAAGCATCCAAGGTTAATTCCTGATCCATAGGTATTCAGTCCTAATTTTCAAATTTTAATATTATTTTGCTTTCTTTCAAGATATGACTATCCATATCATCTAGCTGAACATTTATCTGTACATCTTTGAGGAATCTATAGCAACTTAAGAATAAAGAAAATAGAAATACCTTTCCAATAACTGGAAATACAACACTGTATAGGAAACAAAACTTACAACATGTCTAAGTAGACAGCACTACTCAATCATTAATCAAAAAAATATTTCTTTAGCATCTGCTACAAGACTTTCAAAATCCCCTACACATAATACTTTTAAAAGTTTATTGAATACATTCCAATGTACCATAACAATATTTTGAGTGATTTATACCCTTGCCTTCTAAAGATGATCATATCTAACATCTCTTGGCAAACTTCCATATATAGATTCTTTTTTCAGTCATCCAAGAACACTATGCCTCATTATCTCAAGGAGATAAGCAATTGACTGTGAACCATTTTGTAGAGTTAGTATAGCAACAGGGATGAATGCTAAACCTGAATAGTTATGATTTAATGTTTCTAGAGAATGTTTCATTAAAGTGAAAGATGTTCCTTGATGTAACACTAAGAGCTACCCAGAATTCTAATTAACACTGTATCTTGTAACTCCTCACTGGAACCTGAGCTCAATGAGGGCAGCACTAAGTCTAGTCTACTTACCACTCACTATATACTTAGTGCTTAGCACAATACACCTAGCACAGGGTAACTCTTCAATAAACACATGTGAAGAGTAAATGAAAGAAGTCATTCATTAGGTTTTTATTTACCATGACATCTATTCAACAGGACATCTTCAAAGGAACAGGCCCAGTTCACCTCACTCTCCTTCATACACTTTCAACTTTTGTTGGTCGCTGGCCATGCCATACTCCTTTCGGACTTTTTATTCAAGCTATTTGATTTGATGCCTGAATTGCAAAGGTGACATGGGTAAATCTGTGAGTTCTGAAGTCAAACTGCCTGGGATTTGTCTCAGCTCTGTCACATGTTAGGAGGTCCTGAATGAGTTATTTGCCTTCTTAGTATCTGGGTTTCATCATCCAGAGGACTAGATGAATATTTATTAAGATTCGGGAATAAAATGTTCCTGTTAAATTTATAGTTAACTGAGTTTCAGTGGCGAATAGAGATGCAGATGTTACTGGTGTAGGGATCTGATTGGAGCCATGTGGAACTCCTGGAAGTCTTAGCCGGCAGAGGAGTTTTGGTTTAAGCTAAATCACTGGATTCAGCTTAATGACAATTTCTTCAACATATGAGATTTACAAAATGTCATTAATTTGGGATTCTGGTTAATCAGAGTTTTACAGTTTCATGGAATATCTAATTTTCTATTGTCTTGCCAAAATTAGGTTGGATGAAAATAAGTAAACTGAGTTTTTAAGATTTGGGGGTTTATTCTTTCCTGTTTACCTTCTTATTTCAAAGCCTTCTATTTCAAAAACACAGAAATCACAAGCTCTTAACAAAAGAAAAAGAAGAAAGGGGGCTGGGTGGAAAGAACTCATTGGACTACAATAATATTACCTACAGTTTTTTTAAAAAAAAATCCATGAGGAAAAATGTAGAATGTATTTATTTCACCCTATATTTGTCCCTTTACCCCAGATTAGAAAAAGTTAACACTTAATACTAACATTTATTGAATGTTTTAAAATGGAATAGGTACTGTGCTGATTTTGTGAATTGTAATTTTAATGACAACCCTGTGAGCTATTATGTATATAAATTAATATGCTGAGTGGATAAGAAACTGAGGCAAAAATACGCAAGTCTCTTGCTCAAGGTCAGATGTTAGCAGTGATGCTGCCATAGTCCAATAACTGGGATGGCTACTTAAAGATTCTGTGGTTAATTCAGGGCTTTTTTTTTTTAAGATTTATTTATGCATATAAGAACTGGTGTACATACTAGAGGTAAGGGGGGATATGTGTGAGAGGATTCACCAGAGACAGTGGGGAACAGAACAGGCAGATTGACTGCAATACGCTGCAAAGGGGAGCAGAGACAGGAGATGTCTGCTGTGCCATGTGGGTTAGCTCCCTGGCCGGGGATCAAACTCAGGCTGCACTGGATGCAGATAGCTTCATAGTGCAGTCCTTATCCCCTTATGCCACCAGAGAGGCCCTAATTCAGGGCTTTTGATCATGTTCAAGGCAGACCACTGAGTGGGCTTGCTGCCTGGTCAAACTATTTGAACCAGTTGATTTTATATGATGTCTGGATTTTTTTGTCATTTATACACCAACCAGGTCAATCACTGCACAGTGACCTCACTGAGTACCCAGCAGTCACTACTGCAGTATCTTAGCCAAACTTAATCATCTGAAAACAGTTGTGGTTTTGGTGTAACGTGAACCACCTTTGGGAAATGCAAGGACTGGAGCCCCTTCACTAAACGTGATCCTTACATCGTGTGCTCTTCTTTCCCTCTTCCAACTCTCAAGTTCAGTTAAGTGACATTTTGCTTAGTTTAGTGATGTCTCACATCTGTAAACCAGTAAAGTTCACAATTGTTACTTCACACAGCTGTGGTTTACAGCTTTTCTTTGCACACAACACACTGGCACCAGAGCAAAATGATTAACTTTTATATACTCCTAACATATGGACCAGAATGTGAGAAGCTGGTCTTATGTTCTCAAGACAAAAATGCAGTTTCTATTAACATGACCCAAATTTGGGGGAAAAGAGTACTCAGTTGTGCTCCATCTCTAAGTAGAGATAATTATAATTATAATGACTTTCTTCTAATTCATTTGATTTGAATTGCCTGAAGTTATCTTTTACTAAGAGTGGGGGAGATGACCTGAAAGCCCCATTATTAAGTAATTTTATAGTAGAATGAACTAATAAACTGTAAATGGTCTTGAGATTATTTTTTCTCCAATATGAGAAATGAAATAACAGCAATAACCCTTCATCTTAAATAAGAACATATTTCTTTTCTATGAATTTGAAGGAAGTTGGCAGAAAGAAAAAAATATTTTTCTTGCATTTCTGATCATTTGAAAAATCAGAACTGCTATATTTGCTATCTTTATAGGATCATTAAGAAATAAAACAAGGGGCCTCCCTGGTAGCACAGTGGGTTGAGCGCTGCACTGTGAAGCATCTGCTGCACAGCAGCATGAGTTCGATCCCCAGCCAGGGAGGGGACCCACATGGCACAGCAGACCTCTCCTGCCTTGACCGCTAGTCCCCTCAGCTGTGTACTTCAGTTGATCTGCCTGTTCTGCTCCCCGCTCTGTCTCTGGGGAATCCTCTCACCTCCCGCACTCTGGCTGTACCCCATCTTGTAAGGAGAAAATGAAATCTTAAAAAAAAGAAAACAAAATGTCTCTAAGTTGAACTGCCACTTAAAAATATAATGTACATTCACTGTCAGATTTAGGAAATGTGAAAGAACTATTAAAATGTGTTGGGGGAAGAGAGTAGATCTGATTCATAATAGATATTAAATTTTCCGATATTAAATTTTCCAGTACTAAAGTCATTATCACAACTCATTATTGAAGCTTATTTTAGTGTTTATTTTTCAAGAACATAGTAGCAAGAGTTTCTAGATCTGGAAGGCATGAGAACTTTGAAAACAGAGTCAAGACTCTAATAAAAGGCTGTCCTTTAAAACAAAGACTTAGCATTTGATCAGTATTGCCTCAGTGGGTCTCATTTGAGTCATCATCAAGATACTTTTCACAAAAAGCATCTAACTGGGCTGGAAACCTTATATGGGATATTGTACTGGTATTTTTTCAGTAAGACACCTGTTGGATTTTCCTAATCAGTACTCCCTACACTTCCTAACCATAGCAATCCCTTATTTATCACATATTGTCATTTCACACAGACCTGTTTCATGAAACATACTTTTGGAAACACTGCTTTTGAGATTAATATGGAACTATTCTATTTTTGCAATGAGAGCCAAGAAAACTTTTAGAAATCATGTGCTGCAACTCTGCAAAACAAGACTGTATATGATCCCAAAATAAAGGTTCACACCCTTCAAATATATGTTATCACAACACACCCACTTCCAAGGCAACCACAGTCTGTCTGCCTTTGTTCTCCACCCACCCCCCACTACCCTTCAGATCACCTCAATTCTGACTGTAGACTGCTGAAAATGAGAAGTCAAAGTACTTAACAGTTGCTATTATTTACAGTGGAATGCTATTATTCATAAGGCACCTGCCTTGATCCTGAGGTCAGAATCAAACTCTCGCTGCTCCAGGAATAATCCCCATGCTCACATCTGCAAAACTGCTTTGTGGTTCTTTGTACCTTGTGAATGAAATTAGTGTACTAAGGTATGACAATTCATTAACACGAAACAGGAACTAGGGATATAAAACAATGAATAGGTTGAAATTTTAATTAGGGTAGCCAAGAAATGATTTTAACAGAAGGTCTGAAGGAAGTGAAGAGGCTAGCCACTGGTATGTCTTGAGGAAAAATGTTCTAGATAGAGGGAATAGCAAGTTAAACACACAGCTGTATAAAAACACACAGCTAAGCTCTTATTTAATGATAAAGACTGAATGTATCCCCCCTAAGATCAGGAATTAAAGGTTGACTTCTCTTACTACTTCTATCACATTATTTACATTAACTGTAAGCTCTAGTCAGTAAAGCAAAAAAGAGAAAAAAAGGCAAAGATTATATAAAAAATTAAAAGGATTTTCATTTACAGCCTACATAATAATCTATATAGAAAATCCGAGGGCCTCCTTGGTGGTGGAGTTGTTAATGACAGTGCTATCAAGCTATTGGCAGCCACTGCAGCATGTGTTCGATCCCTGGCCAGGGAGAAACACACATGGTGCAGCAGACCTTTCCTGTCTCGCCTGCTGCTTCCTTCAGCAGTGTATTTTAGTAGATCTGCCTGTTTGGCTCCCAAGATGTCTCTGTTGAATTCTCTCACCCCCTGCACCTCTGGCCTGCACCCCAGTTCTTGTATGCATAAATAACGTAAAAAAAAAAAAAAAAGAAAAGAAAATCCCAAGGGGTCTATAAAAGTAAAAACAGAACCAAACAAAACTCCTAGAATAAGTGAATTTAACAAAGTTGTAGGAGGCAAAGACAATCCCCTCAAATCAACCATATTTCTATATATTAAGCAATGACCAACAAAAACCAAAACCAAATTATCCAAAATATTAAATACTTAAGTTCCAAAAATTAAATACTTAAGTATAAATCTAACAGAACACATATGAGATTAACATGCTGACAATAACAAATATGTTGATTAAATAAATCAAAGAAGATCCACTGTTAATAGACATACCACTTCAAGGACTGAAAGAGCCAATACAGTAAAGATGGCAATTTATTCCAAATTAAGCTATAAATCTTATGTCATTAGAATAAAAATCCCAGCAGGATTTTTTATAGTAACAGATAATTGCTTTTAAAATTTGTATGGATAGGCAAGAAACTGAAATAGCCAAAACCATTTTGAAAAAAAAGAATTAAAGCTTTTAAGACTTACTATAAAACTACAAGAATTTAGATAGGGTAACATCAGTGAAGAGTTAAATATAGAGATCACTATAACACACCCACACATATATAACTAATTGATTTTTGACAGATGCAAAAGCAATTTCATGGAGGAAAGATACTCATTTCAAAAATGGCTTGGGAACAACTAGAAGTAATGTAAAGAAAAAATGAAACAGCCTTTGTTTCATAAAATTTAACTCAAAATTTAACGTAAAAGTACTATGTAAAAGTACTGATTGAGCATCTGTTCACACTCAGCCCCCACATACTACTTGAGGGTGCCCTGGTTTCCTCTACTCAGTCCTAAACAACTTGAAAACACGTTGAAAGCATTGCCCAACTTGTCTCTTCTCACCCTGCAGTTGCACTCTTCAGGAGCCCACTCTGGCCACCCACAGCAATTCAGAGTGACCTCAGGAGTCCACCATCAGCTCTACAGCCTTACTTCGTCTCCCCATCTTGCTTCTCTCCCTCGCCGAGGTCTTTCCTCAAGTCCTATTCACGCCATCATCCTACCTTCACTTCTCTCTTTGTTCCAGTCAGCAGACCCTGGCTTAGAATGTCTCATTACTCTCAGACAACTCACTAGTCTCTAGTCTCCATTAAAAAACCCCAAAAAACCTCGTAGAAGAAGTCTTTCTTATTTAAGAGCAGTCTTTCTTCAAGCTGATCCATATTTCCCTGAATTTTCCTTTGTACAAAACACTGCTTCCAATGTTCCCTGTCATTTACTGACTTAAAAGCCTGTTCAGAATTTACCTTTTTTGCGCATCCTTTATAAAATTTACGATTGGCCACTATCTGTCCATGACTATTCTAATGGGGATTTTCTTTAATTCCTTTTTGAAAGCATCTACATATAGCGTTTTAGGTAGATAGATGGTAAATACATAATCCTCTACTGGCTGGAATATATACCCAAATTTAAAAGAGAAAGAATCGAGCCACACCCCAGGACTCCCTGACAGACTTGGCTCAGTAGAGCCTGTTTCAGGAAGAGCCACGCACTGTCCATGTTGGGACCCTAAAACTTTATCACTTACAGTGAGTTCATCCTGTCAGACCCATTTCCTGAACTGCCAAGAACAGAGGAGCAATCCTAAGTGGAAAATGAAAACCTGAGAGGTAGCTATTAAAAAGCATCCTCTAAAGAGCTTCAAACTGCATTTTGGGAGTTAAAAAAATCAGGAAAAGATAATCAACAGCATGCATTTTACGTGAAGGTATTACAGTGCTCTTCAGATACAATATGGGAGCTTATCTCCCTCCTTCCCCAGCCAAATAAAAGGGGAAACAACTGAAATCATGATAGACTTTACTGTTATTTTTTCAAATAAAATTCTAAAGGGGAAACCTGAAACCTCAAAGAGGCTTCAATGAAGACAAAACTTAGTTCCAGATTCTATGCAAAACCAGACACTGAGGCTCAGAAGATGATCCCTCTGTTCTCCTCTTGTTTTGTTTTTCTAGTTTCTCCTGTGTTCTAACTCCTTTAAAACCCAAACCACTATTTGGAAGTCAGATTTCACAATTCAAAGACAAAAATGGATTTTCAAGTTCCTTTTGAACCCCCTCTTCTTTCTTCCCAAGCCTTTTGAACTTTTCTCTAGTTTACTAGTAGCAAGTAGAACATTCCCCAAACAGTAATATATGTCAGGAAACCTTGTTATAACATCTTTCTTTTTAATGTCTTCCTACAATAGCTCATTCAGTTTGAAAATTCCTAACTGAAGGGTTAGAAAGCAGTTACTGCCACATCAAATATTTACATACAAAATTTTCAGAAGATTTTGATGTAATAGGAAGAATTACAAAGAAAATTTCACCACAACTGAAGTGGACCATCTGCAGGTCAAAGAGTGGTTACATATGTATAAAGAAAGACAGAGAGAATCTGTACTGAATGTGGCTGCCTCAGTTTACCTGATTGTCAGTGAGTATCTTGGAATAAGCTGTGTGTGAGCAGAAGGGCTGGTTAAGGGGCTACAGACACCTGTGAGGGATTGTAGACCCTGGCCTTCATGACTTTACTCCGCCTCTTTCAGCCTTTTCACTATTGGGAGACGTAAAGCATGCACAGGAAGGGAAGTACTAGAAAAAGGAAAATGCCCATTGGATTGATTTTGATTTCACACAAATACACACAGAGGTTCATCCTCCTAACATTGATAAGAGATTGACCAAGAACAATACTCCTGTTAGATATCCAGTAATGAATTATCCCCTGCCCTGCAATCAAGAGAAGGCTGGCTTAAAAGGACAGGAATGGTCCTGACACCTATATTTGAAAGCAAAGGAGGGCAGTAGCACTCTAGTTACTAGAAACCTCCACCTAACTGGGCAGGAAAATGTAGGTAAGGAAATTAAAGGTTTTCTTTGCATTTTAAGACTTTTTTTTGCCCTATCTTTTGAGGAAAATGATGCCAATAGAACATACATACAAAAAGGTGTGTAAAACTCAGAAGGACAACATAATGAATATTATAAAAAATATTATCCATGTACCCACCAAGATTAGGAGCCAGAGCACTGTCAACATCCCTTAGGGGCCTTTCCTCTTGAATTTGTTTTTTAAGTTTGAGGCTAGTAGCCTCCAAGGATTCCCATCTTTGATCTTTTCCCTTACTCTGTAGTTCATCCCATAACAGCTGTTTGCAAAGTAACTGTCCTAATATCTATGCTCACTGAACTAGTTAGTACTTCTTTGAATTTTAGTAAAAAATTATTTGAGGGTTAAGCAGTATAAATAAAAATTAAAATGAGGGGCCTCCCTGGTGGCGCAGTGGGTTAAGCAACACACTATGAAGCAAACCGCAGCCACTGCAGCACGAGTTCGATCCCTGCTGCCGGCCAGAGAGGGGACCCACATGGCGCAGCAGACCTCTCCTGCCTCGCCCGCTGCTCCCCTCAGCAGTGTACTTCAGTCAGTCTGCCTGTTCTGCTCCCCACTCTTGTCTGGTGAATCCTCTCACCTCCTGCGACTCTGGCCTGTACCCCAGTGCTTGTGTGCATAAATAAATAAATCTTTAAAAAAAAAATTAAAATGACCAAGAAAATGGTTTTTCATGCACTGAAGTTATTAGCATGGTCTTCCAAAACGCCAAGATGTATGGAACTTTGGTTCCAGCCTGATGCCAAGAGGAATAGCCACATCTCCCTTCATAAGGGGCACCTGCCTAAAACAAGTATTTGCAACATCAGCAAAAATAGCACAGCCGATTTCTGCTAGTAAATTTTCTCACGTCCAAAGGCTGCAATGTAATAAAGCCAAATAGACTATGGATGTTCTAAAATTTAGACGCTTATAGTGACCCCCAACATAAGATGCACAACCTCTTTAGAGCTAAGGTTTGAGGGCAAATATCATCAACATAAGGCAATAAATTAGTGCACGATTATAGACAGAAAATGAAGGTGAATTCCAGTTACTTGGAGCAAGATTATGTAATCCCTAGCTCTATATTTCCTTTTGCTGCCTAAACAGTGCCTTATTATTAGAAGTTACTAGATAAATGTCTGTTGATCGAAGGCATTGTTAATGAACAGTTTCAGAAAAAGAAAACAGAATCACACATTCATTTTGATGTTTATTCATGGTTTCTTAATTATATTCAAAATGTGGAGAAAATAAGGCTAAGATTTCAAAAGAAATTATTATGCATGACATCTGACTCAGTAATACAAGGAAGACTGTCAGGAAAATATATTTGTTTCTAGTCATATATTTCACTTTTCTTTCCTCCAGGTGATGTGGAGTAGTTTTGAGTCAAGATTCAGAAAGAGTTACAAAGACAGGAGGAAAGCTCTTCAGAGAAAAGCAAAAAAACAAAAAGCAGATATTTTCTCTTTGTTCCCTTCATCCATTATTGTGGAGCTGGGTGATGAAGGGCAAAGAGAAGGCTCACAGCCGAGCCTGGTTTCTTGCATAGTGCCACCTAGTGTCCCAGGCTGTGAGCTTATTTTGATTTTGCCAAGGTTAAGAAATTATACATTCCAAACTTGTGAACAGATTTGACAAGTTGTTATTCGTATTTATGCGACGGTGTAATGCCAGTTGATAAATCATTTACATACTTTCTTCAATGAATTCAATAAAATGAGATTTTATTTCAATGAGTACATCTCCTATATGCAGTGTCTACGCACTGCACAAACGCTGCCTAATGAGTATATGACTCTGTCTGGGGAGGAAGCACCAGTCCTGCACCTGCTCATGCTCTGCTGGGAGTTGACCAAGAATCAAATCCTGGTTGTGCCTGTGCAGGGTCTAGATAAGGAGGTAGAGAGAAGCCTCCTAGTGGGTACTGACTTCGAATGTTTAAAGGAACCTGTTTGAAGAAAGTTAAGAATCTGGTTTCAACTTCCCTCCAAGTTAAAATGAAGCAAAAGTTGTAGACTGTGACTTTGTTCTTAATTAGATTTTTTTCATTCCTCTACATTTTGCTAAAATTCAGACCTAGTAGCCACTCTCTCCAGCATGCAAAGGCCCCATACTATACTCAAGTGCTAGTGATGTCAAGATAGATGTGGAAAGAAAAGGAAATTATGGGCAATGATAAAGAAGCATCTCCCCTTCCTTATTTAAAGACATACTGCTTCCAGGTAAAGCCTTAAAAATATAAAGCCCTTGAGAAGAGAGCTATGAGCATACCCGTGACTGTTCAGCCAAAGGCAGCAGAATCCTAAGTAAGTCAAAGGCATAAGTTCCAAATAGACAGGAAAGTTCTGTTCTTTGACCAGAGCTTCCTGCTCTCTGGCATAAGGATGGGCTCAGAGAGAAGTTGACTGCTAGGTGATGGTCATATATGTAGGACAGCGATGTATCTGTCCCATGTTGGGTAGCAGAATGGTGGAGTGCGTCAACAAATGAGTGGAAGTTAGACCAGATGACTTCTGAAGATCCCATCACTGAATAACTTTGATTGTCCACAGCCCTTTGCTTGGAATCATACAGTATAAAAATAATCACCCCAATAATTCTAAGTAAGCTGAGACTACCATATAGTTAATAAATTAATGATAATAAATGGTTTTTTAAATGGAAGGATAAAAAGGACAGGTAGAGAAAATTAGCAGTCTAAGAGTTAATGGTATGAAAGTACTTGTGTGCGTGCTCGCACGCACACAGGGGTGCATATATATGCAATTTAATAGCACATCACAAGTATATATGTACAATTACATATATTATTATTAAATGCAATTAAATTGCAAAAGAAATACTTTTTTGAACTTAGTTGGACAGTTCTTTATTCCTGATTAAAGTTCAAAATGTTAGAAATGCAGCCTTACCAGTTTTTAGCCACTAACTGGAAACCCTAGCAGAGTTTCTAGAAGCATCAGGCCAGGGCTATTGGAGCATTCCACGTACCTGTTCTGGTCAAAGGGATTGAGAAGAGTTGCTGAAGAAGCTTGTTTTCCGATGTTCTCAGGACAACAACCACATCAGCAGGAAGAGTATCTCTGTTTTTCTCAAGAACCCCAGAAGCATCATATAACACCTGTAACATCAACAGTAAATCACAAATTAGCCAACACTGTCCATTGCTGGCCACACCAGCAAGTCATATGAGCTCCTTCATCAACCAGCCTCTGCATAAAATTTGTCTTGATGCAGTCATCCAGACCACCAAATAAGGGGCAAAATCATAAGTTTTGGCAGGCTAACTTATGATAACTTCTTGTTCAGTTACTCTTTGAAGATATCAAAATAATTAAGAAAATAGACTGGGTACTCATTACACATGAAGTTCCCATTCTATGAAGTCAACTCCATTATTACTTCCATTCTGTTGGTGACCATCAGAGCCTTGGAGAGAGGCTGACTGGTAAGTCCATGGTCACACAGGTACCAGTGGTGGGCACGCATCTGAACCCAGAAGTTTGGCTCCAGGCTCACAACCACTGTACTCTCATTGTTTCCCAAGGTACCGATGGCACCTAAGCAATTGCTCAGTGATGCTAAGCAATTCTCAATTCCCAGAACAGAGGTGATCCAGGTCAATGAAAATTTTAATGAACGTCTTGAGAAATAAGCACTGAGTTGTAAAAGAATTCAGGAAAAAATACAGAGCCTAGAAAGAAAAGGATCATTTTTTTCCCTCCCCAAGTTTAAGAAAGGAGAAAATGGAGAAAGAGGAGTAAGTAACAGGAAACAGGTATAAAAGGACAGAGACACAGAAAGAGGTGCAGGGAAGAGGACAGAAATGGAAGACAGAAAAGACAGGAGTGGGGAGGATGGCAAAGTTTAGGGAGAAAACAAACATCTCAGACAAGAAAGACATGAATGCTAAGACATGAAGACACAGTTGAGGGTAAAACTGATTGCAATGATTTATATCATTATTTCATATCCTTTTAAATTTTTTGACAGTATCAGATTTCTCCCATTAGGTGTGGCCACTGCAGCTCTCCCACCACCAAAGCTCCTATAATCCTTCACCATAGTCCATTGCTGACTGCCATTTCTAACAAAGTTCCAAAACAGATACCATTATATACTACATGGAGAGAAATAGAACTACTTTTCCTGCATTAGAGGCGCCTTCAACAGCTCTCCAGTTGGGCAAAGTTAATTTCAATGTCATGATATGAAAGTGAAAAATAAATTCAATGGGTCTTAAATCAACAGATAAACCAAAATGCTTTTTATTGAGCTCCTATTCAGTTTTTAGAGCCAGAATCTCTGCAGTTCCCACCAGAAGCAACTAGGCAAAATTCAAATGACTCCTTTCAGAGTAACTTCAGCGTGAGCTGTTGATTACTAGAGGATTTCCTACGTTAATCACTAATCTCCTTCAAGAACATGAAATTGAGACCCAGTCACAGTGTATGAAGTAGAAATTTCAGTTAATATTGTAAAAACTTAACATCTAGATGTGACGTGAATTATTTTCCCTTTTCATGGGGTAATGTAGGCATATGCTTAAGTGCTAAAAAATTGAGCCCTGCTGTGATATTAACCTCCCCCATCACCTACACATCTCCAAATGAATTTAGAATGTGAACATTCACCACTAAACACTGCAAACACTATAATGTGTTTTCTCTCCAGAGAGCTGTCACTTTGAGGCCATACCTCAGGTAAGAAGCAGATGGCAGCTCTTCAGGCCACCCCAATGAGAAATTATTTCTTTACCAAGAAAAACTTCCTATGGCACCAAAGGGAAAGTTTGGTGATTATAGCTAGGAGTTCAAGAAGAATTAGGAAGAGAAAGAAATCTGCAAACAATTTTGAGAGCAGCACAGACTAATATGGACACTTACCTCTTGTTAAATACAGATTTGATAACTCACATTCTCTCACCTTTCCAGCGTAGTGCTGAATGCCAAAGCACAGCTCCACGCCTTTGGGCCTCCAGAAGTATTTGCATCGTAGATTATCTTCAAATTTGTCTATGGATTTTCATATTTAAATTTAAAACGTGAGTTGTTTGCTTATTCAAACAAAAACATGCTTCTTAAACCAAGAGTGACTCAGAATAAGGGACTTCAGAGTAGATGGATATTATCCTCATATTTACCATGGGAGAAAAAGACACCACATGAGATGGGCTTATAACCAATCCTCCTTTAGATGTCTTGTGTTGGCTTTAGTGTCAAGTTGTGTCTTAAGATATTGTATTTTGCCATTTCTAAGAACTCCTAGAATAGACACTGATGTTTCTAGAAATCTGGCCAATAGCTGTAGAATCATAAAGATATCCCATGGAAGGCATGCAGTCCTGCTTTAAACTCACCTTGGCAATTTATATGGATTTTACATATAAAAGGAAACCACTGAGGGTTAAAATTACAACTTCTAGAAGTGAATCTCTCACACAAACCAATTTTCCATCTGTGGAAAAGGTTCTTTTTGCTATTATTGTGATTGAGAACCTACTCGGTGACAAACTATGTTAAGTACTAAAGGGATGCAAGGATTGGAAGGGTGAAGTATACAGGGCTTTTAATGCCAAGAGGAGCTGTCTTATAATCAGCCCATAGATAACAGTAACCTAGTGAAAAGATGGTTTTAGAAAGACCAAATTCACTAGATGTTGAGACTAGAGCAGGGAAGTATGAGTCTAGAAGCCAGGAGACAAGAGGGGCTACTATATAGACAAATGTACACTAGAGGTGAGTGGGGAGGTGAGTGGGCATCCCGGAGCAGAAACAGCAGGGATTGAAAAAGCAGGTTTAAAAAATTATATGGGCACAGGGTAATGGTATTTCTTTGGCAGGAACAGGAAAGTAAGGAGGGTTTTGGAGATGGTGATGAGTTTACTTTAAGATACAAATTCTACCAGGACATTTGCTGAAGATTTCAATTCATTAAAAACATTCTACATTTTCATACTCTACCAGGTAGCTAAGATACATAGGGCAAATTAATTAAAGCATATTCATTTGATGACGAGCCAAATATTGCCTTTTCCAAGAAGTACCTACCAACTAGAGTCTGATCAGTTGCTTGGGGAAATCGACTTTCCTCATCCAAAAGAGCAAGCAGTCCCAGGGGTTTCTGGAGGAACATGTCCAGGAGTGGGCGGTTGTCCTCATATTCTACCTGTGCAGCATCAATGCCCTCATTCTGATATTCCATCTGGAGGGAAACAGATTATGTATATTTTTGGCCTGTTGCTGGCCTAGGTAGCACCAGCTGCTTTGTACTGTACTTTCCAAGTCTGGCAACATTGAATGGATATATGTTTGTTTGTTTGTTTGTTTAAGATTTATTTATTTATGCATACAAGAGCTGGGGTACAGGCCAGAGGTGGGGGGGCGAGAGGATTCACCACAGACAGAGCGGGGAGCAGAACAGGCAGATCAACAGAAGTACACTGCTGAGGGGAGCAGTGGGCAAGGCAGGAGAGGTCTGCTGCACCATGTGGGTCGCCTCTTTGGCCGGCAGCAGGGATCGAACTCATGCTACAGTTTGCTTCATAGTGCGTTACTTAACCCACTGCGCCACCAGGGAGGCCCTGGATATATATTTTAAGTGAGTAGTAAAGGACACTTCTGCATGTAACACTTGAAGCTTTGGGCATAAGTCTTTGAGGTAGCCTGTGGCAGGCAGCCAAAGTCAGCAAAAGAAGTGGCAGCTCTCTCTCTGCCTCCCAAATACCAACTTGGTAATTCATAATTTAGAAACTGATATAGAAAGAAAGAGAAACTAAAATATATTATTTTGGTGACATATAGTTTAAACTAGGAAGAAAGCAAACTTCTGTCTTCTACAAAATATTCTGTAAAGGAATCATTCTGAACAGGGAAACGAGAAATTTTCCAGATTTCCCAGATAAATAAAGTAAAGGAATCTAAACTGAAATGAGGTCAAGTTTTGGGCTGGGTGGTTGGAAAAAAGAGTGCTGTAAGGATTTATCCAGCTCTCGTACTGAGTATTTTCACTCCAGATCTTTCACTATGTTGACTAATCATAATAGATTTTGTGTGTCCTCACTCCTGCCTTAAAACAACAGGTTTGGTAGAATGGTTCTTTATTTGTAATTATCAAACACAGCACATTCCTGGGGTTGGATGTGTTTGGGGTTGAATAGAAGCCTTTGCATCTACTAACTCTGCATCCTGTTTTGTGACCATTAAGTTCATAGGGGAAAGATATCCATTTCAAGAAAATTGAGGCTATATCTTACTCTTCCCTGGAGACATTGCTCCAGCTCCTGTGGGATCGCATGTGCACGAGATGGGGGATAAGGATTGCTAATTTGGGAGGTAAGCATTCAGTATGAGGAACTGCTGCCCAAAACAAGAACCTGTGTCCTGAATCCAAGATCACCCTGTGTCATCTGGACACAATCATAGCTATCTTTGGTTAAAGAAAGTAGAAAATAACACAGCATTTTGGGAAATATGCATGAAAAAAACTTGGAAGCAGTATCTAAATAATTGGCTTGTCACCAGACCACTCAAGTGAGGAAATATACCTTTCCACAGAAATCAAGATCACTTTCCTTCCAGACTAAATTTAGACTATTTATTTTGACAGGACTGCCTTAGCAGTGGTTTTCTCTTTAGAATCTTTTCCTCACTTACCTGAATCACAGAGTTTCAGCTTCAAATTGTAGGCAGCGTAGAGACAACTAACCCCACTATGTTTGGTGACTTCAGAGTTTACTATTACCTGCTCAAGAGCAAAAACATGCTGATTGAAATAGTACTGGATTTGCTCATTGGCGATGTTTATGCAGAGCTGCTCAAATGAATTTCTTTCAAAGTTCTCAAATCCAAAAATATCCAAGATGCCCACATTCATACCATCATCTGCATTACTGCATGAAAAAAGAATAAAATCATTTAGGAGAGAAAACCACTATTCAGGACCAGCGAGAATATGTGCCACATGTTTATCAACACCTGTACCCACTCAGGTGTTGCTTTCACCTGAGTCTCTGTCATCTCTAAGGGAAGAAATAGTGTGTCTTAAACAATTCGATCCTTTAGTCTTTCAACAGTGTTTTCATCTTACTTATTTTTAAAGCTGTAGAGTCTTTTAAAAACTTACTCAAAAGCACCACGTATTGATTAAAAAAACTTCTGTGTTTGAAGGGGCTGGTGCTGCTGTTCACTAATTCTTCGACCTATCAGCAAAGCTTAATTAGAAGAATATTCTTTAGGACTTGATGTCAATTCTTCCACAAAATAGTGACTACTAGTGCTTAGAGGGGAAGGTGATGGTAGTGGTGGTAGTGTGGTAGAAGTAGTAATAGCAGCACAGCAGTAGCAATTATAAAATACTGTGCTTTAAAACTTGACATAAATTGCCTCTGTTGATTCTAAAAATAACATTATCAGAAAGACTTTATTGTCCTTATTTTATAGATAAGAAATCTGTGACTTAGGACATTTAGCTGATCAAGCTGTAGAGATTATCCAGCTCCCAGCCAATCATATTCTCTTAAAATACTGCAGATCATGCACCTCTTGAGTGTCTTCTCAGCTCTTCTGCATCCATTCTACTTTTAAAGGAGAAGGTCTGAGACTTTCTTAAAGAAAACCCAAGAGAGGACCAACTGCTAACTCTTATACTCTCTAAGAGATACAAGTGTTGATGACAGTTTCACCAAGCCTTACTACCCAGAACTTACCATATGTTTTTATCTGGTTGCAGGAGTGTATTGATGTGATTTACAATCCAGCTGAAGAGCCTCCCGTATAGGGCCTTGGACATGGCATCTCTGACATCTGCAGCCCTGTCAACAGTGTTAGCTCGGATGATGGTCTCGCCCCGGGTGACCACACAGTGAGAGGTCAGGGCTTCCTGAAGCTCTTCGGGGCTGATGCACAGAGCAGACGCAGCTGGAACAAAGGGTAAAGATGACACCAGATAATGCTGTCATCTACCCATCCATCCACTCATTAAGCAAGCACTTACTCAACATCTGCTATGTGCCAGGTACTACCTGAGGTAATTCACAGTAAAAGATAAGCCACTCATGTGTCTAGTCCCAAGAAACATCCAGGCTGATGGAGTATCTCACAAACTGTCTGAAAGCTCTCCACAGGTGTTTAATAAATAAATATTGGGAGGAAGAAATCTTTGGTCAACTAAGTAGAAGGAATAGCTATGGACGACAGGCTCTTAGAGGGTCACAAAGCACATTAGTATATTAAAGTAAATGTTCTGTAATTCAACAAAAAAAGGGGCTTCTATTTATTTTTTTTCCCCAACTCAGGAGTCTCATTTCTTTTTTCACCATGAATATCGGTGGAACATTAAAAACAGATTCCTACTTTCTCCCCTTGTTGATTCAGTGGATTAAGAGCAAGATCTATCCTCTTGCTTTTCTTTGTTTGCTTTTAATTTGTAGATAGATTTAAAAAGCAACCAGTGTCGAGAATTACTGCCCAAAGTTACTTACTGTGGAATACATTTCTGCAGAACATCTATTTACAGTTTAGGGAAAGAGTACTGATTATCTACAAGACATCCTTTGGGAAGCACTGGTTAATGAAATATTCAGTGTCTGTATAAGGACCAGCAATAGTCACACTATATTTTCTCAAATCTTTAAAAACAACAAAAGTGCAAGAAAAGTATACTTCGGCAACATCATGCATAGGCATCAAATAGCTACCATTTTTCAAAGCTTCGGCATTCGGCACTTCACTTTTATCAGTTTGATGCTGAGAGGAAATAGCTGCAAATTCAATGTTTCCAATATTCAAAATCCCAGCCAAAATTCTGTACACTGAGCGTACCTCCTGAAAAAGACCAAAAAGCATTTTTGAAGGCTTTTGTCAGTCAAGCCAATGAACCACTAGCACTGTGGCAGAAATTGTTAGTTGTACACAAAAATTTCCATCCTCCCCTTTTTCCTGGCACAAAAACAAATTTCTTAACTTTACTTACAGTTAGGGATGGACCGTGTAACTAAATTCTTAACTATGGAGCAAGGAGAATGATATCCACTTCCAGGCCCTGCCTTACGGAAACCAGCGTGCCTCTCCATTCCTTCTCTCCCATTCTTGCTGGCTGGAATTGCCAGCAACCAGACTGAACCATGCCATTGATTAGGTTGCTATGACCAAACGATAATATGGAACATAGTTGTTCTGCAAGCTGAATTCCTCACCTTAGAAAGCTTATATATAAGAGAACTGATCTTCATTCTTTACATCTCTCTTAGCCTTTTACCTTAACTAACATCAGCTCCCAATGTCAGGTATGATTCTTTCTTCAAAGCAAGAAAGGAAATATTTTCCCTTTCCTTTTCTTAACCTATTCCTTCGGCAGGCATCCCTTGGAAGTTCACTAGAACATTTTGAAGTTAAAGGACGAAGTATATATGTATGAATGAGGTCAGAAAATATTTTGAAAGACTTACAGACCGTGATATTATGGTAAAGTAAGAAATATATATTTGGTCCTCATCCTGGTTCTGGCACAAAAGTTTTTAGTGATCTTCATCATAAGCCCCTTTCAATCATATATGAGTTTGTGCTAATGGCATAACTCGTACAGGATGGGGACTGGTTACCAGAGGAACCAAGCTTGCGATTAGAAATTTGAATTTTCGGCTCATCCTGCTCTGAAGAGAGAGGGAGAGGAACTAAAGGTTGAGTTAGGGCCTCCCTGGTGGCACAAGGGGTTAAGCACTGCACTATGAAACATATGCAGCCACTGCAGCACGAGTTCGATCCTCAGCCAGGGAGGTCACTGACCCACATGGCACAGCAGATGTCTCCTATCTCGCCCACTGCTCCCCTCAGCAGTGTATTTCAGTAGATCCACCTTTTCTGTTCTCCACTCTGTCTCTGGTGAATCCTCTCACCCCCCACACCTCTGGCCTGTATCCCAGTTGTTGTATGCATAAATAAGCAAATATTTTTTTAAAAGTTGAGTTAATCACAATATGTGCAATGATTTAACCAATCATACCTGTGTAATAGAAACAAACAAACAAAAAACCCAAATGCCCAAATTGATAAGGTCTAAATGACTTCCAGGTTGGTAATTGCAATGAAGCTGATGAGAGGAGGGTATGCCTCAAGAGGGCACAGAAGCTCTCCTGTGCTCTCCTATTGCCCCCTGCCAATATGTGCCCTATGTGTCTCTTCTATTTGGTTATTCCTGAGTTTTATCCCTTATAAGAAGTGAGTAATAGTAAGTAAACTGTTTTCCCAGAGTTCTGAGAGTTGTTCTAGCACATTATTGAATAAGAGGAGAGGAATCCCCAGTTTCTAGCTGTTTGGTCGGAAGTGTCAGAGACCCAAGAATTTCAGTTGGCATCCGGGGAGTAGTCTTGTGGAACTGAGCCCCTAACCTTTGTGATCTGTCACTAATTTCAGGTAGAGTCAGAATTCATTTGACTGTAGGGGAATTAGTTAGTATAGGAAACCACATTTTTTATATCATAAGTGCTATGAATAAAGACAATTCAGATTATGTAAATCTTGTCTCCATAATGAATTGAATATATAAGTTACATTAATGACTTTTTAAAAAGTATAGCTGACCCATGAATAATACAGGTTTGAAATGCATGAGCTCACTTATATGCAGATTTCTTTCTCTTTTGAGTTCCACATTTAAGGCTTATCCAACAGACACTGGGAGTTGAAGTCCCAGATGTGTAGAACCTGTTCATACAGAGGGCCAACCAAAAGTTATACTCAGATTTTCAACTATTGGGTGTTGGAGCCCCTAGTCCTGCAATATTCAAGGTCAGCCACACTTTTATTTGTTTAAATACCTGCAAATAAAATATACAACCAAGGAACTTCTCATCAATGCTCACAGACAGAAAAAAGTACTTCCACAAAAAATATTCAGATGGGAAAGCTGATATAGTAGTACACACAGCAGCAAACTAATAGGAATTGTCATTAAACCGCTGATAAAGCATTCCTTTTAAAATGAGCCTTTTTGGAAACATTAGTCAGTAAAACCAAAAAACTGAACTCAGACTGTAATAGTGACATCTGGTGGGTACCTGATAATGCTACAAAGACAAATGAGGACTTTAAAGCAGGCATGTACTACAGATATTGTTCTTCAAGCTTCTAAAACAAAGGGAAGATGTCATGTTTCTGATGTCAAGAATCACTATTTTAATCACACGTCTTAAGAGTGGTTAAGGAGAACACCTACCAAATGGGCTTTCTGGGACTAGACTGGATTTAACATGACAGGACCTCATTACCTTGATTAATATAGTGTGAGGCTTGCAGAATGCAAACAGTGACTTTACACAGAGGTAGATCCCAGGGAATAAAACAGACTAGACAGCAGTGAGTGCTCTATTATTTCTATACCTAGTTACCTCAAGAGCAAAACACAAACCCTATAATAACACTACAAACCATAAACCTCCCAAAATAAGGCCCCGGGGATTTGCCACTGGAGTGATTATCCCCAAAGGAAATGGTCATTCTCACCCCATTGCTTCTTTGACAACAAATATCTTCTTCAGTACAACATTCAAACATTTCCTCTCTTTTTTTGACATGGAAGATATATTTATTATTATTATTTTTAATATCAAACATTTCCTCTTTTTAGGAGGAAAACTACCTATGACCTTCAGCAAAAATTCAGAGCATCAAGCACTGTAAATCACTGAAGTTAATAGCAAGTTGGGCCTCCTTCCGTAGGTCACTGAGGGGAACTTAAGAAGGGATCCAGTGCAGAGGTCACCTCATTGCGTAGGTATATGTCTGAGGGTGGTCCCCTGTACTACACTTACAGATTATGCTACTTGACTCCTTTAGTCCAACCCTGGGGTTAACTAGTTCTTCCTTTGTGACTTAGGATCCTACATCACATCATACACAGTTACAGTAAAATTCAATCAGAAGGATGTCCCTCTGTGGGTTATGCCTCTCCTCCCCAATAGTTCTTCATCAAATGCCCATTCTTTTCTCCCCCAGAGCCATCCTGGAAGGATTTTTCACCATCTCACCTTCCTCATGCTCTGTGGCTCAGCTTTGGCTATGGTGCTTTCCCTGGCAGCCCTGCCTTTCCTACAGGATCCTGCTATGCTGCTGTTTATTTCTTACCAGTTTCCAACTTTCCGTATGATAAAATGGAACAACCTCACTTGGGACAGGCAATCATATCAAGAAGACTAACAACTCCCCTAGCAGGGCTTTCCAATTCATTGCTGATGGCTATGCATTTGGTTTCACCACCTATCAGCAAAAGCGGGGATGAAAGGGCATTCTTCCATCAAAGTCCCATGTGGAATGTATGGTCTTGGCATCTCTCTTGTTCTCAAAAGAAACATCTTTCACTGATGGAGGTATTTTCTCAGTGAAACTGAAGTTGAGTGAAAATTCGAGAACCTTGGTTTTTCTGTTAGCCAGGGGTTGATTTAAGGAAATATCCATGGGCCTGGTTCACAGGAATCTTCTGGTAGTTGTTCTGGTACCTCTCTAGAATTTACTTGCCCTCCCAGCATCTCTTTACCTTGTTTCTTTTTTATGTCTCTAGTTTTGTTTCTCTGTTTTTATTTTTTTTCTTCCCAGTTTTGCCCTCAGTACTGCAGTAGGCACAGCTGAAGGACTTTCTCCCTGGCTCTATTCCAACGCCTTTACTTGGTTCCCTTCTCAGAGGTTAATATCGTTTGTACCTTAAAAGTTACTGGTTGTTTAAAAAAAAAAATATTTTTTTGTATGTCAGTCATCGATCAGTCAAGGGGTTTTTAAAAAGCCAATGGTTAGTCCTGTTGTACTACCAGTAAGACACTGGAAATCCTTAAAAATCCCAATTTACATTTTAATAAAGAACCTTTCAGTCTCTTTAGCTATATTCTCCAAATTCATAATCTATATGATAAAATGAAACAAAAATGTGCCCTAATTTCATATCCTTCTCCTTAATCTCTTAAATCGAGGCATCTGCAATAAATGTCCAGTCTTGACTATTTACAATGTCTCAATGACATATAATAGAGGTTACCATTTTTTTTAAACTACTTTATTGATATGAGTGACATACAAATTCTTTGATAATCTGTCAAAAAAGTTTTCAGGTAGTATTAAATATAAATATATCTAAAGTGTAGCTTATTTAATAATACAAATGATATAACAAAAAGATAAGCATAATAGTAAACAGAAATAATATGGTTTGACTCCAAAAACAGGGGCTAACAGCCCTGATTTCACAACAGGATTTTAGGTTTAATCCCTCCCAACCTCTGAACAAGGAATCCTCCTTAAGGAAGACTCCCTCCACCAGGAAAGCCTCCTTATAAGCTCAGGTTCAAGTGTTCTTTCAGGTAGGTGCTTTTGGCTAGTGTCCCAGAATTAAAATCATGCACCTGAGTTAATATTAAGGATTGCTAAAATGGTTTGATAAAAACTCAAGGGATGCTTGTAGGGAACTAATGACATTATAAGAAAAGATAGGAATCATAATTTTGATTGAACTGACCAGTTCATTTAAGCTCTGTCTAGAAATGTCCCTCAGAAAAATCTCTGTTACATTAGCTATTTGGCATCCACTGCCTAACTTCATTCAACTACATCTGAATTTAGTCACAGTACTTTGAATTTATAAAGTGAATAACTTCAGCAAAATAGATTGTCTACAGAGATGTAGACAAAGAATTTAGAGTTCAAGAAATAGATTCAGTCTCTTTTATTGCAAAGGTTTCCAATTGGCATGAGTCAGTTTATTTCCTGTGTGGATTAATGTGGAGCACGGTGAAGATACACACGTTATAATTATATTCTGGTTATTCACTTAACATTCTAGATCAGACACAAATTTAGAATGTTTATCACCTCTTACATTTTTCTTCTCATATTTATTCTTTCTATTGCATTCCCTACCCCCTCAATATGGGTTACCAGTGGCTTACTTCAAGGGTACATACTTAGCATCTTTAATTTCTTTTGTCTTAGATTTTGTTATTTCAAAACAGCATCAGTTTTATTATTTGAAGTACATTTCTATTATTAGAAAAGTGCTATTATATACTTCCTTTTAGAGATAGGACGAATGTCGTCACAATATTCTAGAACTATTGCTGTACGTACTTATCGAAAGCAAAATACTATTACCCAATAGTTGTCTTCTCAGTTGTCCCTTACCCTTTTGAGGAAGTATGCCTCTGACCACTTTGGTATGACCCAGGTGACTTTAAATGGCCTTCTCTACTCTCCTGGTGATGCATCTTTGATAACAACCAGCTCTATAAATTAATAACCGTAAATGTCCTTTAACAATGCTGGGACCTGTTTAATTGCTCTCATCTAAGAAGCCAAGGGAAATATATTCCTATTTTAATCTGACCTTTGGGATTTTCCACTGTCAGTTTAAAGTCTGTGGGAGGCTGACAGAGAAAATTAACAGCTGGCTAGAAAGAAGAAAGGTATTATTATGACTAAAATCAACCATGCTGGGGAAGCGAAGGGCTGGCCAAACTCACTTGATTACAGGAACGATGTTTTATCTAGAGTAGCTGTCCAAGGGTAACTCAAATGTCTTGTAATCTAATCCCCTAAGATTTAACACTCTCATCTACCTCCTAATCATTCACCTTCTTTGTTGGAAAAACAAAAGAATCTGTATATTTTGCAAAATTGATGGCACTAAGCCCAGAAATGATGATATAAATGTATCACAATAATATTTGAGCTTAGGGTTATATTTTCTGTCACCTGGCATATATTTAATAGAGACAGCCTGTATGTAGTATGATAAGCAAGTACAGTACTTAGAGCAATAGTTAATAATGGGCAACTGTGTACCAAGGAGGAGGAAGTGACTACAAGAAAGTTAAAATAATTTTTCTTAGTATACAAGGAGCTACTTGCATAAATATTTCTCTGGCGTGGGTAACCTACATGTTCCCATACTTCTATTGCATAATTCACATCAGTGGTTGGAACAACAACTCCGAAAAGGCAGAATTGTTATAATATTTATTATCGTCGCTATACTGAATTAATGCCAAAAATAACAATGTATAGGCACAGGCACTTATAACAGTGCTCCTTTACTGTTCACCTGATCATCTTGTTAAACTGCAGATTCTGATTCAATTATTCTTTCTAACGAGCTCTTGGGAAATGACAGTGCCCCTGGTCCTCAGATGACACTGAGTAGCAAGGCCTGGTGACCTGCGCACAGGGCATCTGAAAAGCAAGTGCTCTGCTGCAAATTAGAATATTCATGTCTCGGGCCGCCCTGGTGGCGCAGTGGGTTAAGCAACACACTATGAAGAAAACGCAGCCACTGCAGCACGAGTTCGATCCCTGCCTCCGGCCAGGGAGGGGACCCACAT
>JAGFMF010011870.1:18341287-18356193 GCA_019455555.1 Galemys pyrenaicus | reverse complement strand
TCCCCACTCTGTCTGGTGGATTCTCTCACCCCCCCCCACACCTCTGGCCTGTACCCCAGCTCTTGTATGCATAAATAAATAAATCTTAAAAAAAAAAAAAGAATATTCATGTCTCCACTTACTTTCATTCAAGAATTTAGACCCTTGAACTTCTTTATCTCTTGACAATGACGTACCTTGTCAGTGAACCCTATAATCTTGAAGCAATGATGAATTGAGTCAAATTGTCTTCTGTAAGACTCCTTGGAAGTTATGTCATGCATCACTCTCCCAGTTTCATCAGCGATATACCTGAATGGAATATGACAAAACAGAATGAGTACTGACTTGGCAAAGGTCAACTCAAACATGAGGGCATTCGGTTCCTTCTTTGCAAGGGAATCTCCTTTATAGCCTAGTACTGTGGTGGAAGAATGGTGCATGAAGCTGAAGAAAATGTCTACAACTGAAGTTTTAAATTTTCCAGAAAATACAAAATATTAGATGTAATTACTGTCATCTCATCCTGGATATTTCTGCTAAGGCTGAGTTTCCAATTAGGAAAACAGCTCCATTTATTTCAAAGGTTTGTCACTTGCTAGTTGCATATTTATTAAAAATATTCATTAAAAATACCTGACACTTACCTAGGAGGCTTTTCCTTGGGAAGTTTGTACTCAGAAAGTTTCTTTTGGTGATAAAGACCAGCATAAATATAGTAAAATATATGAAAATTTTTCTCTCCCCTAAAAAAAAATGGGGGACAAGGAAGATTATTGAAAACATATTCTAGGCTTCCCTCCTCTAAATAATTTATATTACTTCCTTTCCTTGCAAAAATTATTCCATACCAAATTTGCATTTCCAGGCAATTAAATATGCTAGATCCCCATTATAAGGTAGTACTAGTAATAAAATTAATATAGTAATTTTCACAATGTCACATTTTTACTTATTTATTTTCCAAAATTTTATTTATTTTTGTATAAGAGAACTGGGGTATAGGCCAGAGGCAGGGGGGGTGGTGGTGAGAGGATTCACCAGAGACAGAGTGAGGAGCTGAGAAGGCAGATTTACTGAAATACATTGCTGATGGGAGCAGCAGCTGAGACAAGAGAGGTCTGCTGTGCCATACGTGGGTTAGCTCCCTGCCTGGGGATTGAACTCAGGCGGTAGAGGTGATAGGCTGAGACTTAACCCCTAGGCCACTTAGGATGCCCATATTTTTAAGCACACTTATCTTTACTATAAGTAGATGATGGGTTTGGAGAATGGAACATTTACAGATAATAGTTCAGGTTACACATTTTGAGAGCTATCAACTCCAGCCCAAAGGCCTATGCCTCTGTGCCATATGTGTCTTCCGTTTGGAGCCCATGTTGCTTCAGACAGTGATATCCAGCTTCGACATCAGCCACACCGGTTACTTTACTGGGACTCCAGACAAGAATCTACCACCTTGCACTTTGTCAAGGACTCTGGAAGTTCTTGCAATGTAGTAATTGTTTGCCAAAACTGGTCATATGACTACATCCAGCCACTGGGTGCCAAGAAGGGGAATTCTACCAAATTCCCAGAAGGGGGCAGACCCAGAAGGTTAGATAACTTGTAAAGGTCCCATCTTCTCCTTAAGCGATGTCTTCAATCTATTTAACTTCATCAGTGCTGCCACACTGAATAAATTTAATAAGAACTGTAAGTTGTGGATTTGATTTCTAAATTCAATATAACCACATATAATCTCATTTAATTCTCAAAACAGTCCCATAAAGCTGACTTTATTATGCCCTTTTTGCATATGAAGTAAAATATAAGGATATTGATAATAAGCAAAATACACAGCTGTGACACAGCTGTGATTGGAACCCTCCTCACATTATCTTTCTACATGACTTTTTCACATTTTAACACAGAAAACTGTAATTTACATTTTGTCAGAGGTAGCTACTTAAACTTTAAAATCACTCTAGTTTAAGAAGAAAGAAGCAAGGGATCTAAAAAAAAAAAATTCATTGAGATGATCTCTTCCTGGACGGGGTCATGTGTCCTCCTGTTTTATCTTTACAGCACTTTACATTGCTTCCTAGCACTTATCACACTTGTTCTACATTTAAGCTTATTTACCGTTGACCCTTGAACAACACAGATTTGAACTGCAAGGGTTCACTTAAATTCAGGTTTGTTTCTTTTTCAGCCCATGTGTTGCACATTCACAAATTCAACCAACCAAGAACGTCAGTTTGTTGAATCTACGGATGCAGAATCTGGTTTCAAAACCCCTGGATAGCGAGGGCTAATTCTAAGGGACTTAAGCATCTGTGGATTGTGGTCTCCACAGTGAAATGGGTGTCCTGAAACCAATCTCCAGTAATACTAGTTTAAATTTTGGAGGAGCCAAAAGTTCTAAGCGTATTTTTCACTGGAGGGTTGATGATCTAACTCCTGCATTGTTCAAAGGTTAACTATATTTGTTGAATGCTTTTTCTCTCCACCCAGACCACCATCCACACCAAGCTGCATGAATACTTATTGCAGCCTTATCTATTTTGTTTATTTTTGTAACCCTAGCAGGGAGTACAACACAAGCATACAGTAAGATTTAATAGATAATTACTGAATAATGCCTGAGTGGGGCCATGCTCCTAAGAAAGTATGGTCCTGCAAGAAATGATGATGATGATGATGATGATAACAATAATAATGATAAGAAGCAGCAGCTAAGAAAGCCCTCTAATAATATAACAGGCAATTTTAAAAGTAATTTTATATAAATGAACTTATTTGTCTTCACAGAAAACCCATGAAGTAGCCACTAATAGCACCAGCATTTCACAAATGAGGCACAGAGAGGTTAAGTGATATACCCGAGGTCACGGTAAGTATCAGAGCCAGCATTTGAATCCAGAGCAATACATACTATTGATCACTATTGCTATACTTTACTTCTTAACACATTTTTCCTACTCTCAGTCTAATAGAAAATTAATTGTGGAATATTCTCAGTATTTTTTTTTTAAAGAGGTAAGCTCAAATTTAAGGTACTAATAGTTTTCTGAGTATGCAATGTTATTAAATTCACCAACAATTGAAATAGATAAACCTGTCCCAGGGTATGCCTACTTCTGCCCTTTGCACTCTGTCTATAAGCAATTTTTAGGCTAGAAACTACAATTTATCCTTTGCTTTAAAAATACCTTTCTCTTGGGCAGGCTGGGGTGCCAGGGAAGCAAAGAATAAGGGTGAAAAGGAAGCCATTAAAATTCTCAAAACATCCTAGTCTATTGAAGAGCAGAAATACAGTTAAGAAGTGCACCTACGCTGCCTGTTTTATCACCCTGGATTTTTCAAGGAGATATTCAGAGATTCTTGCCCCCATCACAGCTCCAGTGGGTGTAAACTTCATTTCCAGATATTTTCCAAAGCGACTTGAATTGTCATTGATGGCGGTGCAAGCATTTCCAAAGGCTTCTACCAGAGAGTTGACTTGCAGAATTTTCTCTCTCAAAGTCTGATTATTGGCCTGTGCCAAACAGAGAACAGTCAGGAAGCTCCAGAAGTGGAGTTGTCAAGTAACCCTCCCTGCCCACAAAATTCATGCTATTTTTTGGGAATAACTCCATTTAGGAAATTTATATCAGCCACCAGCACTGTTTTCTCAGACAAGCAACTCCCCAGGTGCACAGGCACCAGCTGAGGCTGGATTTTTTTTCTGTCTTGTTACAATTAACTTAGAATCCTTGACAGATAAAATACCTAAAGAGTTGAGAAGGATTTTCAATCAAGCAATCCCATATCTTTTCTCAATCATCCATTACAATAATTCATCTGTAAAAAGCATTCCTTAACTTCTTTCTTAGTCTTATTATACAGTAATTCTGACAATAACTTCCAGACTTTTTTAAGTCATTATTTCAATGTCCATTTACCAATCTAAAAATTTTCATTTCCCTAAACTTCTGCTCAAAGATTTCTATTTCCAATCCTTTAATCACATTAGTGGCTCTCCCTGATCCTGCTTCTAGTGTTTAACCACTTTTACTGTTTAATGGCTAAATGTTTCTGTTACATTGAAAACATGAAAAATTAATTGCCAATAATCTAGTAAATTCGTGCCGGCATTATTTTCCTCACTACATGAAAGAAGGATGGCATGCTGACATCTTAAGAGGTCTAGCTATCAAGAGGCAAACATAATAAAGATGGAATGTTTTTATGTAACCCCTAATAAAAAACAGCATTGCTATTATCTACAAAATATGCAGCTACTCTGCAGGGACTTTTGCTCACAATACAAAAAGCAGGTAGTCAATACCTTTCCCAGGAAAGTCAGATGCTGAACAATCAAGTGGGCGCTTTCTGTCTTCCCAGAGCCACTTTCTCCACTGATGACAATGCACTGACACAGAAAACGGTGTGAGCGAAGAATTCATAATATAGTAAACACCCTATGTGTTCAGCCATGGTTTTCGTATAACATCTATCATCATACACTTCACATTTTCACTGAGCAATATATCTTAGTAATCTTTCCATTACAAAATATGGAGTTTCTTTAGCTTGTGGTTCCATTACACATATATATGTTAATCTATATTGTACAATATCGATGGATATTTGAGTTCTTTTCTTATGTTTTTACAAGCAGTATTGCAGTGAATAATCCTATACATAGGTTGTTGTATTTATATGCAAGTTCATCTATAGAATGAATTCCTAGAAAGGGGGTTACTGTATTAAAAGTTAAACATATTTATTTTTAATCTAATAGGCAGTACCAAGAACTGTAAATTATTTGAAAGTGCCTGTTCTCCAACAGCCTTACTAACAGGATATATTGTATTTTTACTTTTAATTTTTTGAGTTGATGGTTTCACGCATTTTAAAATCTTTTTTATTTATTTATTTTTGCATTAAAGAACTATGTAGGCCAAAGGTACAAGGGGTGAGAAGACTCACCAGAGACAGAGTGGGGAGCACAACAGGCAGATTTACTAAAATACACTGCTGAGGGGAGCAGTGGGCAAGAGAGGAGAGGTCTGCTGCACCACATGTGGGCTGGCTCCGTGGCTGAGGACTGAACTCAAGCCATGAAGTGATAGCACTAGGCCACCAGGGAAGTCCCAGTATATATTTGATTTTTGCTACTCTAATAGTATCTCAAAAAAAATATCGCAGTGTAATTTTAATTGCATTTCTCTTATTATGAATGAGGTTGGGCATCTTTCCATATGTTTAATTGTCATTCATATTTTCTTTTTTTGAATATGCTCTATATCCTTTGCCTATTTTTTGTGTTGTTGGTCTTTTAATCATTCATTTATAGGAACTCTTTACTTATGAAGAAGATTAGCTAGATGCAGTGTAATAAAATGAATTTTGTGTTTAATTACATTGAGTTTAAGACTTGTTTGGTCTTTACCTAATTAATCACAATTTCTCAGCAGCTAAAGAGTATGGTGCATGATTGCTGTCAACCTGTGTGAAGTATATTTTACACAAAAAAGAACAAGAGATTGAAAATTCTGAGACCTTAATAGGACGGAATATCATATATGTCATTGTATATCCTGTTTTATTAAAATAATTGCCACATAATCAGCTTGTGTTGGCTCTATGTTCTCATATCCATATTATATCCTTATTATAAAATATAATAACCTTATTACATTTTATAGGGAAAAGTTACTGATTCACATTTCCTGAAAAGGGTTTTCACATCCTCTGCTACTATAGTTTTATAATTATTCCTATTCTACTGAGTTATTATTTCATTTCCCATCTCCTTGAGTCAACACAGTGACCAGAATGGAAGTTTTCAGCAAGACTTAGAGCTGTAGAGAAGAAAGAACATGTCCTACTGTGTGACTTGCTAGGAAAGGAAGGTGAATTCTTACCTGGTCTTTGCTGAAAGTAACCATGCATTGGTAAGCAGCATCTGCTGATGCAAATATATGTGGAGGGTTTGAGGCACGTTTTACCCCATGATAAAGTCTGGAAAACTGGGGGGAAAAAAAGCAATGAATAGGACATTTTCAATGTTCACAAAACAAGACTTTGTCACTTTTTGAGGGAATTGTGATGTCAGAAAGTCTGCAGGGAGCACAGCTCTGGAGTCTACAGGCCTGAGTTCAAATCCTCATTCTTACTTCTGGTTTCATAAGTTTGTGCAAGGGAGTTAACTTCACCACACTTGCCATATATATTAGTTTAAAAATAGGACCTGTCTTACAGGGCTGTGAGAAGTAACAAAGAAAACCAGTACATGGCATGTGATGAGCACTAAATGGATGTTAGTATCGTTACATCTTGTTTTAAAAAAATTAAGCTCAAAATGTAAGAATCCATCTGTGGGGGCCTCCCTAGTGGCTTAGGGGCTAAGCCTCAGTGCTACTACTGCAACTGCCTGAGCTCGATCCCCGGCCAGGGAGCTGACCCACACATGGCGCAGCAGACCTCTCCTGTCTTGCCTACTGCTCCTCTCAGCAGTGAATTTCAGTAGATCCACCTGTTGGGCTCACCACTCTGTCTCTGATGAACCCCCCCACCCCCACACCTCTGGCTTACTCCCCAGTTCTTCTATGCATAAATAAATCAATCTTAAAAAAAAAAGAGAGAATCCATCAGTGTTGCATTATTATCTGCAATTCAAGGTATATACTTATAAAGGAGCATAATTTTATTCTCACTTTTCCTCCTTTTCATTTTTCCTTGTGATTTTTAATTTTCTATTAAGGAGGAACATGTGTTTAAAATATCCTTTACGGGCCTCCCTGGTGGCGCAGTGGGGTAAGCACTGCACTATGAAGCAAACCACAGCCACTGCAGCACAAGTTCGATCCCTTCTGCAGGCCAGGGAGGGGACCCACATGGCGCAGCAGACCTCTCCTGCCTCGCCTGCTGCTCCCTTCAGCAGTGTATTTCAGTAGATCTGCCTGTTCTGTTCCCCACTCTGTCTCTGGTGAAATTTCTCACCTCCCACGACTCTGGCCTGTACCCCAGTTCTTAAAATAAATAAATAAATAAAATACCCCTTACCTGTGGAGAATATATGTATAGATTCTGGAAGGGGTTTAAGGCAACTAAGATGTCTCCAACATACGTATAAATCAGCAAGTCCATGTAACGCTTCTGCAATTGATGAATAATTGTATCCTAAGGGGAGAAATGGTACCACCAGTAAGGATTATTTCCAATTAAGGCAGAGTGTAAAAATAACACAATTATTCTTACAAGGATAGTTTTCTCTAAAATAGTCAATTTAAGTCATACAGTGACCTTATCGACCCTAAATGTAAAGATTTGCTTAGAAACAAGAAAAAAAATAAGAATATACTGAAAGAAATAGGCTCATCTAGGACATGTTAAAAGACTGTAAGATATAATGAAACTAACAAAGGTTACATTTATTATGAAAAACCTGTTTAGCCCAATCAAAATATTCTGTTTAGAATTTGATTTATTAGAATGTTCCTATTGATAAAGCACAGATAAAATAGTAACCTCATATCACAATGCACTGCACTTAAAATTTATGTAGTGGGAATAGAGTTCATATTACTCTTTAGTGACTCAGACATTGCAGTTAAGGGTCCCCAAGGTTAGAGCAGCATAAGCAAGTCCACTGCAATTAACAGCTCTATTAAATGTACATATATTAAATGCAGATTATCACAGTTTTTGAATTTAAAATTCAAGCTGTATTAATTTTACTATTTCCCTAAATGAAACTCCTCTTTATGAAGAACAAACAGCTGTTTGATAAAAGTTGCATATTTATTTTTTAAAAATCGAAAATAATTTCAGCTGATCTAATTACCATTTAGGCTTATAATATAAAAGGCTTATTAGAAAAATAAAATCCTTTCCTTCATCACTTTATAAATGAATACAACATAGAACTACATAGTAACTAAATGCTCCCCAAGCCTTCCCTCAAGGCTATACAAACAATTAAATTTTGAACTGATTTTAGGAGAATATACCTCAAGGTCAGATCATTCATGTAGAACAAATGTCACTGGTAAGAACTGTGTACTAAATATTTTAATACCTCATCCAGAACTTCTAGATTGACCAAATCATCCTCAAGGCAATATTTTTCAGCATCTTTCACATGATAGGGTCTTCTGGTATGCATTCTTTCATGCCTAGAAGTTTATCCAGAGAATGTTAGCACCGACATAGTAAAAAGCACAAAAAGTAAGCAATGAGAACAGCTCACTCATAGTCCTATCAGTTGACAAATCCAGAGACTTTAGAGACAGGGAAAGAAGGGCAAGTCCAGTCCCAATCTCAAGCTGTAGGGCTCCGCCTCACTCTCACTGTGGGGCCATCAGGGGTAAGGTGAGCTCCAGAGTTCAAGTCTCCCCTGTAGCACAGTGAGGAGTATTACCAAAGCAAATGGACCCATTACTTCTGCATTTCTTAAATGCCAGTCAGAGTACTTCCAGAATTAAATTTCTTCTCACAGTTGTTTCAGTTCAGTGTCAGTGGGCTATTTCCTTTGAGGTCCCTTTTTGTTATTCACCAGTAATAGCTTCAATGTCTGGAGAAATTTTTATGATTTTAAGATTTATTTTATTTATGCATACAAGAGCTGGGATACAGGCCAGAGGTGCAGAGGGTATGGAATGGGAATGGGGAGAGGGTTCACCAGAGACAGAGTGGGAAGCAGAACAGGCAAATTGACTGAAATACACTGTTGAGAGGAGCAGAGGGTGAGAGAGGAGAGGTCTGCTGCACCATGTGGGTCAGCTTCTTCGCCAGGGCTAGAACTCAGGCCATCATGGTGACAACACTGAGACTTAATCCCTAGGCCACCAGGGAGGCCCTGTTTTGAGAAATTTTTAAAGTATGGAAAATTCCAGAGAATAATATAGTACGTATCAAGGAGTCAATAAATGTTTGTATTTTATCTTATTTGCTTATTTTAAATTTCTTTGAAACCTATGCTACATCCCACTCCCTTTTCCCAAGTGATCATAATTTGGTTGGTTCTTTCCAGTCTATTTTAAAATACTAGTCATACACACATATGTCCATGAATAAAATACAAAATTTTTATGTTTAATTATAAAAACATACTGTATGTTTCAGTTTTCAACAATTTTTTTGTTGTTCAACGTTATGATTTTTTTAAGCTATGTATGTTGTATCAGCACAGAAACATACTGTATGTTTCAGTTTTCAACAATTTTTTTGTTGTTCAACGTTATGATTTTTTTAAGCTATGTATGTTGTATCAGCACAGATTTCAGTCACCTTAGTCACTGGCTAACTTTACATTATGTAACAATGTACCAGTTTATTTTTCCAGCCATGTTGACAGTTAGGTCGACACCAATTTTTTGCTATTAAAAACAAAGCAGGACTTAGTATCTTTATGTGCATCCCCTTAAGTACATATGTGAGATTTTTCCCCTGGGGGTACTGCTCACCGGGCATTTTTAAAAGTTGGTTGGCAATCAATACCACTCCCCTTTGGTATACTAAATCACAGTTCTTCAAGGTATAAAACTGACTCAAGTAAAAGTTAAGACTTCCCACAATTCCCTTCAGACATCACTGCTCAACGTGGTGGGGGAAAAAGCACTGGCCTGGGAGTTAAGAGCTCTGGGCCCTAGCTTCAGGGTTACAAGTAATGTGGTGTGGGGCACTCATAAATCCCTTAACAGTCAGCAACTCAGTTTTCTTTATCAGAATCACTCATGTCTGGTCTATTTATCTCACAAGTGGCTGGGAAAGCAAAGATAGTCGTGGATATAAAAATGTAAGAGTTGAAAAATATCCAAGTACTAATCTTACATCGTTGTCAAAATGTGGACTCAACAATTTGCTTGACTCTACATATTATTCAGAATATTAACTAAACAAATTTACATGTGAAGTATCTCCCTGGTTACTAAAAATTCACCAGCAGAGAAATATGACTGCATGGTTCTTCTCTGTCAACTTTTATAATTACCATCAAGACAACTTTAAAAGATCCAGTTCTATCTTGCCAGATCTCGGAAGCTAGCTTTTCTCTCACTATTCTGTGGGAGTCATAACATCCTGAATTGCAATCTATCCCTTACAATAAACGTTTCACAAAAGTAAAAGAAAGAAGCAAACTCAGCTTTGCATACTGAGTCTTGAGTTGATAACAAACACATTGAAATGAGCGAAGAAAACGGACTTTTTTCACTTTCACCTATTGATTTAAATTTTACTTTCCAATCTCCACCACTGAGAGGTTTGTTGAAAGGATATTTTAATCATGGTACTAGCCTCTCCAATGTTAGAAACAATTTTATTGCTAATTTATTTAAAAGTTTAAAATAATAGATAAAACTTAATTTTACTAAATAAAATCAATTTATAACCTAAGTATTTTTAAATTATTAAACAGAAATTTATTCAACTGCATCCTAATGTTTTGGTGATGTCAAGAAGAAACCAGATTGGCTTAAAATATGAATTTTTATTAAAACTAAGACTTGTTGCCTACTTCTATCTAGATACTTTGCTAAATAAATGAGCAGGAGGTACATATTTCTGTCAAATCCTCTTTACCCTCTTTATACAAAAGCTTAGTACTTTTTTTGAAGTTCATCATAAAGCAAAATATCACAACACATTTTTATAAAACAATTAAATTCTTAACATATTAAATTTGACTAGTTTATCTCCTTAAGCTCACATCTTGCATACATATTGGAAGAGACTAAATTTTTTTTCTATACATCTTTTCACAAAGAAAACCAGGAATTAAAAAAAAAAATCCTCAGACCTGGTTCTAGTAATGGAGTAAACATTCACGACTCTGTCTTCTCACTGAATGCAACAAAATACCCTGCAGATACCTGGTACTCTGAGAAGTAAATGGTAACATGCGTATTCAGGAAACGAGAATTCAAAATACCATTGAATCAATGGTGACAGTCCCAGAGATTTTTTTTTTTCCTTCAGTAACTCCTGACTTGGACTTAAAGGCAGGCTGAACCATATACAAAGGATGTCAGACTTCAGTCAGGTAACATTCTTATACCCAGTTAAAAAGGAAGCATTGACAAAACCTCACATGCAATATTACAAATAAACTCTAGTAGAGACTTGTGACTTGCAGTGTGAACATGTATAATGTAATAATACCACAAGGATCAATACTCTTAGCTTCTGAACCTCCAGCTGCTCGTCTATATGCCCATCTATCTATCTATCTTTCAGATTTTTTTCCAGAATCCTCAGATACTGTGTACAAATCTGAGCTTGTTTTTTTCATAAAACATACCTTAATATTTTACTTATTTTTTCATCCCTTAATATTTTATAAACAAGCAATTTTTAAAAGATTTACCTGCTGTTTTTAGCAATGTATGACCTCCTCCCATGCTTATAGGTGTGGGATTGGTCTTCCCCAAAAGGATCAGTTATACTTTTCCAAGATGTTTGGAATGAATAGCCCTTATCCAATATATATTCCCCCTAATATGTGGCGTTCTAGTTAGGGGAGGCCCTGTGGGCTTCAGGAGAGACTGCACCATTTATTACGTAATGCTCACTACCTTGATTTAGGGATAATCTCTCCAGAAACAAGTATTTTTATTGAAGAAACCTATTTTAAAGTAAGGTACACAATTAGAGGCAAAGTTTTATCATAGAAAGTCATGCCCTCCTCATCATATGAAACCCCTTCCCTCTCCTTGACATACCATGTCCGTTACCAGAAAACATAAACTGGTTTACTACATTTAATTTTAGAATTCACAGCCATATAAGTTCTCCATTCATATGTTACTAAATTTTGATTTTTTTTCTCCTACTAATCTGTTTGATGCTAAAGTATTTTGTTCATCCAACTTCAGAAGAACCCAGAGAAATGGAGTTTTTCCCTATGTCTCAACACAGAAAATTCCAATTTACTTGCTCCTAAAATAGGAGCAGGCGATCTAGAAGCTGATACAGATGCAAGATATGTCCTCTCAGATAGAGACACTTCACTTTCTCAACCAGGAGGGAAAAATATCTGCTACCCCTATCTATGCCGTGCCCAACTAACTAGTGCTCACCTGAAAATTCTTGGCTACTTCACTTTCCTACTTTAGCTACAGGGTTTGCAGAGCCTACTGAAGAGAAATTTTTTTGTTTCCAATTTGTATCTGTTTTTTAAAATTATTCTAGGCTTTAAACATATTAAGGAAAAAGTATTATATTGTTTTATATTTGTCTATTTTTAGTGCTATTAATAAACTTGGTTGAAATTTTTAGTTTTCTGGCCTTAAATGATTTGTTGTCAATGCTGACTTAAATTTCCTTTAAATTCACATGCTCCACCTAGTGTTTCATTTGATAATAGCATCTATTAACAATTTTTGCTGAAGAATTCATTGTTTGATATGAAATTTTCAGATCTCCAATTAAAGGGTACTTGGAATCGAGTATTCTAAAACTTAAATGGAGACATAGGTAAATGATGGATAAACAGGAAAAGCATTTGATGAAAGCAAGAGTATATGCTAAGATGTTATAGTTTTAATGTCTCAGAAGACATTTTCAAATATCTTCAAATGACATTGCTTCTTACTAGATTTTTTTTTTTAGGCTCTAAGTATGCTTGCTGTCTAGAGTTCGGTTTCCCAGACAAAATGGGGAGAGGATGAGACTCAATGATCTGCTCTGGGCTGGTTCCAGGAGTTTGAGTTTGGTGTGATGATAGAGGAAGTATATACATATATATGTGCATGCTTTGTATATATGTATATGTATACATGTACACATGTGCATGTGATTTCAGAGATCAGGAAAAGGGAGGCTGGTATTTGAGTCCCTGGCACAAGTAAGAGGTAAATGAAGGAATGCCTAAAATACCAAGTCCAAGGAAATAGCTAGAAAATAAAAATCTGAAGAATGAGCAAGACAGAACCAGTGGTAAGGGCTAGAAGACCTCCTAAGGTAATAGTGGGCACAGATGAGGTTAAAGCTGGAGAGTATTTTGGAGACTGTCTTATGCACAGCCCATGAATGGGAAAGGAGCCTCAGAGAGCATTAAACGGGCTCAGGCACTGGGGGAATTGTACTCATGGAATAAATTCCCAAAATGCGGTTGCCTTCATCTTAGTTTAAAATCTATGTCTACATTATGGTTAAAGCCATTTCTGTGTGAGTCATCTCTAGTATCCCATCACCATGCTGCAGACTTCTTTGAGCTTCTGGACCTGTGAACTATATCGACAAACACTAAATATTTGAGCGATTCCTTAATCTTTTTCTCTTCCTGTCTGGCAACTATATCTGCAGGAACAGTGAATTCCTTATAGTGAATTCCAGGCAGTTGCAGAAAAGGCTATGGAAGCTTCACATGGGTTTGGCAGAATGCATTTTTCCCTTTACTCACAACTTTTATGAAGTACAAAGCAGCAGCAGCCGAAGGCCCTATAAATCAACTCAAGAATAGGAAGGAAGCAAAACCTTTTTAGCCTAATAATTACAGTGAAAGTTTAAACTAGTAAAAGATTAAACTGTACTTAAAAATACCTGTTGGCAAACCAAAAATGAGGAGACAAGGACACACTGGGGACACTTGCTGGGGAGGGGAGGGAGAGGGTTGAGGAGAAGAAAAAAAAACCTGTTGGTCTTTTGGAAAGTCATCCTGTGGCAAGACCTATGTGAAGGCTACCACTACTCCCACACCTCACACTCAGGTTAGAAACCTTCCCTTTCACCCAAGAGTGGAACTGGAAGGAGTGAAAAATGATTAACATGCCCACCAGATTCCAGATACAGAAGGAAGTAAAATCTGGAGATAGAGAGGGAAAAAAGAATATAGAAGGAAAAAAAAAGTCCAGGTTTAAAGGTTTTGGTCCTGAAAGAGCTATAATAAGGCTTCTGTGATCACAAACAAAGCTCAGGGACAAGTTGGCTAGTGGAATAGATTAGACTCCCTTGTCACCACATTCAGTGATCCACTTAGGAAGGAAAATGTTATTCCAGAATTAGAGGAACTGTTACTGCCACAAAGTCAGTGATGTTGAATATTTCTTCCAAATTATTACTTCTATTTCAATATATCATAACAGAGTTGTTATATATTGAACATAACAGAACTTTTCCTTGAATATATATATTTTTAAATAATAAATATAAATAATCATGGACCTAGAGTAAGTAAAGCAATTGCAGACCAACTAGATACAACATCATTCTAATGAGAGTCAAATAAAGATGGATATACCACCTAGCTAACTAACTACATGGATTCTATTTTGACCTAAAACTTATATCACACATTGCAACACACAGACTTTTAAAATAGAAGAATCTGTGTAGAAATTATATCATTTCCACTTTTCTTCATCTAATCCTGGGTCAGATTTCCAATAAATCAGCATCTTCCAATCATACTAAACAGTATTTGATATACCCATCTTCTCTGCACAATAAGAATCCATGACACTAGCAGAAAATTAAATATAAATTCATTTAGCTATAGATAGGTATAGAGATTGCAGATACAAATTTTATCAGGGTGTGTATTTTTTTTTTTTGTAAGAACAGAATGCTCTTTACCCTCTTGTGTATAGAGATTGCAGATACAAATTTTATCAGGGTGTGTATTTTTTTTTTTTGTAAGAACAGAATGCTCTTTACCCTCTTGTGTATAGAGCACTGTCCAATCTCTAAAGTAGACATTCAGAGCCATTCATTCACACAGGAGCCAAGAAACTCATCAGTGTATGTAATATGTGTCTATAGTTGAAAGGCATGAGCAAGGCTTACTAGGGAAAGTTAAACAATTAAAAAGTGAGAATAGCAGCACTCTTTACAATAGGTAAGACCTGGAAACAACATACATGCCCAAAAACAGATGAGTGGATCGGGAAGCTGTGGTACATATACACGATGGAATACTACTCAGCAATCAGAAATGAAAAACTAGACTCATTCAT
>JAGFMF010011870.1:18272568-18341210 GCA_019455555.1 Galemys pyrenaicus | reverse complement strand
GGTGCACTGGTGAGATGGTGATGGGGAATACATGGGGATTACAATTAATGGCAAGTATATGTAAATTTTAAAATATTTTAATAAAAAAAATAAAATTAATGACAAAAAAAAAGTGAGAATGTTGTTCTTAAAGGTCATGCTTCAGGCTGAAAAGAAATCAGAAAAGCTGGGGTCATTGTTTTAATCAGCCTCAGGCAAATTGCAAGGTTAGACTCAAAATCCACTGAACAGAAGAGGAAATGACCAGTAACTTCCGTTTTCCATTAACTAATACTTAGAATAGAACCTTGGCATTTACAAACAAGCTTAACATTTGTTCTAAGGGGGGGGGGGGTAGGCATTCAGTTTTTTGCTTGTTGTTTTTTTTAAGGTTTATTTATTTATGCATACAAGAACTGGCTCACCGTACAGGCCAGGTGTGGGGGTGAAAGGATTCACCAGAGACAGAGTAGGGAACAGAACAGGCAGATCCACTGAATCACACTGCTGAGGGGAGCAGCAGGTGAGGCAGGAGAGGTCTCTTACGCCACATGGGTCAGCTCACTGACCACCAGCTTAACCCATTGTGCCACCAGGGAAGACCCTGTCCCGGGAACATGTTAGAACTTGCAGTTTTACTGACATTCACAGTTGAGTTCATATGAGGTTGGAAGGGATGGGGCCACCCCAGTGCCACCCGAGCCCACACTCCCATTCCAGATAGTGCTTTCACTCTTCTCCCATTAATGTCTGTGAAGTGATTTTTAAAAATCATGTTTTCATTTACTTCTCTGCACTTTAATGGTGGAACAACAAACCAGGCAGTATCAGTGAACTCAAATATTTTTAATACTGGTTCTTGGAAAGGGTTCTTCGAAGATGAAGCGGATGGCCAAATTGTTTAAAAGCATTGTTCACAGGTTAAATAAAAATGTAGTTCCACATTATTGTTCACAGAATTTTAATTTACTTTGAGAGAGTAAGTTTTGGAGTCATTCTTGATCTATTGTACCTGAACTGAACATATGCTATGGCAAACTGTAAGTTACTAGAAAAACCTAAATTACATTAGTTTCATTAACACACTATAACTGTAACAGGGTCATCCCAGGAAAAGGGGAAGTTACAAAATCCTGGTTCCGCCCTAAGTGGGTGGAGCTGAGGAGGAAAAGAAAATTTCTGCATTGAAGAGAAAAGAAGAAAGGAAGATGAAGAACAGCAAGGAGACCTGGAGGAGGCATGTGGAGCAGAGGGACATGTGAAAAAACTGTGCTTGCTTTTTGGTCTTAAACTGGTTAAAACAGATGTGGGTGAGAGACCCTTGGGGAGGTTAACAATGGCAGCTATCATCTTGATTTTAATTTTGCTCTTTTCCTCCCAGATTTGTCTAACTCTTTCTGACCCTTTTTTATGGGTCTCTACTAAAAGGTCCTTTAAATGTGTGGCAGGTTTTTGGGCCTTGCTTTGGGCCAATCCTATTTGGCTGGACTTTTACCCTCAAGGAGATGGGTAATTTTGGATGCTTAACTTAGTAACTATATTCTTTGTTCTTTCTGTATTGTACCCTAGTTGTATTAAAGTTCCTCTCCATTAAAGGTTTTATGTGTTTATCTTAATGCGGCAAATGGCAAAACCCATTCAGAGAGGGCAGGCTTGGGGGTTCTAGGGTGCTCCTCTCCCTGCCCTGTAACATAACTAGCCTCAGCAAGTGGTATTAAGTGTTAAGTAGTACAAACTTCCTTTTCCACATGTGGAAAGGAAATGGATCAGAACTTGGTTTTCAAAAAAAAAAAAAAAAAAATGTTCTCTAGCACTTGACCTTAATTTTCTTTTCTTTCTTTTTACAACTACCTCTGAAATCAGTTATTGGTTCTCCCCTTACCCCATCACTTCCTTAATTCTTTTCACATTTTAACATCAGGACTTTTCAATTTGTCAACTCTTTAAAGACTTTTCTTTCTACCCAACTGAGGTTGTTCACAAGTTCAGCCATGGCTATTTCCCAATTATCTCTCAAAAGTTCCCAAGATCTCAGTTCTGCAATGCTCTTCCATACCTCCAAAAGCCCAAATACACTCTCCTCAGTTGCCTTGCCCCTTAGTCACTCATCACATCCATCCAAGTCATGCTCCAATTTGAAGACTACAGAATCTTCTTTCTTTCCTCCTAGTCCTTATTGCTAAGAATTGTTAAACAGAAAAGGTGGAGGTGTTAATTAATGGTAGATTTTTTGAGAGTTTTTAATACCAAATGCTCTCCGAAGTGCCCTACATGTATTATCTTAGACACAGAATAACTACCACGGGATGCTGCAATAGAATACTGTTCAGTTAAGTATCACCAGTATTCTCAGTCGTTAAACAATCACTTATTATGTCCACCTTTAAATGCACTCTTTTACATAGTCCTCATAGTAATGATTTCAAAGATTTAAAATATTCCCTGGAATCCATAGTTTATTTACAAATCTGAGACACTTTGCAAAATTTTTTGAAAACTAAAGGTCATTCAAGAAGAGTGTCTTCTCTGGTCCTGTGCTCAAAATTTCCAGATATCCTCATCAAACATCTATGTGCTTTTCCCAACCTAGAGGTTCTCTTTATTTTTAAAGATTTATTTATTTATGCACACAAGCACTGGGGTACAGGCCAGAGGTGTGTGGGGGTGAGAGGATTCACCACAGAGAGCGGGGAGCAGAACAGGCAGATCAACGGAAGTACACTGCTGAGGGGAGCAGCGGGCACAGCAGGAGAGGTCTGCTGTGCCATGTGGGTCCCCTCCCTGGCCTGCAGAAGGGATCGAACTTGTGCTGCAGTGGCTGTGGTTTGCTTCATAGTGTGTTGCTTAACCCACTGCACCACCAGGGAGGCCCCTAGAGGTTCTCTTAAAGTCATCCTTCTTTGGCCCTTGGTTGCCTTTGTTCTCTTGCTTCCTCTATTACCTTCTTCTTCTTTGTTTTCAATGTCTCCTTCTACTTAAGATCCTTCCCCTTCAGCTATCCAAGTTTTACCAGTCTTTAAGACCTTCTCTTCTTCCCCGCAGCTCCCTCAAACTACTAACTTCCCTCTCCCCTGGGAAAAGTACTAAAGTGGTAGATAGAACACTTCCAGCCTTTGCAGGAATAGTAGGACAGTTTTCCCTGTAGGCTATAGATTTCATTTCTTAGTGTTAGCTTCCAAAACTAAACAAGTCACTCAGGTCTGCTGGGAACTCTGTAATATCTGGAAGTACTCAGCATTACATTTGATAGGATATTAAGAGGAAGCATAGTCTTTTGATGACCTCTGTCTTAGCTACAAATTTCTGTTTTATTTCAGTCTGATTCCTGACAATGAGGAAGCCTAATTTGGGTATATTCTACAACACTTCTCTTTCCCTAAACTCTCTCAACCAATTCACCAGCAATCCTGATAATACCGTTATCTTAGTATCTCCTATTTGCAATTGTGACAATCTGCTTGCACTCATCTCTCTCACTCCAGCCTTGTACAGTTCCACTCCATTCTCCACAGTGCAATCAGAACCTCCTTCCAGAAGTACATCCTGCTTGAAATCCTTCAGTGATTCCACAGTGTCTAACAAAACTCCAAGGTCCTTAGGCTCATCATAACCAGGACTTGGCCAACTTCTGTCTCTGCCTCTCTCTCTCTCCCCAGTGACAATGCCTACTATTTGATCACCAAACTCCTTAAGCTCTCTCCAGCCTCTGTGTCTTTGCCCTTTGTGCATTTCTTCTCCTTTAGCAGTAACAGCTCCCTTCCCTGATGATATTCTATACGTTACTTAGAACAGTTCAAGGATGATCTTCCCACCCATCTCATGGGGTCTTCTCTTTCCAGGTGCTCCTGGAGATACCTCAGGCATCCTCTATCCAGATACATTTCATGCTGAGCTGTTCTCATCTAGTTCTTATCCATATCACACACTAGGCAATTAGGTTTTTATCAGGAAAGCTATCTGATTTGCCTTTGTAGTCCCTCTGTTCAGCACAGGGCCTGACACATGCACACATATAAATGTCACCTGAATGAATAAGTGAATAAATTAGAGCTTAAAGAAGAGGTAAAGGTAGAGATCTTTTTAACATATAATATTTTGTTACTGTTTATTTTCATGTTGTATGGTAGGTAAAGAGAGATAAATTTGTACAGATTAAGGAGTAGAATTTTTGAAGATTAAGACCAGAAAAAAATGTCTGAATTAAACAGACCATGTATATACTATTTCTACTACGACTGTTAAGGTTAACTGAGGGTTAACTCTTGTCAATGCCATTCTATTTTTTTTTTAATGTATTGACCCACTTAATGCTCAAAATATCCCCATCTTATAGCTAAAGAAATTTCAGAACAAAAAAATTAAATAAGTTCTCCATAAGTGGCTGAGCTGAGATTCAAAGCTTACAGAGGTAGTATCACCTGCTGTGTGACTAAAATTGTGCAATAAAGTGAGGTTTGGTATTTGACTCACTCAACTATACATTTGCTTCAATTTTTTATTTTTTTCCACCTTACCTTAAAGAAACTCACAACTTCAAATATATTGATTTACTGGCCAAAAGATATTTGAGAGATTTTCCCAGGTGGATTTCAAGCACACCTTCTAGCCAAAGAGAAAGTAATACCGTGGGATAGGTGGCAGGTTAAGTGTCAATTACATGCACCATGTTTGCTTTGTAATTAAGTTTCCTGCCTCCTAAGGAGGAGGTTGTTTAAAGTTTTGATACCTATTTGTGAGGTTGTATTTTTTTAAATGACTGTTCAAAGAAACACCAATTCCTGAGTGAAACAGAACATTATACTCTATGAAAAGCATTTGCTACCATTAGAGTTCTGACTTCAAAGGAGTAACAAAGATTTAAAAAAAAAATAGAGAAAGGGTGAGAGTCTGCAGTCTGATTTTCTATGCTAAAAGAAGAAAAGTCTTTAAAAAGAGATCATATGTCTGGACAGGCAAAGGAAGGAAAATCTGAAAAGCTAAGTAATTTTGCAAATGAATTGTGCTGCAACAGAATTCAGGACAGAGAGAAAAGATAGAACATTTAAGTGCTGAGTCTCTTTTTTTTTAAATTGGTTTCTATGTTATTCCATTTCATGCTCATGGTTGTTGTTGGTAGTGGTGATGTGTGTACATACACATGCAGGAATGTACCTGTACTTAGGTAAAGAAATGGAGGCTTGTAGAAGAGAACAAGAGCAAGGAGAAATGGGGGTTTAAGTTCACTGGCTTATTATACAGAGCTTCCCAGCTTTTAAAAAGTACTCAGTAAGAATTTCTCTGCATTTTCCCACCTCTTAGGTAGAAACAGAAGTGGCAATGCAAAAGGGGGAAAAGCAGGAATAAATGTAGGTTTTGTCCCATCCAAAAGGGAACCTGATGGGGTGGGGACGGGCAAAAGATAGTCACCTTGAAACTTTACCTCTAGCTCTAAAGGTTCTGATGTTTTTTGATCTTTAAACAGTTTTCTGCAGAACGTATAAATATTTCCAGGACTTGTGACCTGTGATATTTTATTTTCCTTACCTCCAGTCCTTTGGATGTTCTTTTAATAATAATGGATTAGAGCTTATCTGCATGCTGGGCCAGTTTTATAAAACTATGTAATTGCTGAGCTGGGGAAGCAGTTTCATTTGCATTTAAATTTTTTTTAAAGAGAAATTCTGCCACCCTCTGGACAGAAACCAAAAATCTATTTCTTAAAGACCACCACAGAATACCATCTTAAGCAATTCCCCCTGAAAATAAACGTTTGTTTAAAAAAAAAAAATCTACCCTTTAATAAAATAAGGGTGTGGGAAGCAAATCACAGTTGCTTTAAATAGCATAGACAGTAACTGGGAAACAATGATTTAAAAATACTAAATAGCTTCTAAGGAATTTTTAGCTAAAGAAAACATTCTCTAAACGCATTAGAGAAAAAGACCCTACTGTTTAATTTGTATTCTTTCCAAAATCACTTTACAGTACATTTTTCAACTCTTCAGTCTGCAAGGGCCAAGTAATGATTTTTCACACAATCTCAGCTATGGCTGCTTTCATACAGTTACCTATATAGATAAAAAAGAAATTCACATTTACATTAAATGCAAATATACATATTTGTTGGTTTTTTTACTAGAGCTAACCAAACACAAGGGCAGAATGAGGTATCAGCCATGGTTGAGAGATATTAGCCATAAGAGCACAGATGTGTGGTTTGTTTCTGAAGCTCTCCAGTTCTCATCCATGGGGCATGGAGTACTTAATGTCATGTAAATGAAATTCTCAAAAATGCAAGGATGTGATAATTACCAGTAATAATGCTGGGCAAATCAAAACACATGACAAGCAATTTTTATAAATAACCAGAGAGAGGAAGCAGGAAGACTCAAGTACTGTACCTGGTTTTAACAACAGGGTTTAGATGCTTCTGGTCTTGGAGGACCTTTGCCAGTTGTTTTTGCAGAAACAAAACCTTTCCGTGGGCTCCTTTAATAAAGGGGTGGTTGAGGAGATGTGTGACAGAAGGCCGCTTTTCAAAATCCTTAATAAGACACCTGTTCAGAAAAAAATCAACAAACAAAACAAAGTACAGTCTTAGACACCTAGTTCCCCTGTGACTACAGGAGAGAGGCGACAAAGCTCATTTATAAAACCTGCTCACTGAACTTATATAGCTCCTTTCTTGTTCGTATGTACCAAAACATAGAAAAAAAAATTCTGTTAGTTAATTTAATTCTCTACTAGTTAAACTATTTAAAACCTCAGAAGTCTATTTTACTTTTGTAAGTACACAACCCATTGCCATCATTTTAACTTGAAGTATTCAAAGCATAAGAAGCCTGGACAGGTAAAAATTTCTGTCAAAAATTTTAATTATAGAAACATATTCTTAGAGAAGTCAAGTTGATCTATACAGATACTTTATTGTAGAAGCATATAAAATTAAAAATTATTATTTACATTACATTAAGTCCTAATAAATGAATTGTTGACTATTTGGTGGTAGGGAAAATGCATTGAGGAGTTTTCTGGGAAAGAAACTAATCACCAAAACCTTCACAGAAAAAGCTCAACACCTTGATTTCTAATGTCTTCTGAAAAAGCAGAAAAACCTCAGAACAGGAAGTGACTACAATATAATTCACATGAATTGAAGTGAAATTATGCAAACAGGGAACATAAAGTCCATTTAAAATGGTAAATCTGCAGTTAATTGATTATAATCTGACCAGTATAACCACTTTCTGTTTCAGATTCCCTTTCTGTTTCAATCCATCTTCAAGAAAATAATGATGTAATATATTTTGCTCTATGCTCTGCATTTTTAAAGATGATTTTGACATAAGGAAATTTCTAGTGAAATTGAATCCGATGAATACCCCTCTAATTATCATCACATTTCTATTCTGAGTAGCAGCCCTTGAGAAGAAAAAGAAATTTCAACATCTACCCTTTTAAGTTACCCGTCTTCAGCTCACACTGGCGGCTTTGGATAAATATTAGATGCCATTCTGCCCACTCCATGAAATAAATGCTTCCAGTTTTCCTAATAAAGACATTCCAGCAACATCTCAAATATACCATATTTTAAATAATGAAACATACTATCAAATGGTAAAAAGTTCAGCCTCACCTTCAGCGTCTTTTCAAAACAAACAGTTTCTAAAATAATCAACTGTTGTGTTTACGAAAATGTTTTAAGCTTTTCTGTTTTCCCTTCAAATCACTTTTACATCCCTCACCTTCTAGTCCTGAAAAGATGCGTGATAAATTTCCCAGTCAGTCCATGTTAGAATTGATTCAGGGGATTTTTCTATCTGTTGGTACTGGAGCCTTCAGCTAGAGAAACCATGGGAACTTATTATCTTCATTCTGCTGCCTGCACCACTGTAAATGCCACTTCTGCCTTGCCGTGGGAAGAAGTCAATCATTTGAATGTTACAGATTGAAGGACCTTTTGTATCATCTATAATTTTTCCTAACAAAAATTGGTACACATGTTTAAAAAAATACTACTTTTATGTTTTTACATCAGCAGTGTTCCCTGGATTTCATGTATATTCTTCTGTGCGTATGTAAGTATACACACATATGTAACTAAAGGAAAATAATGCTAATGTTTCCTTGAGCACCCGGCCAAAGGAAATTCTTGCTAGTGACACAGGTCAGTGATACAGGTGGATGGCCCATTCCTCCTGACTTGACAGAAGGTGTAGAAAAGCTGCTGAAATAAAAACAGCCCTGTCCTCTGAGAGTCACTACTGGAGATGGATGTGGTGGCTTTGCAACCCCTGTCCCCAGAGCCTCAGTGAGCATGTTGGGATGGGGTGCAGGAACGACTGGGGCCTCACAGCTATGCTGCCCAGGTCACGTCACAGCTCTCATCACCCAACAGACATACCTGGACCTACGTACAAAAGTACATCCCCCCAAATGGGGAGAGATTTCTTTATGGGTCTCTCCATCTTTCTTCCGTTTCTTTTCTGTTTTTGTTTTTTTCCTGGAGTTTTGTTTGTTTTTTTTTTTGTCTTCCTGGACCTGTACTAGCTGTTGGAGTTTCAACTGACTGCCAGTAGGTGTTCACTAAGAAAGGAAGAAAGAGCACCTGTGCAAGCATCCCACCTACTGACTAGCGTCAATACTTCAAATTAGCAAACTCAGAACTGGTGATAGGAGAGAGAACTAACAGAAAAGTCATAGCATCTTCCACCTTAGGATAGGTGCCGTGGGACAGTTTCAGGTGAGGCCTGAAAACAATGTCCTGCTGGTACTTTAGCAATTTAATCCCCCTGGATAAGGTTTGGGAGACCAGAAAAGCCATACTTAAATCTTATGCAAATAGATCTCTACTGGAGACTGGAGATCAAGTAATACCTTGCTTCATAATTTTAACATTCAGTGGGACAGAGAGCAAGGTTGCAACAAAGTCATAAGATCATTTGATATTTTGGAGAAGATCTATCTCTAGGTCACAGAGGGAGTAAAGTAAATGGGGATTAAATAGTGAGGAGAAATAATCAGGCAAAGAAGAAACAAGTGAATCTGTTGTCTTTGAAGATGCAAAAAAATGAAAATGGTAGGCATTTTACTATCTAGAAGCAAAGAGCAAGAGGATTTGTTCCTTCTCTCAGTAAGACCTGAGTGGGTTGAATGTCATACCATTGGATCAGCAAAACTGAAACTGAGTGCATAAGGGAAGAATATTAAACAGAGATGTGACTTATCCAACTGCACTGGAGGATTTTTAGGCTAAGGGCATGAAGACCTTGAGGGTATAACCTTATTTAAAATAATCTTGCACACATTTTTCTCATGGGGAGAGTCAGACTCAAATGAAATTATTATTTACAGATAAACAGAGGAAAGTTCTACTTCAGGGGCAGATAAGGTTAGAAGTTATGTGTTACTAGATACAAGGTCATCGGATTCATATTATTTTACTTGTTCAGTAAACACTTATTACAGAGTGTCAGAATTAGTCACAATAAATTAATTTCTAAAAATGATGACTGTTTCTCAAGGATCTACAATTTAATTGCAAAGGGAGGCGGACAAGAGAAACAAAGCAAAGAGTTTTCTAAAACTGGTGTTTGCTTATATAAGAAATAACCACACGAAAGCAGAGGGTTTTGGAGCTAAGACACAGAAATTTTCTATTCCCATTCCCTCTTTTGTAAGACGAGAAAGGTAAAGTCAAGTCCTGACAGTGATGAGACCAGTTCTCTGACTTCCCTGGGAGAACCCTTCTGACTCTCCAATGTGTAGTTTAAAATGGCACAGATGCAGGAGCAGAACAATAGTAGGGTGTACTTGGTGGAGTTGACTCTAGTTAGAGAAGACTTAGTAGAACTGGTGAGTTCTGAGTTGGGTTGGGGAGGTTTTTTCAAGTTTTGGAATAAAAATGAAACTCAACTCTTGGAGTAGAAGTAAAAGGCATTTCAAGGCTGAGAAACCAAATCAGCAATGCAAGAAGCCAGATGAGGCAGGTAGTGTAGCCTGGAAATCAGGAGGCCACCAGAACGCTCACCTTCACCTCCTAAATTATTTCCTTTACATATCTAACAATTAACAACTTTAGTCCCTTAATCACTTTAACTAGGGTAAATTCTTTATTGCTTGAGACTTTGTAATTTGGTGCTCAAAACTTAGATTGCTTGTCAACTTCTTCCAGGCAGGGGTTTAGTGGATTGAGACAGAACTGATTGCTGGAATCCACAAGAATTTCTGAAAAGCTTCAGTGCCCTTTCTAAAACTGCTAGAGAAATTTCTAACCTGATTTGGAGAACACACATGGAAAACTAAGGAAGTTATAATATGCTTATTCATTTCAGGATAGCTTTTTAAACCAGGAATTGCAAATTTCAGTGCAGAATATTTTTCCCCTAGACAGAGAAAGCGCAATTTTTACAAGAGAATGCATAAAATGTTGACTTCGTTTTAGGAAGCGGGAACCAGTCAGCATGAATTATACTGGATGACATGTAAGATGTTCCATTAAAAAAAGAAGCTACTGCCCAGGTTTGGGAAACATTGGTGATTCTCTAAACCACGTTTGGAGTTTTGTAATGCATGTGAGCATATTAAATGTTCTTAGAAGTAGAAGGCTAGAGAAAACAGCTTAATTTGGGCCTCTCTGGTGGCGCAGTGGGTAAGCAATGCACCATGAGGCAAACCGCAGCCACTGCAGCACGAGTTCAATCCCTGCTGCCGGCCAGGGAGGGGACCCACATGGCGCAGCAGACCTCTCCTGCTGTGCCCGCTGCTCCCCTCAGCAGTGTACTTCCCTTGATCTGCCTGTTCTACGTCCCGCTCTCTGTGGTGAACCTCTCACCCCCCCACGCCTCTGGCCTGTACCCCAGTGCTTGTATGCATAAATAAATAAATCTTTAAAAAAAAAGAAAACAGCTTAATTTAAATCCATGTTTCCAAACTTACTTAGCCACAGATCCTTTTTTGTATCAACATAAGTAGGGCCTTCACAAAAGACATCCTCAGAAGCTCAGCTGTAAGAAATCCAAAGAGGGCTGATCTCATCTCAGCTAGCTGAGGGGACATACAGCGCTTCTAATTGTCACCATCATGTTTGTGACAGTATCTCAAAAGGGGGAAATACATTCCCTAAGCTCAGTTCTTTTAGAGTCTTTTAATCTGGAAAAAAGAAATTGAACAGTAGATTTAGGGAAACTACTTTTTATCTAAAATCATAAGTAATTCATTTTTACATTCCCAAACTTTTTAAAACATTTTTTTTTAAAAAATCTGGATTTAGATGCATTTCTCTCTTATGAGACAAAACACAAGGAGGATTTTTTTTTTTTTTAAACTACCATGAGATATGCTACCTGTGTTTATCCTAGATTTACAAGGTCATGATGGCTGGTTTGAATATGATAGAAAAGTCTTCACCAAAAGAAGAAGGAATTAAATTCCAGGCTTGACGGAAATCAATCCATTACCCAATTTGAAATTCTAGTACCTTCCAACATTTCTTCTTGGCTGGAGATTAATGCTCAGAATTCATTAGTGTCACCACACTAAACAAAAGTGGTTGCAACCACTTGCTGGGATCTTCCAGCCTGGTTTCTCCCAGAACCGGGGACAGGAGACATTTTCAAGTAAGAAACAAGGCGGGGCTTCTGCGCTGGGCTCTGGAGCTGTGCAGCCTGTGCTCTTTGCACTCCCAGATGATAATGCTGTCGAGACACAGCTGCCTCACCCTGTAAAGTGCCATTTCATAACCAAAATATCAGATGCCTGCAAGGGGGAGCTATTTATCAAAAGACGCAGCCGGATGTTTACCAGTGAATAAAACACACTTGATAAAGAGCAGCTGAAAAGTCAAAAACTGAAAATACTGGTGAGAAAAGCAGGAGGGTAAGCAAGCTTATTCTTGGAATAGATGCAAGACTAGATCAAAACTTGGGATTGATGTTTCTCCCCATTTCTTTTTTTAACATTCTATTTTTTTACGCTTTCAATTGTTTTCTTCTGGGTTTGCCTCTCAAATGGTTAAGTGTTTCCCTTGGTACAGAATCTCTAAATGCTTTTGATCTAGGCAAACATTTCCCTGCCCTGTGATGCGTCCTGCTGCCCTGCAGTTCTTATCATCACCAGACAGAAGCCTGACTGACAAAGAGACCTCTGCATCAAGAGAAAATCCTCCCGAGGATACACTAATTATAGGTTAAATATCAGAGCCCATGGTGCTGTCTTAGAAGGAAATTTCCATTCTGGATGAAAGGACTATGACAAACATAGGCACTTTCCCAAGATGACTAATGCCTCAAAATAAGGCAGGCTAAGAAACTTGACATTGCCTGTGTTACCTTAGTGAAAAACCACCTTCCCATTTGATGAAATATTTAACTACATTGCAGTTTACATAAAATTTACAAATACTGCGTTTGGTGGTATTTTAGATATGTGTCACTGTTGAGGGCTGAGACTGCATGCTAACTTCACAACTGGATTGGGGAGGTAGGGTCTTAACCTGAAACGGAGAACCAGGAGCACTCTGCTCCGGAGGCAGGTCTGTGATTATCAATCAGAGAAAAGGAGTCTGTATTCACTAAGAGGAAAAGAGCCTGAGAAGGTAGGACAGAGGGTTTTAGCACAGGAAGTTCCGTCTCCTTTTTGCTCCTTTTTGGAGTAACGGGAACAGATTCTGTGTAGTCAGAGGGGGACTGAAAGTTTACAAGACAACAGACCATCTTGCCTGAGATACCACGGCAGGGAGAATGCAATGAAAGGCGAGAAGGCTCAGCCAGCCATCCTGTCCTTTAGACAAAGATCAGCACCAAAGGTCCAGCATGAGTTGAGGCGAACCCAGGAAGAAACAGGCAAGAAAACAGAAAGAGAACACTGAATTTTCTGAAGCCTGAGGCTGAGGACAGCAGAGAACCAACTTTTCTCAGTTAGAGAAAATTTAAAGTGACAAAGGTGAGAGATAAAGTCTAGGATGATTTGAATCCACCAGATAAAATCCAAGAGCAGACAGAACAGAATCTCCCTGCAGAATTAAGGAATGTCCACCAGGGTAGCTCAGAGAGACCATATGCAAAAATGGGGCCAGGGCTAGAGCACCCCCAAGACAGAGAGCTGCAATGTTTAACTCCATAGTGAACTAGAGTTCAGCTTGTAAGACCCGTGAACGCAGTGTCTCTTCACTTTACCCTTAAGTCTCTGATCCCTTAATGACTAGCAAATAATTAGAAAACTCCATACTAATTGGTTGTGTTCATAGGGAAGATATGGTAGCAAAAATTCTAGACCCTCAAGCACTGCTTGCTGGATGACAGACAGGCTGGCTGCAGGCCACAGCTGGGAGGGGCCAAGGGAAGAAGTGTAGACAGTGCACAGTGGGCAGAATCAGTTTGGGAGAAGGAAGGAGTGAAAATTCAAAGCAAGGATGTGAAATGAAAATAGCCAAAACAGAACCAGGTCAGAGCAGAGGAGCAAGTCAAGATGGTCCTCAGTGGACACAGAAACTGCCCAAGGAGAGGCCAATGGAATGTGTGGTAGTAGAGGTAGTGGTTTTATTAGTATTGTTATTGCACTTCCTCCTCTGCTTAAGTTGTGTTTGAAGACTTCATATAGCAGTTGGAAATGACTGGGTGATGAGCATACCCTTCTCTGGACAAGGAAGTTCCTAATTTTTGTGTCCTAGGTCTAAAGCACTCTTAAGGATTTTAGCTGGTGGTCCCAAATCACTGCTCTCTTGGTCTTTGCATACTTTCTTTCTTCATTGGTTGGGAAATACACCTTGCCATTGGACAGTTACTTTTCCAAGCAATGCCAGCCTTGTGGTTCAATAAGGCTTCTGGAAAAAAAGTGAACCTGAACCACTACTTCATTACACAACCCCAACAACTGGCTTAATGGATTGGTGATGTATTCAAACAACACCCTCTGTTTCAAAGGGTTAGGGCAGAGGTGAGCCCAGGCTGAGGGGAATCCTGTGATGGCTCCTTCTCTCAGGCTGTGGTGTTGCTGCGTCCCATGGATCTGGGCGTCTGCTGCTGCTGCAAGAGCTGCTGAGTGTCCACCACAACCATCAAGCTACTGCCCCTTGGGCCTCTGAGAGGGACTGAGCTTGGCCCCAGGTCAGCCACAGACTAAGCTCACCAACCAGACCAAGCCTAGGCTTTCTTTAGCAGTCTTTACTTCAAGTAATAGTTAAGGAACTATTTGATTGAAGCTGCCCAAGAAGATGAGGAGTGATCTGAGAGGAAAGTAAAGGCTGAAGCCAGAAGGAAGCGATGATGGATAATGTGGAATAGTCAAGGCAAAATAATTTAGATGCTGGCATCTATATTAATTGTTACAATGGCATATATATATGATAATGATATATTATAATGTTACATATTAATTTTAAATGACATATTATTTATATATTAATTTAAATATTTATAATAGTCTAATAATTTATTTAAATAACAATATACTTAATGGTCAAACTCATTCCTTTCCTAAGTATAACACAGGTACTCATTCATTTAAAAAACTAGCACTTTTCATTGGGACAGTGAAAAAGATTAAAATCCAGTCAAACCTAACTATTTCCTAGAGACAATGTGATGGATGATATGCAAGTTAGTGAATTCTCTGTGTCTCAGGTTTTTCATCTGTAAAATGGTAATAATCACATTGTGGAGAATAAGTGAGACAATCCATGTGAAATGCTCGATACAGAGTGAGCACGAAACAAATTCCAGCTATGCAGGTCAGCCACTGTACTAGGTGGCAGGGACACAGTCAGTTAGTCCATTGGGGAAGCCATGGCCCAAATCCAAGTAGGATGAGTGCTATAAAAAGAAATGTTGATGTGCAATGGTTTCTTGAATTAGATTTGAATAATACCATGCCCTCTAATTACTATTTCTCCAAAGTGATTCCCATCACTAAGGACAAAATTCCTGTTTGACGTATGTCCTGATCAGAACTTTGAAATTTCTGGGAGGAAAGGGACTTTTAGGACTTGTCAATTCAGCAAAAGTGAAAATCTTTGGCCCTTTCAAGTTCAAGCCTTTGGGCAATCCTGTTTTTGAATGTCTGACTAATTTCTTTGATTCGAAAATCAATTTCCATTTTGACAAACAGTTATGGTCTGCTTCTTAGATCAGGCTTAGGTGCCTGGGGATATAGGAATTCTAATCCTTCCCTTGATCCTACTTGCCACCCTGTCCACAGTTAAATCCATAATTCTCATTTGTATGCATTTCCTCTCTATGAGGAGAAGCAACGGACAGCACCCAGGCATCCCCTACCAGAAATGAACAGCCAGTTCTACAGTGCGTAATCATCGTGTGCTCCAAATCACCCCAGCACTAGGGTGGGGTGAGGAGAAAGGGAAAAAAAGAGATTAGTCATCCATAAGGCATACACACAACATACCTTCTACAGCACATAGAAACATACCTTCTACGGTAATACCAAACCTACACACATGAAATATTTAGAGAAGCAGGTGGGACTGAATTTACGTATTCAACCTACTAGGTATTTATTGTGATTGGTCCTATAGCAAATGCTTGCTGGAAAAGATGCCTGGAGTGAGACCTTTGCTTTCATGGAATTTAGAAGATAAGTAGTAGAATAGATACGGACATAGATGAAAATAATTGAAGGCTAAAAAGTGTAAGCAATGCAGTAGCTCCTACAACGTAAGTAATTTTAGCTAGGAAAATAATTGTTTCACATGCGAGCGATGCTTGTGTCTCAAAAGATGAAAAGATGAAAGGGTTTTTGTCAGGGAGCTCAGGAAAGAAGCACTTCGAGTGAAGGGCATAGTAGGGACGAAAGCCCGTTGATGTAAAATACTTGGCTTATGGGAGAACAGAGTAAAACAGAATAAAGCATTGAAAGAGATGGGGGTAAAAATCTGGCCATGCCAGTGAGCTTAGGTTTCCTTTCTTAGCCATTTTGAACAGGCATTTTTGAGGAGGGAAATAACATAATCAGATCTTCGCTTTAGGAAAAAAAAAAGGGGCTGCGTATTAGAGAATGAATTAGAGGTAGAGGAAGGGAAGGAGTGTATTTAGGAGGCATATTAAATTAAGGATTTGTGATGGGTAGATGAAAGTTGTTAAGAACTTAAGACAAGAGTGCAGAAAGAAAAAAGGAGTCACCAGAGGAAACTTAGGCCAACTTAAATTTAATGAATGGATCAAAAACTGAACACAACAACTACTTTTTACTTTTATGATTCAACTCTAATCTCTCTCTAACGGAACCCCAAAACTTGTAACAACCAATTCAACGCTATCTTTTCAGTTCTCAACATACTCAACTTTTCTGTTCAAGCGGTCACTGATGGCCACCTTCCTTGAAATATTCTTTTTCCTTTCTGGAGTGATGCTGCATCTCTTGGTTACTCTCTTAATTCCCTGATCACTCTCGTTCATTCATTTTCAGTATGAAAGAAAATAAGATGACAAGAAAGAGGAGGAGGGGTATGCCTAAGCAAGGAGTAGTGGAACTAGAAAAGCATTTACACCCACAGGCTTGGGGCTTGCTGCTGAACAACCACAGGTTTTGCCTGTATAATATCAAATGGACCAAACTAGATATTATAAAGAGGATTTGCAACCTGTGAAGAAGGCCATCCCTATACTTGGAGTTTCAATCCCAAGTAAGTGTCAGATTCTGCCAAAAAATAAGTATGTTCAACTACCATATGAATGTTCTAACACTAGGTGAAAATTTAAAGTGCAAGAAAACCAACAAGAATTATTCTATGAAATTTACATGATTTTTTTTATCATTTAATGATATATAATCATAAACCATATATTCACCCACTTAGTATACAATTCAGGATTTTAATATGTTCATACACTTGTATCATCATTACGACAATCAAATTTTAGAACACATTCCTCACCCCAGAGAAAATCCTATATCCAGTAGCAGTTACTCTTCATTTCCCCTCAACCTTCCCAACTGCCTCTAATCTCTATTTCATGGATTTGTCTAATCTGAACATTTTATATGATATGTGTGGTCTTATGACTGCTTTCTTTCATTTAGCATAATGTTTTGAAAATTCATCCACATTGTATGTAGTTAGATATTTCATTTTTTATTGCTAAATAATGTCCCATTGTATGGATATACCACATTTTGTTTACCCAGTTATCAGTTGACAAACATTTAGGTTGTTTCTACTTTTAAACTACTATGAATCATACTGCTGTGAACATTTGTGTACAAGATCTTATGTGAACATATGTTTTTATTCCTCTTAGATGTATAGATCTAGTAGTAGAATTGCTGATCATATGATAACTTTAGGTTAAATATTTTGAGAAACAAAACTTTTCCTGTGTGATTGTATCATTTTATATTCCCACCATCAATGAATGTATGTAGCTGATTTTTTTGATAATTCATCTTGTTATAGAAATAACTAGGCATGTTACAACAACATGTGTTTAAACAATTGAAGGTAGACAATAAGGCAAGATAAAAAATAAAGGTAGAAGCAAAAAGGAAACAAAGGGGAAATTAGGGAAGAAAAATAGGAATTAAAATGCCAAATACATTACTTTATTAGAGGTGGCCACAAATTTACTGATGGGCACTTAGAAGTCTATATGAAAAGAAAAATGCAGTCTATTCTATTCTTAAAACCCATGACAAAAACAACTAGCTGCATGGAGAACTATGTTATGATGATGATGATGATGACGACAACAACGTCGATAATGGCGATGAGTATAACAGGTAGGATTCTACAGATAAAGCTTTCCTGGATTTTTAAAGAAATGAATTCATTTAATGAAATGAATGCAATTCCCTCCCAGTAAACTTGGCTATGACTTTCACTGGGCAATTTCTAATAATACTCTTCAACCCCAACTGATTCCTTTCATCTGGTAAAAATAATTCTCCCTGGGTGGCCAGTATAAGGAAGCACCAAGTTCTCTGATCTTAACCCTGTGCAAAATATACCAGCAACTTGGTGAATTTTTATAGTCAGGTTCCTTGATATGCTAACATGCTGAATGCAGTGGCCCAGAGGTAGCATCTACCCAGAAAGGGAAAAGAAGTGTGGTAGGCTACCATGTGCTGTTCATTGAAAAGAATGGTAAGAAGATTGCTAAAGAAGTCAAACCCATGAATCAATAGCAACTTAAGGGGGGGGGGGCAATTTAATCTTATAGGTGGAGGTGGGATAGAGAAAGAAGAGGACTGGGATATTGCACAAGTGGGCATGAAAATGATGACAATAATAGTTCCAGGTAAAAAAGCTCATAGTACACAGTTGATGTGGATGTGGGAGAAGGTTAGAAGAAGGAGGATAATGGCCTAGAGTTCCTAGGTTTGATGGCACTGTGTCTACTCACATTTAGCTCCCTTCCCTTAGTGTGTTTTCTTTTGGTAAAGATTTAGATTAAATATTTCTCTGGTTGACTGTCAATTGTATGATTATTATTGATGGTATGAACATAAAATTGATGAAAATAAACTAAACCAGGTTCTCATTAGCAAACTAACCACTACTAGAAGCCTGGAGAAAATCTGATCAGATAATTAGTGTAAATGTCTTATGCAAATCGGGATTTTGCACAGCTTATGCTTCATGTTTCCGAGGACACGAATCGCCTCCAAACCTGCTATCCACCATCCCTTACGCCCAATTTCTGATGGTCCAATGGTGATGAATCACAAAGAGCAAATGATTGCTTCTGTTGCTCTTTGGAGAGGCATTTCTTCCTGAGGAAGTGGCCACCCAAGGAAACCAGTTTAGTGCTTGTCTCTGTGCTTTTAGACCAAAAAAAGAACATTTCACTCCCTGGGAGATGTCAGTTCAGTACCTTGTTCGAGCACTAAATTTTCATAAGATAAAATATTTTTCTTTATTAGGCAAGGGAATGAGTAAAGATATCGACTGTCAAAGAGAGCCTGGGGAGTCCTTAATGCTCCTCTATTAATGTGAAGAAGCAGAACAGCTCCATCTATTACATCAAAGCCTCATCAGAGACCCTAATCCTTTCAGAAAGGAACTCTCAGGCAGCCAAGCCTTTAATTTGCTGAATAATAGGCCCTCTGATTAACCCTTGCAAAGCACAGCAAATACATTGCAGGCAACAAATGTTGGGGAGGGGCCTGTGGGGAGGTTTGAGAAAAAAGGAGATGGGGGTTGGGATACCTCCTACTACTAGGGCTAGTGACCTACTCTACGCAAACAGTGACACAGAATTATAGATGTGTGTGGGTGTGGGTGTGGGTGTGGGTGTGGGTGTGTGACCGTGTTACTAAACATACTCATAACAGCAAGTTAGTGACTTGAAAGGCTCTTTTTCAAGTCACCCACCCCCTTCTAGAACAAACCACAGATGCCCTGGGGATAAAAAAAAAGAAAAAGAGCCCACAATTGGTAGGAAAAGTGAAAGGAGAAGGAGTAACACTGATTTAGACATTTCTCCTAACAGAATATATCTACTTTTTTAAAAAAAGAAAGGAAGAAAAAATGGTTGATCCTCTTTGTGGGATTCTATTACTAGAGGTAGATAACTGTATACTATGTTGCCAAGGAAGAGAAACAGGTCAGATGGGTTGTGGTTTTCACACTAGTGTGTACTCATAAATCATACACATAGAAGACTTACTGCCTGTTGTATCAGATAATGAGGTGAATGATTGAATGTATGACATAGTGGTCAATTATCATGTGGATGATATAAATTCTATTGTGCTGAGGACATTTATCTCTGTATTGATCTGGCTTTGCTAGCAAGGATCATAAATTACCAGCCTTCTATAACCATGTGATAAATACTGTAATAACAGAATGTCACCAAGTCCCATTTTTCCAATATCCAAATGGTTTCAGTTAGTGAAGTAAAATGTGGGTATTGAGGTTTAAATTTTTTTTAATTTTATTGTCAAACATTATATATGGTGTGAATCAAGGAGAAGCAGCTGACTGTCTCAAATAGAGGTGTGCTGGAGTCAGCATTCCTAGATATTACTGTTACATTTTTAAAGGAATTTTGTGAACTGATTGTTACATTTGGCAGCTTAAAATTTGCCTTGGTGGGAACATTTATACCACTGAAATCAGTAAACAATACAAATGGCATCCTGGTCCCACCCCATCAGTTGTTAAACATCACTCCTGTGGACTAGAGGTGCTGGCAGGAAAGTGAATGCCAGATTAATTCAATAACAGTGCTTTTTAACCACTCTTCTCCTCAAATTCTTTTTCCCCTATTTTCTGTCTTCTGTTAATCAAGTTTTCTATAGACCCCTTCCTCTTCTGTTGGCTTAGAAACTAGACATTGTTTTTCTATATTTTAGTAATTATCACAAGTTTAATGTATTTGCTTAAATAGAAACTTCCAGTAATTCTATCCTCTTTTTTGAGCACAAGAATATATGTATGCCTTAACCACACACTGAACATGCCCCTCTCCCAAATTTTATGATTGTCTTCAGTTAGTTTTTTACATCTTTCCCTAAGTAGTTTTCTTTCTTGTAGGTAGTAATAACTCATGTTATCCTTCAGACTGCTTCATGAAATTAATTTCAAGTGAATTTATGCTTCATATTTTTGTTTGGTTTTGGTGGGTTGTCTTTCTTAGTCTTTCATCATGTATTTTGAAATTTCAGTTAGCAGGCTCAGGGGAGAAGGGGCAAGAAAAGGAGGAGAAGGATTTTCTCTCTTCTCCCTCTCACCTCCTCTGTGCCTTCTCTCCCAGTCTAATAATTTTAGGATATATCTTCTTGACTCTCTTGTCACTAGCCTAAAGTCAGATTTTAGAGTAGAATTTTGTGCTCTCATCCCATGGTTTTAGTAGGCATATGGAAGAGACCATCACTGTGGCAACTGTGTCCAATTGCTTATAAAGCCTTCTACCATCCTCAGTCAGAAGCTGGCTACGTGCCATAGTCCTATCTGGTGACAGAGAACAACATTAACAGAAACTGCAATAGTTAGAGCACAGATCATATGACTTCTTCTCTAGCCCATTCTTTTTCCCCAGCCTCTTTTTACCAAAACTCAAGAGAATGACCCAAAATACTAGCTTCAAGCAGGAGTCCAACTCTGGACCACAAACTGGTCCAGGGCCCTCTTGACATTTATCCAGAGGCACAAACTCTGAGCCACCACTGCTGACTTCTGATTCCAGCACACCCATGACTTCAGCCTGGCTGAGCATGAGGTGCTTGAGTTACCTTCTGATCTGCCACAATGTTTAGATTCCTTCCTTCCTTCCCTACTAATATGTTCTTAGTCTTTTCTATGTGTCCTGCCATTGTTATGTATTTGAAGATGCATAAACTTAGAGTTCCCCTTAATGTAAATCACCTGCATGGAACATCTAAAGGAAAATATCTTTCAAATTCAAACTTACCCAACAATTTCTTCTGCTTACCACTATCCTAAATTATTTTCTTTATAGTGACATCAACTGGTGTGAAGACTATATTAAGCTATTAACATACATGCCTAGATATTAGGGTATATGCCCAACAAGTGCACCTGTGATAAGTGACCCTGCTCTTATTTCAAAGGGAGGAGGCAAAGTTTAGGACATAGGTGGCAAACTCCCCACACTGATGCTCACCCATCATACATGCATACTCCCGTAGGCATCACTGTCATGACAACATGTATACTAAGTGAAATAATACATATCAAGTGTATTTTACATACACTTCTGACAGTTAACAAGCTTTAAGTAAATTTTACTGTTATTATTAACTGTACTCGTCATGCAACTAACTCTAAATTTATACCTGCTTTTGTTTTGGCTCTCAAGTGTCTTTTAGGCTGTATCTGACTTAGCTGAGTATAAGCTAGTTTCTTTTTTTTTTTTTTGGCTAAGTTTTGCCATGAACAAAGATGTTCACCTAACAGAGAACTTGGTCGTAATTTCAAAGAAATGTGATTACTTGGATGACACAAGTATAAGCTACACTTATCTTCATTCAGGCCCATCACTAAGTGATGATGATCAGAAAATCACCCTGGATGCCGTCTCAGAATCCCAACATAGCATCCTGGGAAGCTAATCAGTTGGTCAGTGTTGAGACCACTTTGCCATCTCTTCCTGTGGTAATTTGTTCCTCTTAGAGAGAAATGTGATGAAAAAATCTTAGTGCAGAATGTGTATTTGGTTCCTAAAATCCTCAAGAAAGCTCAACAAATCATTGACAATTACAGAAATACCTTTCTTTTACCACTGGATGGTTGGCTTGGGAAGAAAAACTTAATATAAACCCTTAACATTTTATGATGATGCTCAAAGATATTCAAGAGATCACACATTCAACCTCACTGTTAGACTCTTGACTTACATTTTGGGAGGCAGAGATTTGGAGAGATGGAATGACTGATGGTCAAGTAACCAAGTCATAAGCTGTACTGATTTCCTAGGGATTTTGTAACAGAGTATCACAACTTAAGTGACTTAAACAAATGCATTTATTGTCTCATAGTCAGAAATCAAGACTAAGGATTGGGGACCTCCCTGGTGGTGTAGGGGTTAAGTCAGCACTATCACCACTATGGCCTGAGTTCAATCCCTGGCCAGGGAGCTAACCCACATATGGTGTAACAGACCTCTCCTGTCATGTCTGCTACTCCCCTTAGCAATTTATTTCAGTCAATCCCCCTGTTCTGCTCCCCACTCTATCACTGGTGAATCCTCTCACCGCCCACACATCTGGCCTATACCTCAGTTCTTCTCTACCAAAAAAAAAAAAAGTTACAAGGGAAGGATTTCTTTCAGCCTTCATTCCTGGCTTCTGGTGGTTCCTTGGTTTGTGGCAAGGAACTTCAATCTTCACATGATGTTCTTTCTGTGTGTATCTGTGTTCAAATTTCCCCTTTATAGAGATACCAGTTATACTGGCTTAGGGACCTACCTACTCCAGGATAATCTGTTTTAAATAATTACAGCTGCAATGTCTCTATTTGCAAATAAAGGTCTGAAATATTGAGGGTTGAAATTTCAGCATATGAAATTTTAGGAGGACTATTAAATTATAACATGGGATAATCAAAGATGAGCTTTCAGAACATACATGAGGAACTCTGCTTGAGTGCAAGCATCTAAGCTTTGGACCTCTCTTAAAGGCAGGAATTCTCATTATCACGTTTAAATAAAAAAATTTTTTTAAAACTGTTGAATAGTCTTTCATATCAAAAATCAATTAACTGGATTTCCCCCATTCATTACCTGGTCTGATAAGTATATCATGCATCTGATGCCCATAGGATGTTCCAAATTGAAATACTGAGGTCAACAAAAACCAGAAACATAGCCAAAAGGAGCTGGAATCTAGGATGACTCATTGTATTTAAAACTGCTGTTATAAATTTTAAGTCCATTTCAAAAAAATAGCCCTTTTCTCGTTAGTGACAAAGGGCGAGGCCTGTTATTTTTATCTCTGCCAGAAATCATCAGTGGGCTGGAAGAATACAGTACTGGTGACAGGGGCCTGCATTTCCATTTCTATTTAAAATTCTTTCTGAGCCAAAGCCAACTTTTCTTCTGCACTGGAGCCTGTGGAAACTATCGTGGCCAGAGAATAGGGCAGGCAGGAAGCTGGGGCTTCTCCTCAAACCAGAAGATTACAGCTCCTGGAAGACTCGGCAGAGGTAGACCTGGTCACTCCATGCTCCCACCTTGTCCTTACTCCTCACATCTTCCCCAGGCCACAGAGGAGCCTTGGTGGGGACCATAATTGCCTCTCCTCAAGATGTACTTCTGTTGACTTACTTACTCATGACCCTATGAGTCCTACCCGTTCCCCTTCCTGATCTCCTATCTCACCCGTTCAGGGTGGGGAGCAGAACAGGTGGATTGATGGCACCACTATGGTAAGTCAGAACATTCATCACTCATATTGTTAAGCTCTCAATCTATATTTCACTTAGTTCTGGCAACACTCTATAAAGTTTCATGACTGCAGACAGCTCTCTGCCTATAGACTCTCCACTCTCCTCAGGGATAGAGCCCTGGTACAGACCTGGGCCTACTGCTGCCAAGTGAGGTGACACAACATTAGCTATGTCTGCAGCTCAGTGTCGTCAGGTGACTTAGTCATAGCTAATGATATGTTAAATGAAAAGGCAAGAAAGTCTTCTTAAAGAAGGCTTTTCATTTTTTCTGTCCTCCCTCTATCTTTAATAAAACATATAAATGCTGGCCCTCCAGCAGTCATCTTGGTCCGTGAGGAGCCCTTGGAATGGAAATCATGCTAATGGAGGCAGTTTGAGCACAAAGACCTGGGTGGCTGCTGGCAGGCCAGCAGTACAAATACAACCTAACTCCCACCCTATTTTAAGGAGGGAATTAGTAAGTCTGGCTTGTCTAAACCACTGCTACTTGGGCTGTCCTATCACCGCGCGCTTTCTTTTAATCCCTAGTAGCTATTGTATTAGTACTCACATTTTATAGATGAGGGAAGAGGTTGAGAAAAGTTCAGTAATTTGCTCACGGTCAAAAATTAAAGTGTCAGTGTTAGACTACTATCTGATTTCAGGCCCGGTGCTTTTCATGTCTTCACTATATATTCCCTAGAAAGACCCTCTGGCATGCCGAAAATATTGCTGTCATGTTTAATTCTTCCCTCTCTGCAGCACCTGTCTTCCCATATAGTTAGTTGCCCTGCACTGTGGGTTCTGCCTCCCAAGGACCTGGAATCTATTTTCTGTCCCACTGCTCCCTTCTCATGAAGAAACATGGCTGACAGCAGAGCCAGAGGTACAAGTCCTCAGAGGTGCATGTGCCCCAGGACTTAAGGAGAGGTAGGGCTGTTTGCAGAGCAAAGAAGTAAAGGTAAGTCTGAACTGTAGGCATTGCTTCTGTCTTGACATCTGCTGAAGCTGACCGTCTTAGATGGAGTTTGAGGGGAGCAGTGAGCTACTGCTGTTAAGAAGGAAATGGAGGACAGAGAGAAGGGATGGGGAGCAGAAGGCGAGTATTAGAGGCCCGACTCGTGGAGGTGAGGGAGCTGAAGTCTAATGCAGAGAGTGGGGTAAAATTACAAAAGCATCAAGGGTAAGAAGGTCACTGGCATTTTCTTCTTGACTTTTCTGAACAAAAAGTCTTACATATTTATTGCTGAATGAATTTATTAGTGCAGAAATACAGAAACTAAGAGAGATGCTATTTTTCTAAGAAAAACGTCTTACTGTCCAGACTAGTGGTGATGTTTTCACCTTGGTATGGAGAGATGCTGTGACCTCGATCCAGCACCAACATGTGTGCCCATCTCATATGCACTGCCTTATAGACCTTGACAGCTTGTTTCTTCTCCAGTGCCCTCTCCTGGAGCTATACCTGATTTTATTACCAGTTTTCACCCAAATACACAGGGGAATGTGATGATTCTTCTTTTGTTTCTTGGTCAGGAATTGATTCATCCTAAAAGTCTTGTGAGAAGGCACAGTAAGAAATGAGGTAACCACACACACCACAATGCCAAAGAAAGAAAAGGCCAGTTTCGGAACGGCGGTACAATAACAACTACCACTGTGTGAACATGAATGCTGGAGCAAGCTTTCTGAGTTCAGATCTGAGCTTTACCACCTACTCCCTGGAGTCTTGGGATCGTAGCTTTTTTCTATGTCAATATCTAAAGGAAGAATAGCTGAACTACCTCATAGGATTATAAGGTTTAAGTGAACTAAATGATGTATAGGGCATAGCTACTGACATCACTACAATTTACATGTGCTATTTATTATTATTATTATTTGCCAGGTTCTGTAACAGGAGGCTCCAGGTTCTCCGTCCTGGAACGCCAATGAAGGGTGTAGCTAAACAGGGGAAAGGAGAAGCTGCAGAGGCGGCTGGGAGAAGGAGGAAGGATGGAGATGAGGAAGATCGTAGGAGCCATGTGGAGCAGAGAGACATGAGAAAAGGCTGGTATGTGTCAGCCTTGGACCTATATCAGAGACCTGGGGATTGTGAAACATGTGGTGAGAGATCCATGGGGAGGTTGACAGTGGCAGCATTTATCTTGGTTTTTATTTTACTCTTTTCCTTCCAGACTTGTCTGACCCCTTCTGCCCCTTCCTTTGGGTCCCCATAAGGGACCAGGCATTTACCCTCAAGGGATTGGGTAACTTTTGGTGCTTGATTTGGAAACTATTCTTTTCTTTCTCTTTTCTTCATTGCACATTGTCTTACAGTTCTTTTCCATTAAAGGTCTTATTTGGGCCTTCCTTGTGGCCTAGGGGTTAAGTCTCAGCACTATCTCCACTATGATCTGAGTTCAATCCCCAGCCAGGGAGGTAACCCACATGGCTCAGCAGACCTCTCGTATCTAGCCCGCTGCTCTCCGCAGCCATGCATTTCAGTCAACCTGCCTGTTCTGTTCCCCACTCTGTCTCTGGTGAATCCTCTCATTCCCCCCACACCTCTGCCTGTATCCCAGTTCTTGTATGCAAAGATAAATAAATCTTAAATAAAAAAAAAAAGGTCTTATTCACTAGTGTATGGTTTGTATGAGGCAGATGGCAGAACCTCTTTAGAGCAGGCAGGCGTGGGGGCCCTGGGGTACCCCCTCCTTGCCCTGTAACAGTTCTACATACACACATAATTTAATCCTTAGAGTAACGCAATGAGGCAGGTATTCTCAGGCCTTATTTGATAAATGAGGACCAAGAGTCACAGAGGTTAAATATCTGCTTCACGGTGGCACAGCTAGTAAGTGATATAGCTAGATGCACGCACTGCTCTTCCGCAGCTGCCTCTTCTTGATGAACCAGGCAGCATGCGAGGGAGGAGAGGAGAGGGATGGGCTTTGGGCAGGCTGACATGAGCCACACCCCCACCTCTCCATACCCGCCTCCCCCAGTACATATGAACATAAAGATAGTACCGAGTTTACCATCACTATCGTTTATTTCAGTTGCACTCTTTTGTTTCATATTATGACATTCAAGCAGGAGTTTTTTAAAAAGGAGAAAGGAAAAAAGAGGACTAGGAAAGGAGGTATAGGGAAGAAGGAAGGGGGAGAGGGAGGGAAGGAGAGATGGAGTATAGAGTGAGGGGGAAAAGGAGGGATGGAAGAGAGAGAGAGGTTGGGAGGAGGGACAGGGAAGAGGGAAGCCAGTGTGGGAAAAATGGTCCAAAATAACATATCTATTACCCTTCTTTAAAAGTCACCTAGCATAATATGCCACAAGCGCTAATGTGAAATCTCTGACAAATGTTTCAGAACTGGTTTTTCACAAGATCTAGACTTGGCTTCTATAAGAAATAAACAGAACTGATGACAAGAGTCTGGAGTACCCCTTCACTATGTCTTGCTTTTTCTGAATGATACTAAATCCCTCATTACTACAGTTGCAAGGATGACAGTACATTCCAGGTATATGTTGATAATGTACCATGTTTCAAACCTCAGGTCACGAGGAGCCACTTCCTGGCTCACACCATGAGAAAACCAGATTTTATCAACTGAGTTTATAAGTGGGGTATAAACGAGAACAAATTGGGTCCTCAGTGTCTTTATATGATCTATTAGATAATCTAAATTAGAATCTCCTCAGGGAGATATAACCTTGAAATGCACAGCTTTATTTGTTCTTCTCTTGAAGAGAAAAAAGAATCCCAATTTTTCAAAATGAGAAGGAAGGGATACATTTATAAGTATATTGATCGATATATATTAAGGGAAAGAAGAATTTGGGGTTTAATTAGAATTTTTCTTTTATTTTGAGCTTTTCTGTGATGTTTTATTAATTCACCAATTCCCTGTAGCTCAAGAGATGCTAATTAATTCAAGAAGCCATAATAGCTAATCATTGGCTAAATAAATCTAAAATGGAGAGTCTGTCACTGGAGATACTGCTGCTCATTGTAATTAAAATTACCAGTTTGTGAAGTAATGTAAATAAAGGTTATTGTATCCTATTCCAGGAAATATTAACCCTTTGCATGGTTACCTGAAAACCCACCGGGACTTAAAGCCAGGAATATTTGTGAGACTTACCAATGACGGAGTTGAGATATTTATCATTCTAAGTGTACTGTTCACTGACATTATAAAACCATGTAGAATTAAGCTGCCTTGAAACACACAATGGAGAATGGTGAAAAGCTGAGAATTGTTGCCTTGAAGGGAACACAAGTAATGTCAGGGAAACAACCATCCCCAAATGGCTACCTTCATAAACATTAGGCCTAGCGGGAGGGAAAAAAAAAATCTCAAGCCTAAGTTCCAATTGGTAAGGAATAAATATATGAAGATGCCGATTAGTGGTAAATTTATAGCTCAGAGTGATACATTCAGTGCAACTGCCTGGAGCCGTCTGAAGAATGGGAAGGTGGCCTCGATGTCTCCTAACCAAAAGGTATTGCTAAGCCAAGATGCTCACTCTGAGAAAAGGACACCTGCACGCTTAGCTGGTCAAGCCACTCAGCTCAGGAAAGCAGTGTCTGTGTGAGCAACCGAATAGTTCAGATCCAAAGCTGAGCAGCCATGGTACTCTTTGTGGATTTGCCCTTGACCAGTAACAATTAATTCATCTTTATTGTCTCACTAATCAGTTGAAGAGTTATGGATGGACAATGATGTTCTAAATGTAATTGCTAATGAAACGACAAAAGTTCTAGAGGCAAAATGAAAAGCACAGCTTTCAGATACCTTTGGCGAATCGATAGGAGGTATTTTTGTAGTTTAGTTCTGAAATTAGTTTGCACTTAAAATAGGAAGTGACATTCATTAGGACCAAAATGATATTAGCAAAGGAAAATTATCCTTATCTGCTCAAAAGGCTACTCCTGAATGCAGCCTCTTGACAAAACAGAAGTCTGGCTGGGACTTGAACCAGATAAACTTGTTATGCAAATAGCTTTAGCCATAGGGGAAAGGGCTGATAATGAAATCTCTAAAGCCAACCACACTTTACAGGGGTGACAAAAAATATCAGGCAGTGTCCCAGCATATGAATAAAAAGCAGTGCAGAATTTATGTGAGCATCATGTTTAATTTATCATAACTAAGCCATCAGGAGTCATGCTTTGACAAATGCATAAGTAACACATATAAATGAGTCAATTATCACTAACAACTAAAGGTTCAGAACCAAACAGGCTGACTTTGTTGTTTTTTTTTCTTTTAACCTCTTAAACAGATTTACTAATAGGATTTCAGACTTTCTTAAAATCTCTCCTACTGTCTCCAAATTAAGAGGGTTACAAATAAATCTGAAAACCATTAAACCACTTCTCATGTCCCCTTCACCACCCCAACCCATGTAACATTCTTCCATCCACCCACACTCCTTCCCTCAGCTCTCCCACACCATATCTCCTGTACACACAACTAGAATCACTAGGCTGCAGCAAGGCCAACCCACTCTGGCCCCTACAGAAATCAAGAAGGCACACTGGTCTTTTGGTGATTGGTGACTATCATGGACCAAGAAAGACAGAAATTATTGAACTGACTATGCTATATGATTCAGCGGTCACATGGGAAAGGGCATTGAAGATTTTACGGCTGTGAAAAATTTTCTAGTGCTATTTATTCCTTAGAGAAAACCACTTTAGTTCACTTTAATACAATGTACTATGCCTCAGTCTACAAAGGGAATTAAAGCAATTATTTGGATAATTCCAGCTAAAAACACTTTCCTTCCTTACCTCAGTCCCACCAACAATGAAAAACTTATAATCTGAAGGTCATAAATCCTCCATCTTTCCTTCCTTTCCCTCCCAATATGAACAAGATAAGTATAAAAGCAAACTAAGGCTCTCTCTTCAAATAGGCATTTCTAACCCAGTGAGTGTCACTGTTTATATTTAATTAGAGATTTGAAATAGTAAAGTCAACCTGGTAGGATGAGCAAAGTCAGCCTGGGGTAAGCAGAATTGTCTATGAAGTTAGAGGATATTATTTGGGAATAGTGGGCAAGTTTCCATCTAAAGATATAAAACATAATCTTAAGAGTTACATTCTTAAAATCTTACAAAATTCATGGTTGAGGAATCTGAAATGCTATGGAAATATAGGATTGAAGAGTTGAGGTTAGGCAAAAATCTATGAACATTTTATAATACATACTTTCACTAGAAACAAGAACAACTTGTTAAATAGAGAAGATTCATGACATTTTCTTATATCTAAATTATTAATAAAGCACACAATCACTTAACTTCTCTTTACCTTTTTGCTTTATTAAAATCTCTTATGACTCTTCCTTCTCCTGCAGTTTCCAGAAGGTATTTATTTGTGCTTTGCGCTTGATAGTATCTATACTAACATCATTGTTTTCTGTTGCTTGATCCTCCATTCTAGTACCAAGACCCTTTGAAGTTTAAAGCAACTGAAAATGAGCACAACTAGAATTCTCAAAACTGGAGAAAACATTTAAATGGGATATGTTAGGATTTGCCATGAAGAAAACATTCAGTGGTAGGGAGGGATTTCTATATTTTTGTCCAACCCTAAAACCCCAAGCCTATCATCAATCACGTGCCTTTAATTCCTAAATCCATCAGACAATACTGTGCTTAGTTTAAGAACAAACATACTTCTGGAAAAGGATACAGAAGCCAAACTTTGGTGAGTCAAGTCACATTCTAGAGGAATCACAAGAGCTGGTATAGGAAGATGTACTAGTGAATATGTAATGGGTTTTTCTAGGCCAGCAGCTCCGAGAAGGGCAATCAAGGGTATCGATGTGCAGCAATGGAATGAAAAAGAAAGTTTTTGGATTTAACCTTTGCTAGCAAAAGCAGTGGAACTTTAACTAGGGATTTCTCTCCCTGTGGGTGCTCTGAAATGTGATCCCAGCCACCAGGGCGTCTTTAGCTTTTTTTTTTTTTCCCCCTCCTTTGGCTCTCAACTCTGGAAGTGACTTTTTCTCTGTTCCTGTGTTAGCATTACCCCTCTTCCTACATCTTCTTCTTAAAACTGCTTGACTAGGGTCACTTCTGATACATTGTATAGTCTGCAGAAATACCAGGGTGGGGCTGGAAAGGCAAGGAAATGTCCTCCACCCCTGGCTTTGAACTTCAAGTCATGTGCTAACACAGCCTTTCTTGGTAGAATTCTTAACAACTCCTCTCTCGTGGGAAGGTTGCACAAAACCAGAAAGGACTGGACAAGCAATTTCAGGGACCTTGAACTACGTTGCATTTGAAGTGAAAATGAAATATATAGCTCCTTATACAAAACCTTTGGGGTCAAATATATTTTGGAATTCAGAATTTTATCAAATTTTATATAAGTAAACTGGTACAGTTACTGCATGTTATGTAACATCCCCAGAGGGATCCGAGGCAGCACACTATAATCAAATACATTAATATATCTGCAGCAATTCACATGAATATTCACACTGAGTGAGATAAATAAGGACTAAAAATAGCCTCACATCAGTTTAGGTCATGCGTTGCCACCAAACCAGTTCATGTAAGGTCAGGGCTTGCAGTGAAGACTCAAATACAAAATCTTGTTTTTCATAATTCTTTGGATTTTGGAACTGAGGATAAGGGATTGTTGATCAGTACTGTAATTAATTAAAGATGATAATCAAGAGACCCATTTTGCTTCATTGCTCTGCTTCTATGTGGACTCTAAGTGTGCACACAGGCACCCAAGAGAGAATTTCCCTGTTTCCTGTTTGTCAGCTACTTTGGTCACTCTTTCTCTCCTCTCATGACTTTTAATACTTTGTTTTATACACGCGATACTGAAGGCACCTCTTCACAGCTCCATTCCTGGATACAGCTTTTATTGCCTGGTTTAGATTCCTGTCCTTACAGTTAACCAGGCCCCTCACAGAGCCCCTTCCAGCACACTAAACACCTTCCCCAGCTTTGAAGACTGTGCAGTCCTCCTCCAGGTTGAAAGGTCATGTTCCCAGCACTGAGCCACTACCCTGGGTGGTGGTGGTGTCGGCTCTCCTCCTGCCTTAGTCCCATTCAATCGTGCCTACTTGCTGGTAATGGAGCTCCCATTCAGCGATTTTCATCTTGTTCTCAGCGCTGGCTGAGTCTCCTTACTAGGACTCAGTCCTGAGATTCTACTTTGCCCCTCAATCATGCTGGGAACTAGAACCCCCTCTTTGTACATCACAGATCTTAGCGCTAAGTTCAGCTTAAAAGCTGCAAAACCTCATTTGATGGCTGCCATCCTATCTGCAATCTGATCCCAGAGTGGGTATCCAAGTCCTAGATGTCTTTTCTCCTCCCTCATTAAACAAGACACATTAGCAAAATCTGTCCCAGGACAAAGTGAATTTTCATATAAATATGACCCCTGTGATCAGGAGGACTGCTTATATAGCCAAGAGTCAAACAGAACATCGTATTTTCCAAATTCTGCAGAAGCATCTTCTTTCGTTTCCTGGAACAAATTCTATATGCTAGTGGGCATAACAGCTACTAGCACCAAGGAAATGCCACAGCTTGGATTTCTCCAATCATTGTCAAGACCTTGCTGAATAAGCTATTTTCAGTGGCAGAAATACTCACTGTGAAATAAAGTGGTTGAACTCCTCACACCATTTTTCCGGATGAAGTAAAGTAGGTGGAGGATTTCTGAAAAACAAAAGCAATTTTTTTCTTAAAAAAAAAGTATTCTGTTAAAGGCAAGATATCAGCTTACCTTTACTGGCATCATTAATATAAAATAGCTCTGAAAAGTTATTTTTCCCCAATGGGAATCATTCATTAGAGGTAAATTTCAGGCTACCAGTTCCTATTCATTTAGTTCTTCATTTTCATTGATTGCAGGCCAACTGTGTCCATGCTTTCTGCAGGACTTGTGAGGAGTACACAGATTAGGAACATTCCTTGGGGAGCAGACACACTAATTAGGGGTGATAGAAGCATACAAGCTCTATAACTGAGAGCTGAGTATTATTAGTGCCATAACAAAGCTATAAACCTAGTGCTAGGGCCTTTAGAGAAATAGTCTTTTAATTTTACAGTGTTTTCAGATCATTATGCTACCATTTGAATTAATTATGTGATGCATTTAAAGTATACTGATAAATTTATCAATCGTGTTTTAACTATTTCTTAAACGTCAGCTTCACTGGAAAAAGCAAAACAGTTTAAGACAATGTCCCAGCTTCCAACACGCTACTGAACAGAGAATTAATATAACTAAATACTGGCAGTCCAAGAGAGCTAGACAACTGCAGAGAGACTGGTAACCAGACTCACATGATAAGGTGGCTGGTAAGAAGGCAGGAAAAACAGAGAAGTCAAAAGCCCTACATTTGACTCAATAATCACCTAAAGAGATTCACCAGAAGTGGTATTACCTTTAAGTGATAATCTTTTTCTAGCCCTAGTGCAAATAGGGACTTGTGGACAAGTCAAGTTCAGTAAATAAAGAAAATTACATTTCTGCACACCTGAATTAGGAGTATAAATATTAAACCCATTGTAACTGATCTTTGTTTTCACCTAGGTCCTGACTTCTTCCTAAAGCCATAGATTGCTCAGCTTCAGTAATAGGTAGAATGGAAAGCAGTGAGAATAAAGAAATAATCATGTATCAGATAATTCATTTCAAGTTGCCTCTCAATACCCATTCTCTTCTAATTTCTTATGGTACAATTTCTTCTCTGGCACAATGATGGCATATAAAGATTATCTTGCCTGGGCCACTATGGTGGCCCAGGGGTTAAATTTCAGCACTACACCATGACAGCCTGAGTTTGATCCCCAGCCAGGGAGCTCAGATGGTGCAGCAGACCTCTCCTGTCTTGCCTGTTGCTCCCCTCAGCAGTGTATTTTAGTCAATATGCCTGTTGTGCTCCCCACTCTGTCTCTGGTGAATCTTCCCACCCCCACCCAACACACACCTCTGGCCTGTACCTCAGTTCCTCTATGCAAAAATAAAGATCCTTCAGATCTTTAAGACCAAAGGGAAAATTATCTGTGTATCCTGCTAGAAAGAATAGTAGTTGAACAATACTCTTCAGTTTTTTTGGAGGCTGCCTCTTCGTTTGATTCATCCCCATTCAGCAATATTTACCTTCATTTTCCCCTTGCATTTTTTTTTTAAAGATTTATTTATTTATGCACACAAGCACTGGGGTATAGGCCAGAGGTGTGTGTGGGGGGTGAGAGGATTCACCAGAGACAGAGCGGGGAGCAGAATAGGCAGATCAACTGAAGTACACTGCTGAGGGGAGCAGCGGGCACAGCAGGAGAGGTCTGCTGTGCCATGTGGGTCCCCTCCCTGGCCGGCGGCAGGGATCGAACTTGTGCTGCAGTGGCTGTGGTTTGCTTCACAGTGTGTTGCTTAACCCACTGCACCACCAGGGAGGCCCTCCCCTTGCATTTTTAAAATAATTGATGTGCCATCATATAACTTCTGTTTCAATACTAGTTTGGATGACTTGTGCCTATTGACTGCAACTCTTCCCAGGTTTTCTGTTATTCTGTTCTCAGTGAGGTCAGTTCCACAAAGAACTATGTAAGCAATCTACTACCTAAACAATTAATTCATCCCTAAAGCAGTTAACCGATACCAAGAAGTCACTACAGACAGACTACCAGATTTGATTAACACAATGCTATTAGGCTTGACAGTGGCCAGCTGAGCAAGGCAGGATAGCCCTCTGCTGCACTTAGGGAACTACCTGGCAAGGAAGCCCTGGAGAAATAGATGGCAGTGTACACTCTCACGGAGAGAACACTGGACATTTCTGTTTTCAGTCTCCTTTTCAGGAGCAACTATGGGCAAAGGCTGCTGCTTGCATGTTGGCCTGGACTTCTGCAGTTGAACAGAGGAGAGCACAGCAGATCACCACTCATCTAAGGCACCAACAATCTACGGTGGCCTCACATGAACCCCCACACAAAGAACCACCTTTGAAGCTTGGCATCTAGGAATTTAGCTTTAGAGAAGCTTGTTTGACTTTGAAGATGCCCTGCCTTTTCTGGAATCCATCCATCATATTTAGGTTCAGTAAATTGAAAGAAAGATTATTATCTGTATATAAATGGACACTAAAATGAATTTGAAGACTTTACAATATATTGTTTGGAACAGCTATATAAATTCTAGTTCTCTTGCCATCCAGGTAGTAACTATCTGCTACTATTGCCAGATAATAACATTGGTAATATTTTTTACTTCTTTTAATACTACAGATGCAAGCCGCAACTCTGCCCAGGGTCTCTCTCCAAAAGGAAATGAGATGCTTCATGTGCAGTGTGATGGGAGAGTGAGTGCAAAGCTGTGATTGAGAAACAGGCAGGAATCACTCCCTTATGTGTATGTATGAATGATGACAGCTTGCAAGATGCATGTGAGTGGATGGAAGCCTGTGATTCTGAATAACCAACTCTCATTTGGATAATGTTTATAAATATACCCATGTAATGCAGAAAAAAGAGATTATCCAGTAAAGGAAAATAATTGTACTTAAGTTTTACCTGATTGGTTTTATTGCTGTGATTTGGACCTAAAACTCAATTTCTATAAAGGTGATCTCATGCACAGACAGCAGTAGGGCTGTACCCTAAGAACAAGGAGTGATGAAGAGGCTTAGGCTATGGCAATTTTTGACACCATAATCCTGGGCCCAGCTAGTAGGATAAAGATTTTCTTCTGTGGAACAAAATTATTTGTTGAATAATTTATTTATTTGTTGAATTTTAGTGCCTGAAATGACCGAGGTGAGCACATGGCCTCAAGACAGTCAACCTTAATTTAATCTGGTAACCTATACATGATGTTATTCAAAACGATAAGCTGGGTCAATCTGATTCACTTTAGAAGGCTTTGACCATGAGCTGAAAAAACAAAAACATATAAGAAAATAAGGTAGTTTAGTAATGGGAGCAAAAGCTGAGCGAGCCATGATGATGGGGCAAGTAGGAGAGGCCCTAGGACACAACACCCAAGCTGAAGCATTAGGAAGCAGAAACTGCAAATAGCAGAAAGACAGAATTTAGGAGAAAATAGGCCAGGGACAAAAGAAAGGGAAAAAATATGCCACAAGGAACTAAGACCCAGTGACAGGAGACCAAGGAGGTTGTTCTTTAGTTCCTTTGTTAGTATTTCTCCCACTGGTCCCAGGGCTCTATTCTTTTCCCTATCCCTCCCATTCTATGGCTTCCTAATCTGTATCTCCTATTCAATTTCTCCTCTGCCTTTTTGCTGGTGCATTAAACTACCTCTAGATTATCCCATTTGACATCCCAAAATGGCATCTTTTTCGTGTATTTTTTTTCCTCCACTAAACCACTTATCCCCATAACACACCTGCCTACTTCCTTCCCCTCCACCTTTTCCCCACTTTCCCCCACTCTAATAACCATTATCTTCTTTTTGCCAAGTTCAAGTTTTATTCTTTCTGTTGTTTGTGTAAAATTGGGTTTTGGGCTTTTATATTTCGCAGGTGAGAGAAACCATCCAAAATCTCTTTCACTTTCTGACTGATTTCACTCAACATAATCACCCCAAGGTCCATCCGTTTTGTCCCAAATGCCTCTGCTTCATCTTTATTCACTGCTGCGTAATAGTCTATTTTTAAACAATGTAGCTGAAGGAGGGGGAACAAGGAATGCAGTTCCATTTATAATTGCACCATAAAGAATGAAATACCTGGGAATAAACTTAGTGAAGGTTGTGATGGATCTACATAGTGAAATCTATGAAACTCTGTTAAATTTTAAAATAAGACAAAAAGAAATGGAAAATTATCTCATGAGCATGAGTAGGAAGAATTAACACCATTAAAATGGTCATATTACCCAAATCAACTTAAAGATTTAATGCAATACTTAACAAAATACCAATGACTTTTGAAAGGAAACAAAAACTATCAAATTTATATGGAGCACAAAAGGTCCCAAATAGCTAAAACAATCTTGAGAGAAAAGAGATAAGCAGTCATCACACTTCCTGATTTCAAACAATATTACACAGTAACAGTAATCAAAACAGTGTGTTACTGGAACAAAAAGAGAAATTCAGAATAATGGAACAGAATTGAAAGCCCAAAGATAAATCCCTGTAAATATTGACAGTTAATTTCTGACAAGAGTCATGGCCACACAATTGAGAAAAGAGCATTTTCAAGAAATGGTGCTGAGAAACATGGATATAGAGGAGTATTTGAATGTTAGCATATTCAAAACCAAACTTATCTTTCTCCTTTAAAGCTGCATTGACCTGGTCATTGATGTCAGAAACTTGAATTCTATCCTCTCCTTTAACTCAACATCCAACTGTAGGATGCAGAATAATGATCCCCCACCACCACTACAAAAGAAGTTCATCCACATTCTAATCCCCAGAACCTGTGAACATGCTAACTTCACAGCAATAGGGACTTTGCTAATTAAGATGAAGGATGTGGAGATGGAGGAGTATCTAGAATTATTTGTATGAGCTCAATTTATTCTTGAGTCTTTAGCGCAGAAGGAGACAAAAAGAAGGAAGCAGCAGAAAGGAGACATCTGAAGTGTGAAAGTGTTACAGGGCAACCCTAATATAAAATGGGTTTCCCACACTGGGTTCTCCACCTGCGCTCAGAAGACTTAAAAATCCCAACTCCAGGTACACGTGGCAAAAGTTATTAGCACGTTTTATTTTATGAAAGAAAGGGGAATAAAATAGTAATAACAACAAAGGAAAAAGAAAGGGATACAAATCCACAAATACTCTACCAGATCTAAGCAATGGCGCGTTGAGAGCTGGCTCCGAGTAGAATGAATGGCTCCGAAGGAAGGGGGTCTGGCTCCTCTGTCAGAGAGAGCATGTCCAAGGCTCACCTCCGTTTTTACAGCCAGCCTGGCTGCTTAACTCCACCCTCAGGTCCCAGTAATCCACTCTTCGATAATCATCTTATTGGATTTGTGGTTCTGGAACACTGATGGTCTGGAGTGGGGGTTGGAGTCCACACACCCATAATCCATTTAGGACCACCTTTCCCCATAGCAAAAGGGACTCTACCCACCATTGCAGGTTTTGAACATGGGCAAAGGGAACCATGAACCAAGGAACCATCAACCAAAGCCTTTGAAAGATGGGAATGGGTCTCAGTCGATAACCAGTAAGGAAATGGGGATTCTCAATTTCACAAGCGCAAGGAAGTTAATTCCACTAATAATCTGTTTGAGCAAAGAAACCAATTCTCCCCTAGAGCCTCCAGAAAGGGGAGCAGCTCTACTGACAACCCTGATTCTAGCCCAGTCAAATTTCAACCTACATTACTGTGCGATAATAAATCTGCACTGTTTTAGGCTGCTAAATTTGTGATAATTTGTTATGACAGTGATAGAAAATTAATACATCAATCAAGCACCAAATCCTATTATTTCTACTTCCTGAACTCCCTTCTCATCCTCCATTCCCTCTTTCACATCCTAATTCAGTTACTTATCATCTCATACCAAGAATATTCCAGTAGATTCCTTACTGTTCTCCTTTCCTCTATCCTCATCTCTCTCTAATCCATCTTGCACTTGGCAGCTAGAATTTCTATTTAACTTATAAATTTGACCTTGTTATTTTCTTGCTCAAAATTCTTCAGCAGACCCACACTACCAGCATAAAATCTAAATCCTTTTGCATGATACACAAATGGCTTTGCCTGCCTATCTACTGCTGTAAGTGTTGCATAGTCCAGTAGTAATTGCATGAAAATGGGGAAGTGGTTTGAGATAAGATTAAGTAAACAGGCAGGCAAGGCCATTTGTGTATCATTTAAAAGGGATTGAACAGTACAGTATTTATAGCTCCTAAGGCAGACACAGTTTGTTCATTATTTCAGGCTCTTTGCAGATGCTGTACCTTCAGTTTAGAGTGTTCTCCCCAATTAGTCCACTTGGCAGGCTCCTATTCAAGTGTCATATGTATCCTTAGTGCCCAGCAAAGCAGCACTCAGTATATTTTTGCTGAATGAATAACCACCTGAATGAATGTCCACAAATATATATTGTAAGTAAGCCAAGAAATGGTGCCAGGACAAAACTTGACTTGGCTGTAAAGTAGCATAAAATCAGACAAATATGGAACAGCTACTTTGTATGTGGGCAAATTCTAATTAAATTGTTCACCGCAAGCAGGATTTGATGAACAAAGGTGTCCCTCAAGCCAGCAACTTGAGCTGGTTTTGTCAATGTGTCATTCCTCTACTTTTGAAACCTAAATGCCCCCAGGTCCGTGAACATATCTGACCAAAATAAGCAAAAAAAAAAAAAAAAAAAAAAATGATTTAAACAAACCTTACTGCTACAGATACTAGCAGACTCTAGACAGTATCTGATGTCAGACCATTTACATTATGCATAGTGGTTTGAAAATAAAAGGAGAGCAATACTAACAACCATCATATGTTTAGTGTTTATTATCACCAAACTTCATACCTATGCTTTATATATAGGTCAATGGGACATCGCAACAATGCTATGAATCAGAATTATAATTTCAGTTTCACAGGTGGGGAAATTGCTGCTCAAAAGAAAAACTTTGTTCAAAAACATCCAGCAAAAAGTGGAAGAGTAGGGTTTTAAAGTCAAGTATTTCTGCCTCCAGTGTCCATATGCCTCACTGTTTAAGTGTGTTTCATCTCATAAAGAGTTCATTACTTTGAAACACAAATTAAAAGAACATAAATGCAAAAAATGACAGAAAACCAATTAGTAAGCAACACCTCCAGGAGGTGCAAAATGAAGTCCTCAAACATTAAAGCACATTCAACAAGGAGAGGCTGAGTAAAAGACTTCTCAGTGAGACTGAGTTAATTAAGAAAGACTCCCTGGAAGTTGTGAATTTTGGAGCAAGTCCTGAGAAGGGGACAGAAACCAGCTGTGAAGGGGAGGAGGGTGTTAAGGAAGGAGAAGCAGAACACTGAGGAGAAGGTATAAAAACCGAATTACAATGATCATAAATTATCATTTATTAATAAGTCTGCTAGACATCCTACTTATTTACTTACAAAAGCAACGAACCATGCTATTTGAGCACATTATATGTTCCAAGAGTGTTAAGGGCAGCAAGAAGCCCACTCTGATGGTGAATGGTAGATTCACTAATGAAGCTGACGAGCTGTGCCCCGTGCCCTTTCAATATCACAATCTAGCGCCAAAGTTGCTTTTCTCTTTATGTTTGCATATTATCTGTTCAAATGAATTCTTTAATTTTTGCATTTATTTGTAATACATCTTAGTGTAAAAATGTCCCTATATGGGAACATAGTAAACAAAAAAAGCAAAATTTCTCATCATTACCATCACTAATCTCTCTGCCCCGTATCAATATAGCTTGTATTCTCTTAGAACTTTTCATATGCATTTTAAAATATTTACCATAAATATATAATACACTGAAGCTCTCTGGTTGCACAAGGGTTTGAGTCCTGCACTGTGGGGCTCTGCAGCCACTGCAGCATGACTTCGATCCCTGGCCAGGGGGGGACCCACATGGCGCAGCAGACCTCTCCTGCCTTGCCCGCTGTTCCCCTCAGCAGTGTGTTTCAGTCAATCTGAGGTTCTGCTCCCCACTCTGTCTCTAGTGAGTCCTTTAACCCCCTGTGCCTCTGGCCTGTACCCCAATTCTTGTATGCATAAATAAAATCTTTATATATATATAAAACAAAAAGACAAAGATAAATCAGAGGCACTTTGTGGAGGGAAAGGGACTGGGATGAACACAGAATGAGCACAAGGGACTGAGGTGATGGTGCACCGGTGAAATGGTGGCGGGAATTCCATGGGGACTACACTCAATATCAAATATATATAAATAAACTAAAAAAAAAAAAAACCTGGATTTTCTAACCCTTAAAAAAATAATAAATATATAATATACATATTTCTGTTGTGCTATAAGTATATGATAAAATAAATACAACAGAATTTTATAATATATTCATAGCTGGGGAGTAGAGATGGGATTATATACTCTACATAAGTGTCCTGGTAATTTGTCTTTCCACACCATAAGATGGCTGAAAGCTCACCCCATGTCAGCTTCATACCGAGGTAGGATTTTACAATGTGGGCAAACTATAGTTTGTTCAATCATTCAGTCATTTCAGTTACATTAAAAGGTTTCTTAGGGGGGAAACCCCTCTTATTTTGTAAACACTCAGGGTTGTGTCAGGTAACGTAAATGCAGAGAAGGCAGGCATTAACAGCCTCATCTTCTCAAGGTGGCCCAGTGAGCAATTGCAGAGCAGAGATAATCACAACCACCAATGGCCCTGCAGGGCTGTGAAGTGTGCCTCCCCAGCCACTCTCCCAGAACACACTGTGAATGGTGGCCTTGGCTGTTCTATTCTACCAGGGTGAGGCTTTAAACCCTGCTTCTCGAGGTCCCATTGGAGGTTGCTTCAAGTCTGTGAAGCAAATTCAGATGCCCATCATCCAGCCCCTGTGGGACCTTAGCTTTTTCCTAGGAAAGAGCATCCAAGAAAGAGACAGCTCCTCCTCATTCACCAAAGGTATTCAAAGACAGCCTCTCCCTGTCTTTGTGGGGGTACCAGGGGCAGCCTATTTTAAGTGCAGGAGGAAAGATGTGTTCAGGGGACACTCTTGCAGGTTAGAGATTGGAACAGGGTCTTAAGCAAACAAAGCTGATAACGAGGACTATAGATGAGAGCTTTAGGCCATATCTTTGCAAACTGCCTCCTCCATCACCCTCCCTTGCAATTACATCCTGAGGCAAAGCTCTTAGCTCTTACTCAGACAGCAGAATCTAGCTTTTATTTTTAAGCCAGTGAAATTTATTCCATTACAATTTTACAAGATATTTATATACTTGGGTTCTATGATTGCAACTTATGACCTCAGTGATCTGTTCTCTCACATGCGTTTTATATATCACCCAACATGAGTTATTCTGATACAAAGAAGCTATATATATGTTTTCCCTTTTTTCTCTTCAGTCTATCTCTCTATTGAAATCTATCTTCCTTCCCTTTCTCCTCCTCTCCCTCTTCCTTCTTCTCTTCTCAAAATGCCTACTCCCCCCCCCCCCTTTTGCTTTGGCAATTTTGAAGTCTATAGTCTGGTGTTTTAATCCATATGCTCTATAACTGGGCCCTAATGTAGTTTATACAAAAGGTGCTACATTTTCGTGTATGTATTTTGGATTTATATGGGCCTCTTTTGGCTTTTATTATGGCTCATTTGACCGTTTTATCTTTTTAAAATGAATTTAAAGGGTGTATTAAAAGAAAGTATGCTTCAAACTCATATCACCTACAAAATACACTAGCAATGTAGTCTCAAAATGCACATATTTTAAAAGCCTTAACCATTATTTTTGCCTACATCCATATATCTGCACAGGAAAAATAAAGACCTGGATTTAAAAAATAAATAAATAAATAAACCCTGCTTCTGGGTTCCCTTCTGCCACTTGCAAGATTCTGTTATGTGCTTCCAACTGTGGGTATCTCTGGGTAATTCCCTTGACATATGGAGCACAGACTAAGAATTTTTTCATATACATATGCTAGAACTCTGCTGAAGAGGAATCATTTGAAGTAACTAAATAGTTGAAAATACTTAAAATCAGAAAACAGATGATATGAAGTGATACAAAAATCAGAATCACAGAGCTATATACACTGTACACTCACTAAGTGAAACACAGATCCAGGTTGGAAAGACATCCATGCTAAGTGCTAAATTTACCATAAAGGTATCTCCCAATCAGCGTTGCACTGTGAAGGAGGGAAAAAAAGAGCAAAGAGGTCACTATAGCTGAGAAGTATGGAAGAATGCAAATGTAGGGGTGGAAAATCATCTTCCACCCTTTAAGTTCTAAACTGGGACTCCTGTAACAAACACAGGTTACGGACAACAAGGGAAAAGAACATACATTTATTTAATAGAGTTTTATATGACACAGGAGTCTTCATAAGGAAATGAAGACTTAAAGAAATGATTAAATGTATTTTTATGCTAGAAAGTCTATGGAAGGTGTGATAGGGCAAAGAGAATCAAACTAAGTATCGTAAACTGAAGGAAACTTAGCAAGGGATGTACCTTCAGATTCCTGTTTTTCTTCTCTTCAGAAATAAGTTTCTTTCCCTCCACATATAGGGAGAAGTAACTTTTGTAGGAGAGTTTTACGACCTGATTTGTGGGAAATCAAAAGGTCCTACTTATCCAAGCCATTTTCACATTCCTTTATTTTTTAAAAAAGATTTATTTATGCATACAAGAGCTGGGGTGAAGGCCAGAGGTGTGGGATGGAGGTGAGAAGATTCACAAGAGACAGAGTGGGGACCACAACAGGCATGTCTACTGAAATACACTGTTGAGGGGAGCAGTGGGAGAGACAGGAGAGGTCTGCTGTGCCATGTGGGTCAGCTCCCTGGTGGTGGGGGGAGGAGGGGTTCGAACTTGTGCTGCAGGGCTGTGGATAGCTTCATAGTTCTGTGACTTAATCCTCTGCTCCACCAGGGAGGCCCTTCACATTTCTTTAAATTGAAATATTCAACATACCAAAGTACCATATTTGGAGGGAGCATGTTCTGGTTGCCCTCACAAAGACAAAATAAACCTAAGTCACATCTTAGCCTTAGTTACCACTGTCTAAGAAAGTATAAGTTTTATGATTAGTATCTATTATAGTTTATTCCATGATGAGAGAAATTACTAACAGATGTTTTTAAAAAGTATATATTGAATTCAAGCTTGTTGGTTTCTTTTTTTTCTAATTATTATCTTCATTTGATTCTGTCCCTTAAATAATAATGTTAAACTATAATCACTAAAATGTAAAGTTACCACTGCAAATCACATGGCTAATTTTATTGGCATTCTTTTTTAGGGGAAAAAAAAAAGATTTATTTTGCACACAAGAACTGGGTATAGGCCAGAGGTGGGGGGGTGGGGGAGGGGTGTGTGTGAGAGGATTCACCAGAGACAGAGTGGGGAACAGAACAGGCAGATTGAAACACACTGCTGAGGGGAGCAGCGAGCAAGACAGGAGAGGTCTGCTGCACCATGTGGGTCCTCTCCCTGGCCAGGATTGAACCTATGCTGCACTGGCTGTGGATGCTTCGTAGTGAGGTGCTTGATCCCTTGCACCACAAGGGAAGCCCCTGATTTGCATTCTTAATCATTTACAATCAGTGACAAGACATTCACTTGCTCTATTCATTCTCCAGTGAGAATCTATTTCTAGGGTCATCTCAGAATCTTAATGTTACATTATGTTTCCCATATCTGGTTATTACCCCAGACCTAAGCTTGAGATGGTGTGTATCACTGAGATTATTACTCCTTGGCCATTACTCCAACATTTAAATGTTCACAAAGACACAAGTCACATTTTTTCCTTCTCTTTAAAGCACACTGAGTAGCTTTCCCTCCATTATGCACTCCTCACGCAAACACACAGGACACATAAGCAATTCAGTCATGCATGCAGAGTGCAGGACAAAGTCAAGGACAACAGAAAGTGCTATGTCAATAGAGATGATGGAGGGGGCAAGTGGTGTCTGGCCACCATCTGAACCAATGTGGTCATTTGCTGACACTGGTTTTTTAATTTCCTCTTTCAAAAAGAGCAACACCATCAAATCCAAACGTTAATATCCAATGTATCAGGGAAGTAGACCTTGCCCAAGGGCTGCTTAATGGCCCTTTTCCTCAGTGGCCCTTAATGCACAAAGTAGAAGTTACAAGTGTGTTCCTTTTTTACATATAGTACTACATGAATGGTTCTTTAAGTCATGATTTAAGAGACATGTTTCAAATAGATCATGTTTTCTAAATGTTTTCCACCATCAAATTCTAGGCTATTTATGCAGGTTCGGAGGAATTGTACTCTTCGAAAGTGATCATTATGGTGTAACTAAGCATTTTGGAGATTCAGAATCAGTTCCCGGTTAGGTTAGCATTTTAAGGAAAAAAAAGCTTTATCTATGGTGAAATAAAAGTCACAGTGATGTGGTATGGATCTGCGAGAGTCATAACCAGGCATGCTGTGCTTTTTGGAACATTCACTTTCAGGTGGTAAACTATTTTTATTTATTCTAGATGAAAACCATTGGAGACTGAGGAAGAGACAATAAACCAGGACTTTTCCTTGCCTGGTTTCTGAATTAATCGAGGAACAAGGTAAAGCACCCGGCATTGGGTCTAAAATAATATTTTTATTACTGATAATGTTGATCTTGGAGAATGTGGTATTTATCTGTCCAGATTTTCGAAAACTAGACGAGTTAGACAAGGTTTACCTAGGTGGTCCTGAGCTCACAGTTGGACACCACAGGTCCTTCACCCTGGGACAGAGACTCGACCACTGAACTGACTACAGGCTGAATAGTAAATCACAATCACTAGAGCAAGCAAACTCATATGAGAAAAGAGAATGCAAAGAACTGGGATATCATGTCCAGCACCTTCCAAAACTCATCATTCATATTAAATCACTCTGATCCTCTAGGGTCTACCAGTTTGGGTCCAATCAGAAGACAGTAATTTGAACACTCCTGGGAAAATTTAGTATAAAGAATTACTAATTTATACTAGCAGATTAGAAACTGGGGAGAGATTAGATATAGAGTAGCAAGAACTCTAGGAAATACAAGAAGAGGAGACACTGGAAGCAGTCACTGTCTCTAACCATGACAGGAAAGAAACAAATTTGGAAGAGCCCTGCCTTCACCCCAAAGCTGAGATGCAGACCTTATGGGAAGAATTATGTGTGAGGGATGAGTGAAGGCATTCCCTGAGATGGGATAAGCCAGGGCTGCCAAACAGGAAACCACTCATTCGGGTGCACAGAGATTTCCCTGGAAGCCATTAGGGTGCTGGTACGCTGGATACTGAATGCCACTCAGTGCCCCAAACTTCCCTGGTAGTCAAAGGTCAGAGGAGCCAATTAGGGAAAAAACGCACAGACACCAGTAAGAGACCCTTTCACCTGCGGTGGCTTTCCAGCGCCCTCTACTGACAAAGCTTAATATCTGCCACATATCAAAGGGGAAATGTTTTCTGAGTTCACTCCAGTATTACAAAACATGGGAAAGAAGGTCCATTCAGGGTTGAAAGGCAGTATCAAAAACTGGCCCAGAAAAGAGGTGAATGAGGAAACAGAGCCAGGCGAGGAGTGTTAGAGTGCAATCTGTTTGTTTTCAAAGATTAAACATCAAAGTTTAGGAAATTTCAGTTTCAGTCTTGCAATAGCCACTTCTAGTCATCATCAACTGAATGAGTCCAGTGTCCTCCGAGCACTGGCTGGATATTTTTGAAATGTAATGAAGAGATAATAAAAATGTCTTCCCCTACTAAGGAAATTTATTTTGTCATAGCGCATGAAATTTCCTCATTAAGACCCACTGTCTTCTATCCCAGAAGTTCTTTATTGAAGTGGGAATGTTCTAGAAATCATCCTATTGTAAACCTTTATTAGTCAGAACTTTACTTGGAATAAATGACAAACAAGAACAAAAGTTAGAAAAAGGGATCCAAAACCAGCACGAGCGAAGGGACAGGCCCACAGACTGTCTCTGTGTAGTTTTCCCTTTCTATAGAACATCTTTGTGTAAGCTGGAAAGGTGAAAAGGCAGGGAGCAGACACTTAGACACCTCATTTTACTGCTTCTCTCCGCCTCTAAGATTTCTCTTAATAATGAAAGAGAAACAATCGGGGGCCTCCCTGGTGGCGCAGTGGGTTAAGCAACGCACTATGAAACAAACCGCAGTCACTGCAGCACGAGTTCGATCCCTGCTGCCAGCCAGGGCGGGGACCCACATGGTGCAGCAGACCTCTCCTGCTGTGCCCGCTGTTCCCCTCAGCAGTGTACTTCCGTTGATCTGCCTGTTCTGCTCTCCGCTCTCTGTGGTGAATCCTCTCACCCCCCCCCACCCCGACAACTCTGGCCTGTACCCCAGTGCTTGTATGCATAAATAAATCTTTAAAAAAAAAAAAAAGAGAAACAATCAATGAAAGTTTTAACGTGGTTAAAAACTCTTTCCAGACCCATGGTTACCGAAGAATTCCTTTTTCTTCTAGGACCCCCTTTCCCAGTCATGAGTGCTAGGTTAAGAAGGTCAAGGTAAGCTGATAAGGGATCTTCAACCCATTCTCTCAAGTTCAGTCAAGAACCCAACACATTTCCTTAAGTCAGACGATTTTTCCACAGTCTAATATTACTTCTGGGGTCTGAATTTTTAACTTCTTGAATGCTGCCCAGTGTAACATTATGCTAAGGGCTCACTCTAATCCTCACATAAATTCTATTAGGCAGTTACACAGTTCTGTTATAAAGAAACCAAGGCTTAGAGACGTTCAGAAGTGGGTAATGGTACTGCGCTCTTAATGAGTCACCACAAATCTTTAGGTTCTACCATAGCAATTTATGTTATAATAAGGGGGGGGGGGGATATGACCTCCATTCAATAAGTCAATTGCTTTTCTGATACGCCTTCACTTAAGCATAGTATTCTTCAGATCACCAACAAATCAGAAAAAAAAATCCAAAAATATTTTGTTTGGGATACATAATGATCAGTAATACACAGTTTGAGCTGAGAATGTTTTCATCTGTTGGGTTTTACACATACTCTGTCATTCGGCTCTCTCCAAAGGCACAGCTGGTAAAACCAAATGGGTCATTTTACCACAATCAGACTAACGTCACAGTTCAAGAAGCTCCATTTGTCCTCTAAGGCAAACCATACACCTAATTACAACACACTGTTAATTTATGATAGACAAAAAGAAATTGGCTGCAATGGATTTGTTTTCCTCTAGCAAAGCAAAACGACTTAAAGGGCAGATTGCACATATAGTCCTTCTTTTATTGTTTCAATAAAGTTAGCAATATAATCCACAAAGGAAAAATCAGGGCAGACCTCAGATGAACAGATTGTATCATCAGATTCTACCACATTGTCTCTAATCGAGTAAATTTGCAGTTGAAAATCAACACCTGTCACCATGAGCGGATCCTGGCCCACACACCAGGTAGGAAGTCTGTATTGTTCCTTACAGCAATTTGAGCCTGGACCACCAGAAACAACACACATGCCAATGCCCATAGAAGCGTAAGTAGCAGATTCATTTAAAATCAAGCAGATATATTAAGCATCAGGGGAGACATAGCAGCAGTTCCTAAGAAAGACTGGACATTAACAGTGCGCTCTGAAGAGGTTTTATAGAGCTTGCATAACTAGAGAATGGAATCATGTAGACATAAGCAGGAACCACCCAATATTCGCCCCTTTTCGAGGGCAAAAGGAGCCAGAATAGCACCCTTTCTCACACCTGGGTGGCTTGCGTCATGTTTCCACTGGGCAGATAATGGACAATTGTTTTCACCTACCTCAAGATCAGTTGCAATCGTTGCTTGTAAATGGGTATGTCACAAGACCTGGCACTGTGTGAGCAAGCCCAAGTGAGCAAATCCACATTTATTTTTCTGACATTGTAAGCCTGTCTTCTCTTTACAGGGGTTTTGATCATTTTCTACCTGGTTGCCTAGCAACCTTTTGAAGGGACAGAAATAAGAGAAAGGGACACTGAAGAAAAACAGGAGTGAATTTGTACTTATCGCACAATTTCCTTTTCAAAAATCAATCTGTTTATTTCCCCTGGGATGGGATTGGGTGGGGAAGGAGAGGCTGTGTTATATTATAGTGTTGGTGCTCCTCTACTTTACAATGCCAGTAAGTATATTTTTACAAATATAGTCAGCAAACATTGGGAGGGGGCCGGAGGGAGAGGCCAGGCTATCACTGAATATTGTAAACTAAAGGATGAACAAATACATCAACAGCAAGCCATCACAAATATATTGAGAAAAGACAACGAACATTTCTCTGCTCTCTCTCAAGATGTCAGACTATGCCTGAGGAAAGTGTGTAATCTCTCACATTTCATCCTAGTTGTGAGTGATAAGTGACCTGAGCTGCATTCTTGTCTACCCAGTGTCCCTCTTTTAGCAAGATTACATTTATGTACAAAAAGTATTAATTTCACTCAGATCTTCAAGTTTATTTGGGAGAAATTGAGCAAAGTAGGCTCCCATGATTCTTTTAATTTCCTCTGTGATTAACTGCCTCTTTTTAGTTTTTATTTGCTAAAACTTTTCTTTTTATGATGAGTTTAATAAATGTACTAATTAGTGCATCTATTTTACATCTTTATAAAAAAAACATGACTTATTTATTGGTTCTACTACTCCTATTATTTTTCTTCAGTAATTTCTACTTTTACTTTATTATATCCTTTCTTCTACTGTACTTAGGTTTAAATTTTTTTCTCATTTCTTGGGTTGGAAGCTTAATTCATTTATTTTCATCCTTTCCTGATTATTATTTTTAGTATTTAGGACTACAAATTTGCCTCTACTCCCCGCTTTAACTACTTTCCATTAATTTTGACACACTGTATTTTGATAAACTACTATTTTCTATTTGTTTCTTAATTTCCATTGAAATTTTCTTTAAACCTAAGTTGTTAAAGATGGCTTTGTTTTTTGATAGATAAGTGGTGGGAAATTTTTGTTCTCTGTGTCTGTCCATTTCTAGTCTGTGTCACAAGAGTGTTACTTGTACTAGTTATTTATTTTTCAGCCTCACCACCATCCAGTATATATCACTTCGTCCCCTTCTTTTTTCCCTCCCTATTAACCTCATAGCACTCAAGATTTTACTTGATGTCACTGTTTTTTGAAAGTATTTTAGATTATAGAATTTCTTACTATGTCCAATATTTGTGTTTACTGTTCTGACTTTTCACTACACATAATTCTTTCAAACTCCTTCCTTTTTTTTGATAATAGCTGCATTTCATTCATTCTTGTGGATGAGTAGTACTCCATCATGTGGCTGTAATACAACTTCTTGAGCCAACTGTCCACAGATGAATGCTTAGGTTGTTTTCATATCCTTCTATGTCCTAAATAATGTTTAGGACATTGTGGAACATATGGATCTTGTGTTTTGGACTTCATCTTCTTTGAATAGATGGCCAAGAGTGGGACTGCTGGATCATATAGTATTTCCATTTTTAGTTTTGGAAGTTAAATTTAGATAGCTTTTCATAATGGTTGCACCAGTTTACATCCCTATCAACAGCACAATAGGGTTCTTTTTTCTCCACAACTTCTCTAACACTTGCTGTTGGAGGTCTTTTGAATATGTGCAATTCTCACAGACATGAAATAATACCTCATTGTGGTTTTAGCCTGCATCTCTCTTATTAGAAACAATGGTGAACATTTTTTCATGTGTCTTTTGGCCTTCTGGAAATCCTCTTCGGAGAGTTGTCCAGTCATAGCTGCTGCCCATTTATTAACTGGGTTAAAATTATTGAATTCTTTTTTACTGTTCCTGATGAGTTAATATAATGTGTAACTATTTTCTTCCATTCAATAGGGCATCTTTTTCATCATCTTGAATTTTCTTTGATGGTATATAAGTTCTTTAACTTAAGGTAATCCTAATTGTTTATTTTTGTTTAATTCCCTTGTCATGGGGCTCAATTCACACACACAAAAAAAGTTTAGTGTTGGTATTATGGGTCATATTACCAACATTTTCCTCTATGTATTTTATTACTACATATCTTATATCTAAGTCTATAATCCAATTGGAAATCATTTTTGTGTAAGGGGTGAGTCATTCAAGTTCATTCTTTTATGTTTGGCTTTTCTTTTTTTATTTATTTATGCATACAGGCACTGGGATACAGGCCAGAGGTGTGGGGGAGGGTGAGAGGATTCACCACAGATAGAGCGGGGAACAGACAGGCCGATCAACAGAAGTACATTGCTGAGGGGAGCAGTGGGCACAGCAGGAGAGGTCTGCTGTGCCATGTGGGTCCCCTCCCTGGCCGGCAGTAGGGATCGAACTTGTGCTGCAGTGGCTGCAGTTTTGCTTCATAGTGCGTTGCTTAACCCACTGCGCCACCAGGGAGGCCCTATGTGTGGCTTTTCAATGCTCTAAGTACTATTTATTAAGAGACTATTCTTTCCCCGCTGTATGGTCAAAGGTGCTTTATTGTAGATTGGATACTGGCATGTCTGTTGACTTAGTTTTGGGCTTTCAATTGTATTCCACCGACCCATGTATCTCTTTTTGTGCCAATACCATGTTATATTTAATAGTGTTGCTTTATAGTAAAGTTTGAAGACAGATAACATGATACTTCCGTGTCTCTTTTTCCTAGAATTACTTTTGCAATTTGAGGTCTTTTCTGTTTCCAAATAAATTTCAGTAATTGGGCCTCCCTGGTGGTAAAAGAGGTTAAGTCTCAGCACAATGAAGCTATCCACAGCCACTGGCAGCTACTGCAGCATGACTTCTATCCCCCAACCAGGGAGATAACCCACATGCTACAGCAAACCTCTCCTATAGCACCCACTGCTCCCCTCAGCAGTGTATTTCAGTGAATCTACCCGTTCTGCTCCCCATATTCTGTCTCTGGTGAATCCTCCCACCCCTCCCCACCTCTGGCCTATACCCCAGTTCTTGGATACATAAATAAATCTTTAAAAAATAAATTTCAGTTTTCAGTGTTTTTGAAAAATATTGCTGTTACTTTGATAGGGATTATGTTAAACTTAGGCAGTATACTAATTTTGATTATATTGATTCTCACCATCCCTAGCATGTGCTATCCTTCTATCTCTTCATGTTTCTATCTAAGTCCTTTAATAACATCTTGCACTTTTTCTTGTATGTGTTTTACCTCTCAGGTTAATGCTAAGGGATTTAATTCTTTATAAAGTTATTATAAATGTAGTTACTTTCTTGATTTCTTTTGCTTCTTGCCCAATGTTTGTATAAAAAAAAGCTATGGATTTTGGTATGTTGATTTTATAACCTGCCACTTTGCTGGATTCATTTACTGTTTCTAATAATTTTTTGGTGGAGTCTTTAGAATTCTCTTATGTACTATCTCCTATGTAATATCCTATCATCTGCTAACAGTAGTATGAATATTGTCTGATATCTTTTCTGATTTGGATTCCATTTATTTTTGTTTTTATCTGATAGCTCTAGCCAAAACCTCTAAGTTAAGCAGAAGTGGTGACAATAGCTATCCTTGTTCTGTCCCTGATCTTTAAGGGAAAGCTTTCAAGTACTTCACCATTAAGTATTATATCGGCTGTGGTTAGAAATACATTGACTTTATTATATTGAGGTAGGTTCCTTTTATTCCTATCATATTTAATTTTTATCATAAATGAATGCTGTGTCTTGTCAAGTTCTTTCTCTATTCATACACTGATATTATCTTATGATTTTTACCTTTACTTTTTTTTCACTTTTATCTTTTTTTAAAATTAAATTTATTTAAGTATATTTGACATCATTTGTATTCCCCAGGGAGTTCCCACCACCATTCCACCTGTGCACCATCACCTCAGTCCCTTGTGCTCTTTCTGCCCTCATCCCATTCTTTGCCCTCCCTTCCTTCCTTTGACCCCATGGTCCCTTTGGTTTATCTTTGACCTTTTTTTGATTTGAGTTGTTTTGATTGCTTTTGGTTGTAATTGCCCTTTTCCTTGAGCTCATTCTTTTTCTTCTTCTTCTTTTTTTTTTTTTTTTGCTGTTGTTGTAGCTGTTGCTCTTTCACATTCCTCCTAGTAGTAAAACCATCAAATATTTTTCTCTTGCCTCTGACTTGTCTCACTGAGTATAATTCCTTCTAGCTCCATCCATGTTTCTATAAATGGCACTAGTTCATCATTTTTGATTACTGAATAATTTTCCATTGTGTATATGTACCACATCTTCTTGATCCAGTCCTCTACTTTTGGGCATTTGGGTTGTTCCCAGGTCTTACCAATTACAGATAGTGCTGCAATAAACATAGGAGTACAGGTGCTCTTTTGGATCGGTGTTTTTGTGTCTTTTGGGTATATTTCTAGGAGTGGGATTGCCAGATCATATGGTATTTCCATTTCTAGTAGACGAAGGAACCTCCATATGGTCTTCCATAATGGCTGGATTAGCTTGCATTCCCACCAGCAGTGCTCTAGGGTTCCTTTTTCTCCACATCATCGCCAGCATTTGTTGTTGGTTTTTTTGATGTGTGCCATTCTTACCGGTGTGAGGTGGTACCTCATTGTGGTCTTGATTTGCATTTCCCTGATTATGAGGGATGCTGAGCATTTTCTCATGTGCCTGTTGGCCATGTGTATGTCCTCTTTGGAGAAGTGTCTTTTAAGTTCTGCCCATTTTTTGATTGGGTTTTTTACTTTATTTTTCTTGAGTCTTGTGAGTTCTTTGTATACCTTTGTGGTCAGACCCTTGTCCATTGTGTGGAACGCAAAGATTTTTTTCCCATTCAGTGGGGTTTCTTTTCATTTTATTTAATGTTTCCTTTGCTGTACAGAAGCTTTTTATCTTGATGTAGTCCCACCTGTTTATCTTCTCTCTCATTTTTATTGCTTTGGGGACTGCCACCTCGAAAGCGCTTTTGTTGACATGATGTATTACACTGATTGAGTTACATCATCCATGCTTCTCTGGTATATATTCACTTGATTATGGTGTATAATACTTGTAATAGACTGTTCAATTCAATTTGCTAGTAGTTTGTTGAAGATTACATCAATGTTTATCAGGGATATTGGTCTATAATTTTTCTTGTACTATATTTATATGGTTTCATAGTATGGTAAAATTGGCATCATAAAATATATCAGATACCATTCCTTCTTGTATTTTTAAAAGTATTTGAGCAATTGGCATTCATTCTTCTTTAAAGGTTTGATAAAATTCATTTGTAAAGCTGTCTGGTCCTGGCTTATGATTTTTGGAAGTTGTTTTTTTTTTTTTATTTTTTAATTTTTCAATTTTCATGCTTGCGAGCAATGTGTTCAACTCATCTGTTTCTTCCTAGGTTAACCTTGGTAGGTTATATTGATCTAGAAATGTATCCATTTCTTCAAGGTTTTAGTTAACGTCATTTTTGGTATACACACAATATAGCATAATAAAGAGGTTGGAATTACCCTCTCCCTTAAAAATAATTTTTAAAAATGACCGATATGTGCTCCTAGGAAAATCCAGACACTCTGAACCAGCTATATAGCCCCAAGACATCCCCAAGGATTTCAAGAACTAACGTTGGTGGCCACTGAGGGGAAAGAATAATAGGGAGGCAAGGGGAAGAGCACCTGGGCTGGGGATTGCCATCCAAAGCCATGAAGGAAACCCAGGACATTGCAAAATTCCTTGGAGGAATTTTCCTGACACTAGAGTGGGCTCAGGTCCAACCCTTGGAGTGAAAGCTCAGCAGACTCTAACCTGGGAAATTGGGAATGCCACAATTGGGGGGCAGGTCCACTAAAAGCCCCTATCCTCTCCCCTTCTGGAGAGGATCAAAGAAAAGCAAGGCCAAACAAGACCAGACTCCATAAAAAGCCTAACAGCAGAAAGGAGGACTTTAGAACAGATTCACAAAACCTCTGAGCTGGCAAACCAAGGGTGTACCTACTTCCTAGCCCTGTGGAAACAGAAACAGGTAAGGATAAGGCAGCGATGGCTATTATAGGCTGCCTGCCATAGTGTTAAGTAGACACACGTGCCCGCTACACACACAGTGCCAACTTTTAAGTCAAGTGCAAATATTCTCAGAGTATGAGTCTAGAGATCCAGATATTGTCCTTACCCCTGAGGGGCCCACACTTCATAGATCACAGCTCCCTTCCTCCTCCCGCCCCAAGAAGAAACATCAGAGAGCTGGGGAGGGAAGTGGAGACAACCCAACACTGAATACAGCTTACTGCCGGACAAAATAAGAGGTAGAGGTGACTAACATCACTCCTCAAACTTAGATCAAGTAGTAAAACCCCAGATTCCTCCTAACTCCACCTCACACCAAGGTAAAATAAAAAGAGGACAAAAGTAAATCCCCAGTTCCCCAGTCATATATACACCCATAAATCTCAACACAAGATGGAAAAGCAAAATTAGAAGAACAGAAGTCCTGTGACAAATATAAAGAAGACAAATAAAGAAACTGTCAACTACTTTAAAACAACATTAAAAATGTTAAATGAAATACTGGAAGGTCAAAGGCAGACATAAGCTCTCAGAAAGGAGATCTTCACTGAAGAGACTGAATATACAAAAAAATCACAAAAAGAGATTCTGAATGAAATGCAGACGAACATAGTGCTTTAAATAGAATCAAAATGACAGTGGAATTTCAGCTCTAGAGGACTCAAATTAACAAATTACACATTTAGAAGAAGAGAGAGCATCAAGACAAAGGAAAAATGAGGAAACTATGTGAAATGTCAGACTCAATTAGAAGAGGAAATCTATGAGTGATCAGACTCTCAGAAAGGGAAGAAAAAGAAGTAGGACCAGAAAACTTATTCCAAAAAATAGTAAATGAGAACTTCCCAAACCTACAGAATGAATTAAATATGGAAGTCCAGCAAGCAAAGAACATCTGAATTCCTAGATGCAAATAGAATTATACCCAACACATCATTGTCAAACTATCAAAATCAAAGAAAAAATAAATTTTGCAGGAAACAAGGAAAATAATCAAAACTTACATGGGTTCCCAAATCAGGATTTCCCTGGATTTCAGTCTAGACACTCTCTAGCCAAGAGAGTGGAAGGAGATAGTCATAGTTCTAAAAGACTATGTATATTCTCTATACTGCAAAATCAATTAAGTATGAAGGGTTAATAAAGTTTTTTTCAGATAAACAGAAGCTAATGGAGTTTGCCACCACTAGACCTGCTCTTCAAGAAATATCAAAAGCAATTCTTCTATAAGAAAAGAAAAACTGAAGCACAAACTCCTTATCAAAATGACAAGAACAATATAACATCAATATCAAGAGCAAGAATACTATGAGTTACCAACATCAATACTAGGGGGAGGAAGAAATGGTTAGAACCAGTATAAATATTAAAGAGCAGACACCAGCACATAAAGGATTTAAAACACAGGTGTTCAAATAAAACTCCCATGGTAACCATGAACCAAAAATTCAGACCAGACACCCACAGAAAAAGAAGGAAAGAAGTTGATAGAAATACTGAGGCAAGGGCCTCCCCTGGTGGTGCAGTGGGTTAAGCAACGCACTATGAAGCAAACTGCAGCCACTTGCAGCACGAGTTTGATCCCTGCTGCCGGCCAGGAAGGGGACCCACATGGTGCAGCAGACCTCTCCTGCTGTGCCCGCTGCTCCCCTCAGCAGTGTGCTTCTGTTATCTGCCTGTTCTGCTCTCCGCTCTCTGTGGTGAATCCTCTCACCCCCCCCCCCCACACCTCTGGTCTGTGCCCCAGTGCTTGTATGCATAAATAAATAAATCTTTAAAAAAAAAAATACTGAGGCAAGCCATCCAGAAAGAGCAAAGAGAAGCAAAGGAAAAAAGAAACAATAGAAAAATAAAAAAATCAAAAATCAAAACCAAAATAACTGAAAACAGTCCCTATTAATAATCAACTTAAATGTGTATAGTCTAGATTCACCAATCAAAAGACATAGGCTGTGTATACCCCAGATAAATAAATAAATCTTTAAAAAGAAAAAAAAAAGACAGAGGTTAACAATGTGGGTGACAAGATTTCAGCCATCTGATCTCAGTTACTTTCACTCATTGAAAAATATAAATATCCAGAAAATAATTATATGCAAACAACATAAAAATCTGAACTTGGCAAAAAGAAGATAATGGTTACCAGGGAGAATAAGGGGAAAGGTGGAAGGGAAGAGGGATGGGGACAGATGGGGTATGGGTATGGGTGGTTTGGTGGAGGAAAAAAATACATATTGTAGCGCATGATTATTTTTAAAAGTACCTATACTTTGTAAAACAGCAAATAAAAATTTTGATATGCAGTTAGTTGTTCATAATGTTTTATGATCAATTGTATTTCTGTTCTATGTACAGTGATTTCTTCATTGGTGATTCTGTTTATTTATGTTTTCTTCTTTTTATATTAGTCTCACTGGAAATTTATCTGTTTATCTTCTCAAAAGAACCAATTCTTAGTTTTACTGAGTATTTGTATAGTCTTTTTGATCTCTATTTTCATTTATTTCTTAACTTATTTTTATTATTTCCTTCCTTCTACTAACATTGGGTCTTGTTCCCTTCCTCTTTTTGAAGTTGTTCTAGCTGTAGTATCATATTGTTAATTTGGGATTTTTCCTGCTTCTTAATGTGGGCCCATATTGCAATTATCTTCCCCATTAACACTACTTTTGCTGTAACTCATAAATTCTGGTAGCTTGTATTATCATCTTCACTCATCCCATGATATTTATGCTTTAATTTTCTCTTTATCCACTAGTCATTAATCAGCACATAATTTATTCTCCATGTAGTTACTTGTTTTGCTGGTTTTTTTTTTTTTCTTATAAGTGATATCCCTCTGAGCAACCTCTAGCCTTTCATCACATATTTCTTCTGCCAAATGCCCATTGCAAGAAGAAAGGAACTCCGGTGGTGGGTTAAAGTGAACTATTAGTACGAGGCTATGAAAAATATCAAAATGCACAAAAACATATGTACTTAATATAAGATCAGGAATCTTCCCAAGTGGTCTAACTTGGTGTTTTTCAAAATGGCGTTTATAGCATACATGTATCAGAATTATCTAGAAAATATGGTGAACATGAATATTGATAGACTACATTCAGACTGGATAAAACAGAATCTCTGAGAATGGGAGTCCAAGAATCTGCATCTTAACAGGTTTATTGATTCAGCTACAAATAGAATTGAAAAATGCATATCTAAGACTGTCAGCAACAGATGTAAGATACTTTTCCAATTAAATCAGTACCACAAACCAAACTGAAAATGGCTCAAGATGCATCCCATAGTGGGGGCTATTTAGACCCATGGTAAATAACCACATCTGAATGAGCCCAACCTTCCTGGGGAAGACTATTCCATGGTCTATCAGATCTCTTCATTAGGGAACTTCCCTGCTATTCCATCTAAGTAGTTTTCCTTAATTTGATCCTATTACTCCCATGCTTTATACAAAGCTAACTATAGCAGTTATCCTCAATAAACAAAAATGCTATATAAATGCCATTTCAAGTTCATGTTTTCATCCAATTACTCTCAAATGGCCACAACCCTCTACAAAATGAAGGTCAATCTAGCCTTACAGGGTAGCTTCTTTATGCTTCAAATCTTGATTTGGATGAGTAGTGCCATCTTCAGAGTCAAGTGTTCAGTCATCAATAGTCCCATTCTTGCAAACAGATGGCATTCTCACAGCTCCTCAGCCACATTACAGAAACTGGGACTCAAAGGGCTTTTCAAGATGGAGACACTTAAGGATATTGGAATGTGACCATAGCTATTGCTTCAGTTACAAATGCTCTGATTTTCTGGCCTTGGGAAAAGGACCATGAACAGGATAACATCAGCATCATGATAATAAAACAGAATGAGTCAAAACAGCAGGAGATATTTGGATTGCACATAAGGTAATACCTGCTGACCATCTAGATTATTAGGAATGGCAATAAGCTTCCAAGACTGGTGGTTGGTGTACTTGATAGGTCATTAAAAATAGAAACAGAGTTTCATGAGATTTCCTGCTCGGGCACAAGTGGGGAGACTGGATAACGCTTAGAGACTTTAGAATAGAGATTTTATAAGTGTTCAGAAGATTCAATTAGCAAACATTGTTCTGAGGAACAACAACAATAAAAACTCTTTGGAAGAACAAATGATCCATTTAGAGATCACTTGAACACTACCAATTGACTTACCTTGATTTCAGAGTAAATGGGAAAGAAATCAGTGGATTGGTACACCTGAATAACTTTAAAAATTGTTTAAATCATATACACCCCCCTCGTTCATACACACATGTGCACATACACAAAAGCATGCATATATAGCATTTCAAAGGTCACAATACCATGGCATGGGAATTTTAAAAATGGAATATTTGGCAAATTATTTCACCTAAAAGTGCAGTAACAATCAATAGTAATCCTGCAGCAAAAATTAATACACTAAATCAGCTCTGAAATCATCTCTGAAACAGCCCACACATCTGTCATTTTGAGGTTACCTTTGTGTTGATCTGCCTAGATTCTGGGAGATATAAAATGTAATCTTTCAGAGTTGTAGTCAACAGAGAAGCTATAAATGGGAAAGCTGCAGGATACAGGCTCAGGAGTCAATATTGCCTGGGTTCAAATCCCAATTATACGGCTTACTGTCTATGTAAGCCTGGTCTATTTCTTAAGCCCTCTAAGCCTCAGTCTTATCATATGTAAAATGTGATAATAATGATAGATAGGCTATTGGTATCAAGTGAGTGCTAAATAAAAATGATTCATGCATAACATTAATTATAATGTCAAGCACCAAGTAGATGTTCAGTAAGTGATAGTTAAAATTGCCTTTCACATTAAGAATTATAAATACATTATGAGTCCCTTTACTCTCACTAATTCTCCAGAATACCCCTGACCTCATACAATAACGTATAAGGAGTCATTCTGAAAAATAAAGCAGACTTCTGGGAATCATAAATTACACGCTCCTTTTAATTTCTGAAACTTCAGTTTGTCTGGAAGAAAACAAGACGAGAATTAAGTGTTACTTCTGATTCTCCAGAGGCAAAAAATAACAATAAAGAATAAGGTGTGTATGATCTGAAGCAAAACTTGACCATCCTAAAAGTATCATTCAGGACTTAACCACACAATACAAATTCCATATAGTTAACCGGCTCCTGCAAGGAAGGATGACACTAAATGAAATAGATAGACAGCGATGGGCCACCCTCTAGGACCATATGTGGGAACAAAACTAAATAATGAAGAGTAATGCAATGTTGATTGATTCAACCTTACTGTATTCTTGTAAGTATTCTAATTCCAGAGACTCACTCCCTTTACTTCCAATACCTCCCATTCTAGAAGGTCTTGCTATCTCTATTTATTAACCCGCATCTTAACTCTTCTAGATAATAGGACTTGCCTCTCCCCATAGCCATCTCAAGACATTCAGCTTAAAATGAGTGCTTACAGGCCTCCCTGGTGGCGCAGTGGGTTAAGCAACGCACTATGAAGCAAACCACAGCCACTGCAGCACGAGTTCGATCCCTGCTGCCGGCCAGGAAGGGGACCCACATGGTGCAGCAGACCTCTCCTGCTGTGCCCGCTGCTCCCCTCAGCAGTGTGTTTCGGTCAGTCTGCCTGTTCTGCTCCCCACTCTGTCTCTGGTGAATACTCTTACCTCCCACACACATCTCTGGCCTGTACCCCAGTTCTTGTATGTATAAATAAAATCTTTTAAAAAAAAATGAGTGCTTACTTGACCATTCACTCATTCATTCATTCATTCATTCACTTATTCAATACTACTTCATTGAGTTCCTGCAAACAATATATAAAACCGTGCTCATAGCGAATGTTGATATACATTTGCATATATATCTCCCTTTCTCAGGCTATTTGTCCTCAGCACATTAAGATCCAATCAAAGATAAGACAAAACAGCAAAATGAAAAGAACTGAGGAAAGGGAGAAAATGCAGTGACAAGGCCGAGCCAGTAAATGGCAGAGGTGCTACTAGTGAGAATGAATGCACACTTCAAGAGGAATTGCAAACATTTCAGTATTTGCTCAAATCTAGCTCTCTGAGTAAATTCATGGCATTAGTTGAATGAAAATATAAACTAATAAAATAGAGCCTATTTAACCTTCACCTAGGAAAAGAGGCAAATCAGGTCCTGGTTCAAGGTTATTGAGGTCTTCTGGGAAGGGGTGCTTGGCAAAATCTGGCCATAGCACCAATTTTAAACTGCATGTTAAATAAGCATAATGAAAGATACAAGCTGAGAGGGGAATAACCAGCAGGATGTTATTTTTCTGAAACAGCATGTGAGTGGTGGGGGGAGAATGGATCAGGGAGGCAGTAGGAAGGGAGCACAGACCCCTCCTTCCCCTCTTATTTGTCAGGCTTCTGGCTCACTAAAACCCAATTGGACTCTTGTTTTCTTTCTGGGCCAGTATTGAATGGCAGTAATTATCCATGCAGGGCTCTGTGTGAGTCATGAGGCAGTTCTGGCTCCCGTCTCCTTGCAATTTTGAGCAACGTGTGTGTGTTTTTCGCCACGACTATTGAGGGATGGAAAATAGATCACAATTACATTCCGGCTGGCTTTTGAAGACTTGATAGACAGCTGGAGAGAAATCTCTGCAGCTGCCAAGATGAGAGGGTGGCCAAGAAGTGGGCGTGGAGAGAGGAAGAGAGGTCCTGTCAGGAGAGGAGAAAACAGTACAAAATGGAGTCCGTGTATTCTCAAAGAAGTATTTTTTTAAAGTTCAGGGTTGCCAGTCTTATAAATGCATCTGAAGACGAGGTGGCTGGTTCCACGTCTCTAGGAAATAAGTTCACTTCAGGGACATTTTGAGTGTTCAGGTCCAAAGAGGCTGTCACTGGTCGCACAGCAGTAAAATCAGACTTGGACCAACGCTGCCCTGAGGAAGGCTGAGACCATCGCTCTAAGTCACACAACTACACATTTCTCCCATGGCGTTTGCAATCACTTTTCCAGGTTACAGCTGATATACTGCTCCAAAAGACTAAAAGAGAGTTCTGTATTCCCTTCTTCCCCATGTATGTACGTGGGACCTTTTTTATCATGTATCTGCAAGGGAACTCTCTAGTATATCATGCTTGCCACAAAGCAATGTATTTTCTCAACATGTCCTACACTCCCCTGAGAGGGAAAGGTCCTAAAGCTCATTTTACAGGAGAGGAAACTGAAGTTCAGAGTGGTCAAAGACTAGCTCAATGATCTCACGTGTCCAGGTCAACTTCAAAATGAGTCTCCTATCTGCTGTGTCGTGCTCGTTCCTCATCTGGTCCCAGTACTCTGTGGTTCTCTGAAACATAATCTCAAAAGACATTGGAACCCAATACTATTTTCTCACTTCCTGTTATCAAGGCTTAGATGGTCAGAGTTTGGAGCAGAGTCATGTACAGAAGAGGTGAAAACAGGAAAGGCCCAGTACATTGGGTATGGCCCAAGAAGACGGGCCTTGGTGGGATACTCCATGTGGAGCACAGGGGCAATCACAAGTAGGGCAGGTCTCAGAAAGAATGAGTGGCAAAGACAACCCGACCTATTTTACAGTTCTAACTCTGAGCTGATTTTGTAGTCCCCTCCATCTGTATCCCAAATCACATGGTAATTCTGTCCGGAGCTTTTGAAATTATGAAGACTTTAGGTATATATTCAGATGGAGCTTGTTCAATGAACAAACAGCAGAAAATAAGTCTAGGAGGCTGTCAGAAAAGCACTGTGTAGCACTTCATTCATTCCTTAGACTATAGGAGGCCCCCAAAATCTTCCTTACTATGTTTGGAGTATCTACTTAGAGATTACACCTTACCCTCCGACTCACAAAGATAGGTAAGAAAATGATTAAAACAAGAGATGTCATGCTTTGGGGAAGCTAGCCCATGTCTGATCTTTTTCTTGACAACTGGAGTATGTGCATGTTATAGTTTGTAGGTCCAAAGGGCAGATGTGAAATTTCATTTAAGGCCTGACCAAAAGCTATTTATTCCTGGTTTGTTTTTTTTTTTTCCAACTTCCTTTGAACAAGGACAGATAGATCTGAGTCACTAAAACTAGCAGACAAAGTAGAAAAAAAAGGAAAGACAAATAACACTTAGCTGCTAATATTCATCCTTCAATCTAAATGCAATATACCTATGGTATTTTATTGAATTATTTGTTACTAAAATGACATGTCAAAGCAAGAGAGGCAAATGCAAGTCAAAGGCTGATTCTGTAGCACTTCACACCCACTAGTATGGCTATAATTCTTGAAAAATGGATCTAGAGATATTGGAACCCTCATACATTGCCAGTGAGAAAATAAAATGCTGTTGTCAAAAAACAGTTTGATGGTTCCTCAAAAGTTAAACACAGGATTACATGGAAGAAATTATATTGTGATGTACATGATTTCAAAGATTAAAAGAGGTTCCCTTGAAGAAAATCAACTGCTACATAGATATAGTAGAGAGAGTAGATCTTTGTTGAGTGGAGTTTGGACTGCATGGCCTTAAAGAGAAATGATTTTGAATCATTTTTTGAATGCATTTAAGAGGGCATGCCCTCTCCAGTGTAGCCCCAAGTCCCTCTACTTCTCTTAGTTTTATTTTATACCTGTTCATTTCCCTCATTTTCATTTTCTTCTTAGTCTCTGATGACATTTGAGGTATTGTTTTTCTTGAAGGCTAGGGTAGGAAGGAAATGTGATAGTCTAATCAGGAAAGGTCTGTAGGAATATGAGAGCTGTCATTAACCATAATGTATAATTAAGATGGCATTTCTTTTTTTTTTTAAGATTTATTTATTTATGCATACAAGAAGTGGGGTAAAGGCCTGGGGTGTGGGGGGGCGGGTGAGAGGATTCACCAGACAGAGTGGGGAGCAGAACAGGCAGATGGACTGAAACACACTGCTGAGGGCAGCAGCGGGTGAGGCAGGAGAGGTCTGCTGCGCCATGTGGGTCCCCTCCCTGGCCGGCAGCAGGGATCGAACTCGTGCTGCAGTGGCTGCGGTTTGCTTCATAGGTTGTTGCTTAACCCGCTGGGCCACCAGGGAGGCCCTAAGATGGCATTTCTAATATATCCAAAAGTAAATCCTTGAGAGAAGGGTGAGAAATGAAATGAAAATGAGTATCTGTATCCAGCCCCCTTGAACTTTGAAGCACAAAGATCCACATGTATCCAGAGCATTCTGAGAACTAAAGGCCCTCTCTGAAATTAAAAAGAGAGAAGTATAGTTCTTACACATGTCGACAGTTGTGGGAGGTGAGGTTTTTGCACATGGACTGACACAAATCCACAGAGAATACAACGTATACCCACCAGGTCCAGGGAAGAGCCTTTGTGCATGGGTGTGTGCATGAGTGCACGTGTATGTGTGTTTGTGAGGGGTGAGGGAGGCAGAGAGAAGGGGGAGAAACAGAGAGAGAGGGAGGGAGGGAAAGGAAGGAGGGGAGGTGCATGTGTCTCATTCTCAGCAATATAGGTACAAAAATAATTGCAGGAGGCAATGATTTCTTTGATTTTTGCTTTCAGGTTTCTGCATGCCAGAAAGGCCTCTAAAGGGCACTGCCTACAGCAATTACAATGTCCCTTTGTGATATTGCTAGAACAGACCATTCATGTTTTCTCAGAAACTGAGATTAGTCCATTATCACAGTGTGTTCTGAGACAACAGGGATCAATAGGGCAAACAAAAAAGCTGGAAACAGGAGGCCAGTACATTGAAATCGTTGCCCATTCACTCACTAAATATTCATTGAGTACTTAACTACAAGCCAGAGCCAGCTAGACATGGGGGACACTGAAAAAAATGATTCCCCATTTTTATCTGAGACAAATCACTCTTTCCATCTGTGACACAAAGGCTTCACATATCAAGGCCATATAGGGGGATGGGAAGTCTTAGATAATTAAGATTAACAGCTTCAGAGGGTAATACATACGTGCATTAAACTTTCTTTTTCATACTGATAATAAAAAATGTAGCACTGTGAAGAAAACTTTTGTGTCACTGAACAGAGCATTTCAATTTTCTCAGGTTAAAGGCACAACTCACAATCTGAATCTGAGAAACTATTTCAAGCTGAAAATACACATTTTCAAATCAGTGTTCAAGAAAAAAGCAGAGAATGTTGTCATCAACCTAAATGACCTGGTATAATACAAAGATTTTGAAATATAAGAAATATATGTCACCTTTGGATGGATGAATATAAAAAAATATTTCCCCCATTTCCATTTACCTAAGGACATACAAAGCTACTTGCACAAAAATAATGATGGTTTTTAAAACTGAATATTCAAACATACAAGGTGAGTATTATGTATCTAATAACTACTGATGTTCTAAAATAACATCACAGGCCTTGTTTTTTCTCCAAATGGTTATCTGCCCGTGTTGCCAGTTAGTACCCAGAATACAATGACAGACGGGTTAATGTGGGGTCATAACTGCAAGAGTCTTCCTACTTCACATTACTGGCAAACCCCTGACCTCAAGGTCACAGGCACAGTGCTCCAGCCAACTGATCTCTACTTGACAAGGACATTTTGAAAATCACAAGTCAAACTGTCAAACTAGTGGCAGTCACTGTCTGATAAGCAATTATTTTTAAGGTCAGGTTTTTTTAATTCAAAATTCCCCATACAATCACATAAACTGTGACTATGAACTTCATAAAATAATGAAGAAAATCTTTATGCACCTCTGACTTTAAGATCTAAATGCTTTGGAAGCATCACCAAAATAATCATTAAAAACATGCAGGGCCTCCCTGGTGGCACAGTGGGTTGAGCAACGCACTATGAAGCAAACCACAGCCACTAAAATATGAGTTCAATCCCTGCCGCTGGCCAGGAAGGGGACCCACATGGTGCAGCAAACCTCTCTGCCTCGCCCACTGCTCCCCTCAGCAGGGTGTTTGAGTCAGTCTGCCTGTTCTGCTCCCCACTCTGTCTCTGGTGGATCCTCTCACCTCCCCCCACAACTCTGGCCTGTACCCCAGCTCTTGTATGAATAAATTTTTAAAAATCTCAAAAAAAAAACAACAACTCTACTACATGCAAATGTTGGACACTCTTCCTAGTGAGACAGGGATCAGCTCCACTGAGACTGGGATCTATGTTCTCATCCCTTAAATCTGAGAGACTCTGTGACTGCTTTGACTAACAGAATCTTGTACAATGTGACACAATGCAGGCTTGGGAATCCAGACCTTGAAATCCAGACCACTTCCTGTCCTTTGAAATACTTGCTCTTGGAGCCCTAAACAATGTTGTGAATCTACTTATACTGTTGGAAAGAGCATGTGCAGGAAGAGCGATCCTACTGAGCCCAGACTTCTAGTCAATCTCACCAAGGACCCAGGCATATGAGTGAAGCAGACTGGACCAGTTACCAGCAGAGTACCAGTGGGTGACCCAAGGTTATGTCATGTGAAATAAAAGAACCTTTCAATTGAAGTTCAAGATGGCAGCCTACAAAGAAACTGAACTCATTTCTTCCCATGGACAAGACAAATCTACAACTACGTATGAAATAATTTGTACAGATGAAAACCTGAAAGCTGGATAAAGAGAGCTTTAGCAATAAAGAGGAGTACCAAGATGGGTAGGAGAGGCATAGATACACTCTCACCAAGAAGAAACGCCATACTGGGTATGAAGATTCACAGTAGGGAGGAGTCCCCAAAATGTGGAATTTTTCTATAGGGAGGAGGGAGATTATTGTGTCCTGTAATAGGCACCCTAACCTCTTGGTTTGGCTCAGTGGAGACAAGTCCCTGGAGTCCCAGGATTAAGGAAAGAATGGAAAAGTGCTCAGGAGAATCAAAATACCACAAGGAATAGAAAACCCATCCTGAAAGAAACTACACATAATTCACTTACCCCAGAATTCAGCACAGTACACCCGTCCAGAAATCAAAGGTTAAATAAAACTCATTTATCACTCTTATGACATCTGGTTGCCAGGCAGGAAGTTTTAGAAATATTCCCCAGGTTGGAAATACCAGTGGGCACCATTTAGGCTACCTCTTCCAACTTACTAATCCCAGCACAGATATTTGTTATCTTGCACCTTCCCCCAACCTACAGGAGAAAGGGTGGGCAAGCCCTGCACCCTGCACCCTTGCAACATAGCAGTGTGTTGTAGTACCATGCCTTTAGAAGTACATCACAAATAACAAGTGCACACAACTCCATGCCAGGTCATCAGCTGCCAAACATTGTGCCACAAGCGGAATTGGCCAAGTCAATCCAGTGGCTTCATTCACCCACCAAGTAGCAGCAGCCCATACACTGTCTACTTAGCACATTTTGACCGAGCTCAACCACCACGACACAGCAGAGCTAGGTCAACAACCATACAGATGGTGCCACCTTGACATAGCAGGCAGTTGGGCGTAGTCACACAGGAGGCACATTTTAAGTGCCTAACACGAGCAGCCAGAAAGGACTTCACTTATGACCACTGCCTGCACAAGACCAATTCTTCAAGACACATAGCGGCAAATGCGAAGAATGAGAATGAGGAGGCAGAGGAACATACCCCAAATAAAAGAAGCAAGACAAAACTCCAGAAAAAGACCTTTAAGAAACAGAGATGTGCAAACTTACTGATGAAGAGTACAAAGTAATGGTTATAAAGATATTCACCAAATTTGGGAGAATAATGGAAAAAATAGAAAATGAGAAAAAGATCCAAACAAAACTCATAGATATGAAAGATACAAAATAATAGGACTCAAACATACAATGAAGGGGTCTAACAACAGGCTGAATAAAGTAGAGGAATGGATAAATAAGCTGGGAGGCAAAGCAATGGAACTCAAACAGACTGTGCAACTTAACAAAAAAAAAAAAAAAGAATTTATAAAAGCGAAAACACCTTAAACACTTCTGGGACAAATCAAGAGGAACAATATTTGACTGGTATAAATCCCAAAAGAGAAAGAGAAAAAGACCCAAACCAAATTATTTGAGGAAATGGTGACCAACATCTCCCCCAATCTAGATAAGGAAACAGAGAACCAGATAAAAGAAGCCCAGAGAGTTTCAAATAAGAAGAACCCAAAGAAGGTCTGAAAAGGGCTTATCTTATACAAGGGTAAATCCCTAAGGCTATCAGCAGACTTTTCAACAGAAACTTTAGAAGTTGAAGAAAGTGGCAAGACATACTCAAAGTGATGAAAAGAAAATACTGTCAACCAATAACTCGATGGCTAATAAGTTAAATATTCATAATTAAAGGAGAGATTAGGTTTGCCAGGCAAGCAAAGCTAGAGGAATTTATCACCACTAAATTTGGCCTTGCAAAAAATGTTAATGAAATTATTCTAAACTAAAAACAAACTGTATTGGCATCGAGAAAACATATGCAAGAAAAAAATCAACACTGGAAAAGGTAAACAAAAGTAAAAGTAATGGATCAATCATTTATAAAGGAAGTACAAAGAGTAAAAGACAAAGGTATTAAAATTAACTAAAACCACCATAATTGCTGAAAAGATTCATAAGATAAAAATGTAAAATGAGATCAATATATGAGGTGGGAGAGGTGACAAAAATGTGAAGTTTTGGAATGTGTACAAATTTAAGTAGCCAGGAACTAAAAACATACACATGCAAAGTAATATCTGAATCTCATGATTACTACAAAGTAAAAGTTATAAGTACACAAAGGAAAATGAAAAAGGAATCTAAACATACCACTACAGAAAGCCTTCAAATTTCAACAGAAATGGATGAAAAGAAAAAAGGAACAGAGATGAAACATGAAAACAGCCAGAGAAAAAAATAAAATGGCAATAAATACATTCCTATGACTAATCACCTTAATTCTCTAATCAAAAGACTAGAGTGAGTAAATGTATTAAAAAAACAAGACCCAACTATATGTTTCTCACAATAGACTCACTTCACAGGTAAAGACACAGAGATTGAAAGAATGAAAATATTTTCCATAAAACTAAAGTAGATATAGTTATACTCATATCACACACAAGACTCTAAAAACAAGGGCTGTAATGATGTGATAAAAGACAAAGATGGGGGCCTGCCTGGTGGCGCAGTGGGTTAAGCAACGCACTGTGAAGCAGACCGCAGCCACTGCAGCACGAGTTCGATCCCTGCCGCCGGCCAGAGAGGGGACCCACATGGTGCAGCAGACCTCTCCTGCTGTGCCCGCTGCTCCCCTCAGCAGTGTACTTC
>JAGFMF010011870.1:18257573-18269406 GCA_019455555.1 Galemys pyrenaicus | reverse complement strand
CCCCCACACCTCTGGCCTGTGCTCCAGTGCTTGTATGCATAAATAAATAAATCTTTAAAAAAAAAAAAAAAAGATGTGCTCAGTATCAAAGAGATTGCTCTTGCAGGGCCCATTCTGAAGAGCAGTGGTCTCAATAAAGGAAGATGAAAATTTCCACATATGCCCCATCTGCTCCACATACCCCTGCTATGGCATATAGGTGTTTCACTAGAATGAACATCACAGCCTCAGATAGGACCTGCCTTCTAACAGGAAATACATTATATCCTTCAAGAGTTAGGAGGCAGGAAGAAAACTGGGAACCACTGTTTTAAGGATAGTTAGTTTCTCTAAACCCCTACACTGAAATTGAGGCTTCTACTATGTGGGCAATGGCACTTACTTAGATTGTATGTGGAAAACAAAGAACTAGCTCATTTAAGGTAAATACTTCCATCCCATATAATGGGTTTTTTTTTTTTTTTCATTTAAATACCATTCATGATCATACTAATTAGATAGCCATTTTTTACATTTTACATTTCCTTTAGAGAAAATACCATGTAGACTAAAAGGAATATAAGCCCACATGCAAATTAAGAATCTTTTTCACAAAATTCAACTTCAACTGTTATTATTCATTGGGCCTAGTGGGGCAGGCCTCCTTCCCTTTAGCAGGGCTGTGGGTTTTAGGGACTTCGAGGTCTGCTGAAGGATACATCCAATTGGATAGGAAGACTTGCTGACGCCTGCTCACGCTTCAGTCTTGCTTCAGGGCTTTGGAGAAGTATCCAAAGCTCACAAACACCTAGCTACTTAGAATTTCCCAATAAGCCTTTAATTTGCCTCCTGCTGCTGACTCTAATTATCTAGCCAGCGCCTGAGAGGGGAAATCTAGCCTCCTGCTTCCATTCTGCCTATGTGGCAGCTCTGTGTTACTTGTTTCCTGTAGCCTTTCATCTTGCACAGAGCCTGATGCACAAAAAAGATCCTAAAATACTGGGCCAGTGTGTCCCCACTGTCACCTTTTGCATGACTGTGCGCCACACAGTCAGGAAACAATTACTTTGGATAACTATCATTTGTTACCTCGAGTAATCTACTACAGATTAGCCATTAAACCACCCCAGCAACTCCCAACTGTTGTTTTGTTTTACTTGGTGGAAGCTAGGATTCTGGCTAATGATATGTTCCTCAAAGGATTCTCCTTAAAGGATTCTGCGTCTTCTCCTTCTGATCATTATAAAGTTAAAAAGAAAGTTTAAATGCAGGGAAATTTCTTAGTAACATTTCACCTTAAGTTAACTGGGTTTTGTGCCCAGAAATATACACATTTAGGATAATCTATATCATTATGAATTCAATTTAAGAGCGTATGCTTCTAAGTTGCTGTTTGCTAATTTCAGATGAATAACTTGATATATAAAGTAACCCAGAATACTAGCACCTTCAAATTAGACATCTGAAGATATTATTGGGATGCCATCATTTACTTAAGTCTATGATATCTTTATTAGTGAAGTAGGGTGCCTCTTCCTCAAATTTTAGACCTCAACTAAACCAGGTTGAGCAGTTGGTGGAGATAATTAAGAGTACTTTACAGTTCAGCTAAGAGATCACCACATACTGACAACTAAACATTCAAGGAAATTACTCTCATTGCCATCCAGTTGATTCCATCTCCCCTATTTAATTGGGACATCTTTCCTAGTCTAGGATGTCTTCTTGACTGGCAACTCATATGTCACCTGTAAAAATGTGATGCACCTACGTGCCAGCACCCACCAGAGTTTGCTGACAAACTAAAAGAAACCCTTTATTTATAACTCAGCACTTCTTCTTCAGGTTTGTCTTGAATCCCTGAGAGATCTGGTGTATGAAATTTCATCTTCAACAAATCCTAATTATCAAGTCTTGCTATGTAGAGTATTTGAAATGACATGTGGTGAATTTCAAAAGTCAAAAAAATACCCTGATGTCTAGCTCATATTTGTTTCGTGAACACTAGCTGAAGATGGTTGCATACTAGATAAACCAAGGTGAAAACAGCCAGCAGGAACTGGTTTCAATCTTGTCACTATTATTGCTTCCTGTAATGCTTGATCCTCTACTTTCTAAATCCCAAAGATGAAACAAAAGGAAAAATAAGTATTCTTGCATCTCGAACACTAAGCTCCTTATTCTGCCACCTTGATCCAACCACCAAGTGCCCTTCTCCACGATTACCAATCTCTTAGAAAGAGCAATGATTCTACATCACGGTTTCCCAGAGGGACATGTTTGAAGGCTGATTTTGGGCTAAGATAAATAATGTTAAGTGTTTAGAAAATGATATATCCTTAGATTGTGGGTTGACCCCATTCTTATGACCATAAGGTGCCCGGTATGATAGTTAGTTGATCTTTAGCTTCCTCCCAGAAAAGTCATGTGTTACTTCACTCATATTTCCTATGACCAAAGCAACTCACGTGGTCAGACCCCAAAGGGACAGATGAATGCAATCTGACATTGTGCCCAAACAGAAGGGAACTGGAATAATGACCAGTTCTAATGACTACAACATCTATAATTCAGAGGGGATTCAGGATCCAGTGAATCAAGATATAAAAATGCTCTTAAAAAATTTCAAGTCTTGGGCCTGCCCTGGTGGTGCAGTGGGTTAAGCAACGCACTATGAAGCAAACCTCAGCCACTGCAGCACAAGTTCGATCCCTGCCACCGGCCAGGGAGGGGATCCACATGGCACAGCAGACCTCTCCTGCCTTGCCCACTGCTCCCCTTAGCAGTGTGTTTCAGTCACTCTGCCTGTTCTGCTCCCCACTCTGTCTGGTGGATTCTCACCACCCCCACACCTCTGGCCTGTACCCCAGTGCTTGTATGCATAAATAAATAAATCTTTAAAAAAAACTTCAAGTCTTAAAGTGAGTTATTATGAGTACCACACCACTATGAATATTCAAGACCTTTGCCATCCTTAATTTATACAATCACACCCCAACAATGAAAGCATAAATGGTTTGAGATATTCAAAACATGTTTCCTAGATCTTTAGAGCTCATCAAAGACCCCACATAATTCTTCCTGTGTCCTGCCTTCCTTACTGTCCTCTCCCCACATTTGGAAGTATGTGCTTTTCTGGGACCCCAGAATTGGGTTCATTTTCCACTTACACTCAATGTCCTAGGAACAAAGGGAGGAGAAAGAGTAAAAATTGTTAATTCTGGTTCAAACACTTACTACTTTTGAAATCTTAGACAATCTTTCTGAGACTCAGTTCTCTTCTCTGAAAAGTAGGTGTATTAGTAGCACCTACCCTCCAGGTGTTTTAACAGGATTAAATAAACATAATATGTCAAGGACTGAGCCCACTGCCTGGCTTATAACAAACATTCAGTAAATATTCATTTTCTTTTAGGAGAAAAGAAACTTACAAGAAAGCTCTTTTAAGAGGCCATGGTAACAAAAGTCATTGCTATGTCAGTCAAGCCAGTGGCAATGACCAGGAAGCAATGGGACTATGAAATGGGACATGAGCCGCCCTCAGTAGATTCACTCATTTAATCAATCAGTCCATTATTCTGGCATTTATTTACCATTCTCTCTTCCAGGCACTATGCTAGGCTTATGACTACAGAGATAATTAAGTCATTATCCTTCCCTCCATTAATTCACAATTTAGTAATTGCAGAGTATAAGGAACATAAGAGATATCTAAGCAGACCAACCTCATGGCAGCCCCTAGCCATGACCCATCCAGAACTCCCATGCCAGGTTATCTGCTCAAGATTCTATCCCTAGTGTTCTAGTCCTTAGGTGTAAGGATTTATCTCTCTTGCTAAAACACAGATAGCCCTGAGAAAAGAACTACATTATTCCCACTTCTGTCCAGCTTGAAACAACCTCATCAAGGATATGTTGCTCCTAGTCACTAGGGAAAGGTCATCTCCTTAAACTTTCCTCCCTATTCCTGCCACAGGGCCTAAAATTTCAGTGTCTGAGGTTTATTCACTTGGACCAGTCTAATCACCTGGGACCTGATTTAAGAATAAATTACTTTTAGAATAATTTTAATTCTCTGAAGCAAAATTTCCAGAGAACAAGCCCTGAAATATATATGGCATATATCACACATATTATAAACCTTCATCAAGATTCTATCACCTTTCCAAATATATTTCTAGAATATGGTTATCATCATAATTTCCTAGTCCAGTCATTTTTCATTCATATATGTGTCTTTGGTTTCATGATGGCACCTATGATAGGTTAGAGTTCTCCATCTATTAAAAGTATGTTGGTAAGCTATCCCTGTAGTATTATTGCTCTACTAATCATAGACAACAATTAAATAAATATCTTACAAGCAATTTTAACATTTATCAAACTGATCATGGCAAGAAACAAATTGGAGCTTTTCAGTGTTTTACAAAATGTGCTCTCTGATTCCTTATTACTCCATATATTTCTGTAAACTATTTCTGTACATAAACCAGGCTGAAAAGAAAAGTGCTCTTTGCTGCAAAAATAAAAGAACAGTTTTAGCTGCTTGCCACCCTGGGGATAATCACAATCACATTAAAATGCAGCTTGATGGCTCATCTTTTCTCTTTCCCCTCTATCAGTCAGTAAATTAATTCCTTTACAGATATGAACATCAATATTCTATTTTTGTAAAAAGTGCCTTTTTCAATTTCTTCCTGGGAAATGCAGAGTTACTATGGTAATCTGTGAATTTTGCACTCTGTAGATTTAGACTTCCACTGTTTTATAAATGGGAAGCTATAATTTAGCTCAATTCATTTTATAAGGTGTGAGAACACCTACGCATTCTTAACTGTCTATGGCAACAATGTGATATGTAGTAGGAAGGAGGTGTTACTCAGGCCTATAAAATGTGGGGAGAGGAGAAGGGATTGAATAAAAGTGTTGTTTTTGTTTGTTCGTTTGTTTGTTTTTAAATTTATATCCCAGCACTTAGTAAATGCCTTCTTCACAACAGATGCCATATAAATTTGTTTAAGTAAAGATGAAGAAGAAATGGTATATTATCTAGTGAATTTTCCCCATGGCTCTTTCCTATTCATAAAAAGATTCTGTGCTTTTTTGGGCTATGAAAACTAGCCTCGTGGCCCATGAGAAGACCATAGTATCTTCCCAATACTGAGCTCTCTGCTGATTTCTACAGCCTCCATTTAGTATCATACATTCTCAATATTTTCATAAGAGGAATCTTCTCTATTAGGTCTGCGTTTAAGTGGAGACATCAAAATAATTCCTGTAAGAAAGTTCATTCAAACACCTCCTGTGGTGTACCATACTGGCATAGGTGTACCATTAGTCATCACTTGTAAAATAGATTAGTAACACTTTATCAATTTACATTTCAGATTCAGCTTCAATATGGTCAGCTTCAATATGGATGGTCAGCTTTTTCTTTTTGTCACTCCTTTCTTTCAGCAGAGTTACACTAGGAAGACAGAAGTTTTCACAACTTACATATTGTCTAGCACTCTACTTCTAGAGCAAAAGTTCAAATAAGGGAATAGGATCAAAATTCAACATGGAAAGATGTGCAGCCTACCTGCCCTTGGGAAAACCCTCCACCTTTGCAGGGGGCCAATAAATCCCACAGCCTGAAGCAATGGATGTGCTTCTGAGCATCCATAAACTCTCAATAGGAACAGATATCCATATTCTAGATAGAAGGTTGTAGAATTTCTGTAGGCTTCCATGAGCTCAGGATTGCTAAAGTGAGAGCAGTCCATCAGCTTAGCAAGTACAGAGTGAGCTTCTTGGAGCAAAAAGCATTCTGTATAATAACATCTTCAATATGCTAAGAGAAAATATCTGGGAATTCTATTCCCAGCTTAGTTACTTTCAAAACGGAAGATGTTTTATAATAAAGAATAGATATTTTTACATCAGGCAAATATAGATCAGACACATTCTGTAGGGGAGGAGGAAGGAGAAAGATCAGGACAGGATGTGCAGAGCACAAGGGACTATGGTGGTGGTGGATGGGTGAACTGGTGGTGGGACTTTCATGGGGAAATCATACATTGTACAAATGTGAAGGATGATGTAATAAATATATATTTTTAAAAAGAATAGATATTTTTAGAAAGACAAAGACTTAGAAAGCTTATTATTCAAATATTCTGAAAGAACTATTTAAGTTTGTACCTAGATCCTAAATGAAAAATACAATACAAGAAGTTATGTTAAACAAAATTATTTGGTAAACATGGGTAAGTTTTTTGAAAGTTGATAACAATAATGATTAATTTAGGAAGTGGGGCTATTAAAAATGAGGTAGAACACATGGAAAAACTGAAAAAATTCATAGTTAAATCTTTTTCAAATTTTTCTATTGTTTAGGGAATAGGTAAAGATAAATATTATCTTTTGACCTTATTAAGTCAATACAGTATATTGAGAATTTTATGGTATCCACTAAAATAATATAAATCTAACATACAATTTCCAAATGGTATGGGGAGGGGAGGGAAGGAAACAATAAAGAAAATCAGCCAATATAACCAATATAGTAGAATGTAAACGAAGGAGGAAAAAAGAAAGATACGAAAAATAGAAAATATTAAGTACTAGCAATGAATCTAAATATATAAAAAATTATAAGTATAAATAGAATAAACTAGCTGATTAAAGTTTCACATTGATTTTTTTCAATCCAGCTGCATGTTATAAGATATACCTTAAGTATAATGACACAACAAGGTTGAAAGCAAAGGCTTTCATAAGACAAATACTAATGAAAATGTAGTTGGTATAGTAAAACATGAAATTATATAATGACAAAGGGAGATATTCATTAGTAATAGCAGTTCTGTACTTGTAAAAACAAAGAATTACAAGGAGAAATTGATCAATCCATAATCAGTATGAGAATATTAATACCTAATTTGATAATAAAGTATAAGGTCTTGTTTATTGTTAGTAAAGAACACATATTCCTTTCAGGCATTCATGAATTATTTCAAAAACTGACCACAAACTGGTCTGCAAATTCTCAATTAACAATATAAAATAATACAAAACCACATTGTTTAAATGCAGTGCAATAGTTAGAAATAAACTTTTTTAAATATAGCAAACTATTTGTAAATTAAAATAGACTTAGAATTTATAAGTTAAAAATTCACTAACAATATTACATATCTAAAATCATTTTTAGAAAAAATTTTAAAACATTATTTCTATGTGTATCTAAAGGAGAAAAATGAAAGATGGGATGGGGGAGAAAGGTTGAGCTAAGTTTTCTTTATTTTATAAAGATTAATTTTTATTTACTTATGCACACAAGAACTGGGGTAAAGGCCAGAGATGTGAGGAGTGAGAGGATTCACCAGAGACAGAGAAGAAAGCAGAACAGGTAGACCCACTGAAATACACTGCTGAGTGGGCAATATAGGACAGGTCTGCTGTGCCATGTGAGTTAGCTCCCTGGCCAGGGGTCGAATTCATGCTGCAGTAGCTGGCAATATCTTGCTAACACTGAGACTTTCACCCCTGCAGCACCACGAAGGACCCTGAACTAAGTTTTCAACTAAAAGATTAGAGAGGAATATAGAAAGTCTTAAAAAAAAAAGAAGTATGGAAAGAAATTCATTTTTAAGCACAGAATGAAATAGGAAAAATGAAATAATGAAATAGGAAACAAAGAAAAAAATAAGATTGATCATGTAAAAAAAATTTCTTTAAAAAAGATTAATAATTTGGGGGGACCTCCTGGTGGCACAAAGGGTTAAGCATCACACCATGAAGCTATCCACAACCACTGCAGCACGAATTCGACCCCCAGCTGAGGTGACCCACATGGCACTACCCTAGTTTTTATATGCATAAATAAGTAAATCTTTAAAAGATTAATAATTTCTTTGAAAGATATTGCTATTTCCAGGTAAGTTAGAGTTAATACACTCTATCTTGCCTCTCACAATGAATGCAGCTACAAAATTTGGACAGAATGCATGCAGCAGTTATTTAAGGACTCTTAAAGTGAAGCAGAATTGAAGGGGGGTGGAATCAGAATTCTAAGTATCATTCAATCAGTCTGGTCTCACACACTGAAAGCCAAAAGTAAATTTGGGACAGACAGAAAAAACTGTGGGAAACTCCTAATTCAGCCCTGAGAAGTAAGAAAGAGGCTTCCTGGTAGCAATTGGCGCCATAAGTCTAAAGGAAAGGAATTTTCTTCTCTGAGCCAATAAGCATGGTCCAAAAAAGGTGGAGTGAGCTCCTCTTAGGGTTGCCTCTTCCTATTATCCAGCCATTTGGCCTCAGACACAAGTGCAGTCATAGAAAACATATGGCAGAGAAGGAAAATAAGTACCCAGATTTCTGGCCTAAAGATTGAGAGAAAATTCCAGAAAACCAGACAGCATAAGAGAGCGAAGAAAGGAAAAAGCTTAGGAAAGCAATCCCATGACGTTTTGTGTTGGGTTGTTTTTTTTTTTTTAATTATTTCTACACATACTCCAAAATTGCATGTGTGGATTTGAGCCTAGCTAGCATACCAGAAACATTGAGAGTTGAACTAAGCAATAAACCACTACCCAAGTCCCAGACTGGCCACTGAGTGTACATGCAGGACAAAGCTAATAATACTGAAAAAGTTTTGAAACTGATATTAAAATCACAACTCACAAACTATTGGAGAGAAATTTTAGCCTAAACTTAACCAGAACAACTGACTACTAAAATAAAAAAAAAAAAAACATTTACCATAGATTTAAACAGAATCTCATAGCATCATATCAAAATGCTATGCAAACAACCCAGAATTATGAAGGAAATATGAAGGAAAATCTCAACTCACATGGGGAAAGACACTGAACAAACATCAGCGCTCCAATAGCACATATATTGGAATTATCATACAAAAACTTTAAGCAGCTATTATTAAAATATTCTAACAAGTATAGCAAAACCTTCTGGAAATGAATGGAAAAAGTAAAAAATTCTCAGCAAAGAAACAGAATATATTTATATATATATAAACATGAATAAATGGAAAATTTAGAACAAAGAATATATAGTGACTAAAATTTAAAACATCCACAAGAATTAAATACAGAATGGAGATGAAGAGTCAATGACCTTGAAGATAAATCAATGGAAATTAATTATCTAATCTGAAGAATAGAGAGAAAAAAGGCTATTTTCACTAATATGATTGTAAATTATAATCACTAAGATAATTCATTATATTATTATCTCAATAAGTATTTAAAAGATTTAGTAAAATTAAATACTTATTCATGATTTTTAGAAGATACTCTTAGATTATAAGAAAAACATATGACCTGAGAGAGTGTTATCACACATGCAAAAATCTGTAAGATAATGTAAGTGTTCTCTTAAAATGGAAAGCAAGACAGATGCCCACTGTCATTTCTACATATTAGAACTAGGAAGAACTAATAAATATCAGAACTAATAAGCAGCAACACCATTTATAACAATAACAAAAGAAAAACTTAAAAAAATTATTTAATGTTAAAAACTTATCAAAAAGTATAAAACTTAACTGGAGGACAAAAATGAAGACCTAACTAAAGAAAGGCTAAGTCATTTTGATGGATGGAAGACTAAATACCTTAAAGAAATTGTTCTTCCCAAGTTACTCTTGAAATACTTGAAATTCCAAATGCCATGACCTTGATAAGATCTGTCCATAGAAAGCCTCTCAGTAGACATAAATGGAAACTTCCTAGATCACACAGTACACATATAGATAAAGGCCAATTGTCCCAGGGCTGTCCCAGCAAGAACTCCAAGGCCAGTATAGAAGAATTATTAATATATATTCATGCCCTCAACTTGAGGTTCCTCAGATCTAGAGGACAACACACTTTGCTGTTGTTACCAAGATCTTTGAACTCCAAGTGTAATTCTACAAGACAGAAGAAAAAGATAGAAAGATGTAGTCATTTCCTTTACATTGTTTATTAGCTGTTAAGAAAGTTGCCCTCATCCATTCTCAACACTGGTCCAGGCTCTGTGACTTCACTTATTACACAGGACTTGCTTTGTAATACCAAGATCATTATCAAAGGAAAATCATTCAAATTGTCTGATATTCATACCAGGATTATCAAATAAACCAATAAAACAAAACAGAGTCCAGAAATAGGTCTACATATAATCTTATTTATTTATTTATATGTAGTGTAGCTATTTCATTCATATGACATAAATCAGTGGAGAAAGCCTAGTAGGTGGTATTGGAACAAATGAACTTCCATATAAAAGAGAATTAGAGGTCTCTTTGGTGGTTCAAGGGGTTAAGTCTCAGCACTATGAAGCTGTCAGCTGCCACTGCAGTGAGTTCAATCCCCAGTCAGGAGCTGACCCACATGGTGCAGTAGATCTATCTCACCTGCTGTTCCCCTCAGCAGAGTATTTCAGTCCATCCACCTGTTCTGCTCTCCACTCTGTTTATGGTGAATCTTCTCACTCCCTCTCACCTCTGGTCTACACCCAGTTTTTATATGCATAAAAAAATAAAATAGATCTTTAAAAAATAAAAATGAAAGAGAATTAGGTTTCTCTCTCTTGTCATATGTAAAAATTGAAAATTTTAGATTAAATGATTAAAGCAACACTTTTAAGACCTTTGGGGGTAAATGTGGAGAAAAACTTTATGACTTCAATTTAAGTAAAGAGTTCAATAATGGGAACTAAATCACCACCTGACCCCATGTACAAAAATCAGCTCAACATGGATAAATGATCTAAATGTAAGACCAGAAACCATAAAATATACATTAAGAAAACATAGGTAAAACACTACAAGACATACATCTCAGTAATGTCTTTAATGAGGCATCCCCCAAAGCAATAAAAATGAGAGAGAAGATAAACTGCTGGGACTACATGAAATTAAAAAGCTTCTGTACAGCAAAAGAAACATTAACCAAAACAAAGAGACACCCCACTGACTGGGAAAAAAAATCTTTGCACTACACACAACTGACAAGGGTCTGATCACAGAGATATACAAAGAATTCTCAAGACTCAAGGAAAACAAAGTAAACAACCCAGTCAAAAACTGGGCAGAAGACCTTAAAAGACACTTCTCCAAAGAAGAAATACAAAAGGCCAACAGGCACATGAGAAAATGTCGATCCCTGCTGCCAGCCAGGGAGGGGACCCACATGACGCGGCAGACCTCTCCTGCTGGGCCCGCTGCTCCCCTCAGCAGTGTACTTCCGTTGATCTGCCTGTTCTGCTCCCGCTCTCTGTGGTGAATCCTCTCACCCCCCACACTTCTGGCCTGTACCCCAGTGCTTGTATGCATAAATAAATAAATCTTTAAAAAAAGAAAATGCTCAACATCCCTCATAATCAGGGAAATACAACTTTTTTTTAATATTAACGTTTTTATTTATATATATTTGACATCAATTGTAATCCCCATGTATTCCCCATCACCATATCACCAGTGCACCATCACCTCAGTGCCCTGTGCTCCGTCTGCCCTCAACCCTCCCCTTCCCCGCTCCCCACCAAGTGTCCCCAATTTGTCCTTTTCTTTTCATTTTTGGTTTTTGTGTCTTTATTGTTATTATTGTTCTTATTCCTTTCCTTGATCCTTATTTGGCTCCCTTATATTCCTCCTAGGGGAGGAACCATCTGGTATATTTCTTTTGCCTTCTGACTTACTTCGCTGAGCATAATCCCTTCCAGTTCCATCCATGTTCCTATGAATGCGTCTAGTTTTTCTTTTTCAATTGCTGAATAGTATTCCATCATGTATATGTACCATAGCTTCCCGATCCACTCATCTGTTTTTGGGCATTTAGGTTGTTTCCAGGTCTTCCCTATTGTA
>JAGFMF010011870.1:18192945-18252706 GCA_019455555.1 Galemys pyrenaicus | reverse complement strand
CTCCCCGCTCTCTGTGGTGAATCCTCTCACCCCCCACCCACACCTCTGGCCTGTACCCCAGTGCTTGTATGCATAAATAAATAAATCTTTAAAAAAAAAATAAAATAACAATGATCAGAATAGAGCATGTGTGCTTACAAAGGCAGCTAAGCTATGTTAAGCCTACACTTCTAGGGGCAGCTGCAGCCTTGCATGTCAGATGCTCAAGTGACCAACAGCAGACAGAGCAGGAGCCTTCAGCTCAGCCCTCTCCAGGTGCTACATGAGGCCCTGTGCTGCCTGATGACACTCAGCCCCAACACTGACCTTGTCAGCAGGATACTTTCCACTAGAGCAAAGCAGAGCTGTTGCTTTCTGTATCTTCGCAGCTCTTGCCTGCCTGAGCAGCAGGCTTTGAAGAGTAACAATTATCTCTGCAGCCATTTACCATATAATGCGCAAAATAGCCCACATCTGGGGGCAGATAAAAGGATTCACAAAACAATATTATCTTTTAGACTGAAATAGAAACTGGAAATAAGAATTATAATATAAATAAATAAAGCTATAGTGCATCCCTTTTCTGTCACAGAGTCCTGATTCTTTTTCTGCTAGGGAAACTTACATAGGAAATTGCTCCTACAAGAGAATGGAGAGCAAAGAATTATGTTTACAAGAATGTAAACCTGTAAAGAAGTGATATACAACTATTCCTACTGGTGTTTTTGATAGTCATCATTTTAAGTTCTCAGTAATAATCTAGTAACATTACTTTGTATGAATCTTATAATTGACCATGTACATGCCTACCCAGATATTCACAACCTAATTATAGTTGCAGGCTGTACAAGTTTTAAGATAGCTGCGTTGCATGGTTAAGGTACAAGATTTGCATACTCCATAAAACACTTCCTCATTTTATTAAAGTGGATTTTGGAAGTACTTAGAGAACGAATAAGCATGTAGCTTAGATTTATGAATAGTCTATAAATAAAAGAAGACCCATTCACATTGTCCCAAGGGTCCCAGTGACCCATTTTTGCCATCTCAATTCACCATACTAAGAATAATTCACTCAGGATTCAAACCCTCCCTGGTTTCCACATGCCTATACCTGACTTGGGTGAAAGTCTCTTCCTATGTCAGTGGATATAGGCGGGAGATCTATACTAGCACTTTCATTTAATGACTTCATTGTCTTGAGTGACAATCACCATCCTAGAAATAAAATTCACAAGTAATCTATGAATGATCCTTTCCAGGAGATGACACTGGCTAGCATGAATAAACATGGGCTGTGTCTCAAATTTAGGTAAAAATTACAAAATTTAACTGTTAGGAAAACATAAATGAAGAAGCATCCTTAAAGGTCCATAACCACCATAACCATATAAAGAAGCACTCAGAGGTACTTATTTTTATTTAGTTTTTTCTCTGCAGGAACAGAACATAAATATCATTACTTAGATAAAAATTCTTCCTCTACCCCCATAGAATGCCAGCTAACTGCTTTAACCCCTATTTTGTTTTATTTTCTGTACTAATCATAGGCTTATGGTACAGCGTATTTCTACAAAGCATGAAACAATGCCTTCCTTAATAAAGAAACATGCCTCAGAAGTCAGAACAAAAGGCAGGAAAACCATTCATGCCCTGACAATAAGCTTCTTCACAAACACCAGAGACTTACTTTTTAAATAAGCTAGTAGTCAGCTAGTATGTATGTATTATTTAGCATAAACATGAATAAACAGTTCAAGTAGCTTCATGTCTTTCTGAAGTAAAATGAATATAACCACATTATTGCATATATATGAAATATCATAATAACAGCAATTATTCAATTGAAGCAAGTTCCAAAGCAAAGGTATAGGAAGGAGCTAGCAACATCTAAAAAACTGGGATGAATGGATAACAAGAAATCTGCAACCTTCAGTATCTCGCTTGACAGACTATCCTAAAAAAAAAGGGAAATCCTGAAATCTGTTTACACTGTTTAAACCATAATTTCCCAAAAGCATTTGCCCCCCTGCTACTTGCCACTATTCTTTTTTTTTTTTTTAAGATTTATTTATGCATACAAGAGCTGGGGTACAGGCCAGAGGCGTGGGAGGTGAGAGGATTCACCAGAGACAGAGTGGGGAGCAGAACAGGCAGATCCACTGAAACACGCTGCTGAGGGGAGCAGCGGGTGGGGCAGGAGAGGTCTGCTGCGCCATGTGGGTCCCCTCCCTGAATCCCCTCCCTGCCTGGGGATCAAACTAGTGCGCTGCTGTGCCATGGATGCTTCACAGTGAGGCGCTCAACCCAGGGTGCCACCAGTGAGGCCCTGCCACTATTAGTTTCATATCCTGCTTAAACAGCCTATCTATCAGTGTTTTAAATTTGGAGGATGCTGGCTTAGGGTAGTATATAATCTTATACTTAAGAGACCAACCTTTGTGAACCACTGGAATCATCTATTCCATGTGTCAAATCAAAAATGATGTGTCCAGGCATCCCTGGTGGTGCAATGGGTTAAGCAACGCACTATGAAGCAAAATGTAGCCACTGCAGCAAATTCAATCCCTGCTGCCGGCCAGGGAGGTGACCCACATGGCGCAGCAGATCTCTCCTATCTCGCCCTCTGCTCCCTCAGCAGTGTACTTCAGTTGATCTGCCTTCAGTTGTTCTGTTTCCCATTCTGTCACTGGGGGATCCTTTCCCCATCCCCACCCTGCCCTCTGGCCCCATTCTTGTATGCATAAATCTTTTTTTAAAAAAATGATGTGTTCTATTCTGTCCTCATTTAGAAAAGGTAATAAGTCACTTGTGTTAGGGGTGTTGAGATAAAATATAGAAAATAACAAATACCAACAGTTCCACAGCAGTAAGCTAGCATCTGCAAGGTTCCTAGATACAAAGATCAAATTTCACATTGTTACATACTAACACCAGGGGCATGCAATATCCACTCACAAGAATTTCATTAAATTTTCTTTCTTTGGCATCAAAGTTCATACTATGTCTCTCAGCAAATTTTACAACTCCTTAGTAAGACTAGACAAGTGTCACTGATATATCACTTTTCACAAGGTAGCACAGCTAAAGGAATCTCTGGGTCCACTGCATGTTAAAATGCTTAATTCCAGTGACTCTCACCAGTAGACCATGTTATATGCTATCCGTTGGGTTAGACGTGATACAAGTAGAGGAAGCAGATGGAGGAGGTTAAAAGGATCAAATACCAAAGTGTCAACTTTGCTAAGCCACCTCCCATCATAATTTAGACCCTTCTGTTGGAGATTTGAAAATATATTCTAGACAGATGACATGTTAACAAAATCATTTCATGGTTCAGCATCCTCTCAGCATGATTTATCTATGTTCGTTGGCACTGGAGGGCCCCTATTCAAGAGATTTATGAGTTACCTATACAATTCAGTTTTGTTAAAAGGAAATGTGTGCACTATTGAGAAATAGAATACAATATTTATCCTAAGTTTATTCCTTTTTCCGATTAAGAAATTAAGAGCTAGGCCATATCCACTACCTTTTTATTTCCTATGCTCCACCCATTTCTTTACCCAATTAACAAATACTAAAATAATGCTTGAGGTGATGAAGAAGAGCTCCTTCTCATTTTGAACTCTTGGAAACTAGACTTGAGGTTATAAAACCTGAATGTAAATACCAAGTCTGTATTTAACAGCAAATTTTATGAACTTCAATTTCCATGTCAAGAAAATCAGCATAACCTTGTTTAAGAAGTAACAAGATAGTACATGTAGATAGTATATAAGTGGCGGAGTGTTATACAAATCCAAGGCTGTAGGACAAGTAGTAGTCTCAATAGTGCTAGTTAGAGTAAAATATCTTTTTTTCTCTTCTCTCACACCTGCCATACAAATTTAACTAAAGAAAGGGTGATGAAATAAACAATGTAAGTTACCAAATGTCCAGCTTCATGCAATGAGTAGCCATGAGTTGTAACTCCATTGGTGAGTACTCCCCTTCCCCTGGGTCACAGTTCCCGCTCCTCACGCCAACTAACCTAAGCTTCCATCCCAAAAACCCTGCAACAACTGAGGCAACACAAAATGATGCTCTGGCAGTGACTCAGAATATGCAGGACGTGCCGAGTAGAGCCACAGGGACAAGAGCATAAACTATGCAACTTGGTAGCACTGGGTTAAGGTCAAGAAATACAAAAATTGAATCCAAACTTGAGAACAGGCTCAAGGAGAAGGAGACAGTTGCCTCAAATGGAAAAGGGAGTGTATCTAGAGTCTGAGAGCTGAGCAAAATTCAACATGATTTTTTTTGTTGTTGTTATAATGCTCCACCACTATCACTTTACCTTTCCCATTCAGATCCTAGTCCTATTTCTTTTAAAATTACTGAGCAGGTTTATTAGTTCTTTTTATTTCTTTTTATAATTTCTCCCATTTAACACAATAATAAATATATCTCCCTGCAGAAAATTCTCCACAGAGAATCAAAGCAAAAGTGCTGTTCCCCCTCAGAAGGAAGTCCTGCTAACAAGTAAATTTATATCCTTTGAGTCTTTTTCCATGAGTTTGTTTATTCAAACAGGTAGAAATTTATAGCAACAGGGAGCATACTGTACATAATAATCTATAACTTGAATTTTTCCACTGAACATGAGTTGTAATAGCTGTACCCTAGACCAGCAACATCAGTACCAGGCAAGACTTGTTTAAAAATGCAATTTCTTCCAGTCCTGCCCATCACCAGACCTTCTGAATCAGAAACTCTGGGTCTAGCAATCTGTGTTAACAAGTCCTGCAGGCGATTCTCATGAATACCAAGGATTGAGAACTTCTGTTTTCAAAAGATTTCAAGATATACCAAGAGAGCTATTCACATGAGCTTTATTAATTTCAACTGTATTTTTCTTTATAGTCATGATATCAATCTACATCAAAATAGTATTGCATTTACCATAAAGATGATAGTAAGGCATTATTTACTATGTTATCCCTCCTAAGCATATTTTTATTTTTAGTTTTCTGAAATCTGTTTTTTGCCTTGACAGCTAGGAAAGTTCAGAAGCAAATGTGTTGTCCACAGCTGAATGACAAAGAGTGCCATCCTCCCTTGGAGAGGTGGTCTCTCTTTTCCTTCCACTGAATCTGGGTTTGTCCTGTACTTGTTTTGGCCAGTAGAATGTGGCAGAATTAACGTGTAATTTCTATACCTGGGCCTTAAGAGATCTGCAGCTCTGTTTTTGTGCGCTACGAATCCAGCTGCCACACATATAAGTCCATAGACCATCATGCCAAGTAGCGAGAATAGCCCCTATGGAGGAGCCCAAGCGCATGTAAGTGAAGGCTTCCTGGACTTTGCACCTTCCAGTTTAGTTAACTGCTACCTGAATGCAGCAGCTGAGTTAATACTGCAGTTGTTTCTCGCTATGTGGAGCAGAAAAACCATCTACCCAAGCCCTGCCTGAATTCCTGACCCACAGAATCATCTAATAAATCATGATAAACCATAAGCTGATGTTTAAACCAATAAGCATTTTCAGACACTAAGTGTTAGGATTGTTTATTACACAATAGCAAATAACCAAGGAAGTCTGATTTTAATTCTATGTCACTTGTCCATTCTAATTTGCATAATCTCCTCCCAACTTCCTAATAAATCAATTTCTCCTCCTATATTTTCAGATTTTTTTTTTCATTTAATGGCACAACTACCCTAAATTATCTCAAAATCCACTTTTCTTAAGAAAATTCAGTGCATAGTATATATACAATTTGGTCTTAGGTCCTATGACAGATATTAAGATTCAGAAATTTCAAACACTAGTTCTCAAAAGTTCTTACATTCCAATCAGAGAGATAATAAAATACATAAACGGCCCCCAATACATAAAAGAATATATACAGATGGATGCTTAAGTGAGAATCTGACATAGAAAAGGCCAGGCCCACAGTTTGATTGGGACCCCCAGATTTATAAGGTTACTTCACTACACATTTCAGAACATGGCAATATGGGGAAGGGGCACTTTTGTTTTCTCCTTGGCCCCTGATCCTGCCCCACAAGCAGTCAGCATGTTCCCGAGCTGGTATGCCACCTTTCATTTCCCTTTGCTGCTTTCTCGTTCCTCTGCTACTTTACTTCCCTCTTGTGTGCTGTCTTGCTTGGACCCTGGAATGGCCTACCTTGCCTTCTCCCTCCTATTTTCTCCACTTTATCCTTCTGAAACACAAGTGGAATTTTTGTCACTGCTCTACTCCAAAAGAAGTTCTCTGAAGTTGCAACTCTGGTGGTCTGCGTGGCCACCAAAACTCTTGCACCCCCTTCTCAACCTTGTCCCATCTCAATCTGGTCCCATCTCTCATCCCTACTGTTCCAGACCTGGACCCGCTTTTAAATTGCTTTTCTTTGCTCATGCTCTCACTTCTAAGTATCACCTCATCCATCTATACTGGTTCAGTTCAAACAGGGTACAAATCCAGGCTTTCCTCGATCTCCTTGAACAAATCAATCATATCTCCTCTTATGGTGCCACAGTCCTTTACATTTTCAATTCATTCTGCCTTATATCTACACTATGTTTCATGAGGAATTCAAGTAGGTTGTGAACTCCTAAGGGCAGAAGTTCTGCCTGGCTAACCTCTGTATCTCTACAGGTTTGAACAATTCCTCCCACACTACAGGGGAGAGAATGTATTACATTCAATTGATGGTATCCTATAAACTAATTCCAGTCATTCTAAATATTTTTGTATTTAATGCTATAATTAAATACATTAATTTATAATTATTTATTAATCTATAATTAATAAAATATATAATCGATAAATAATGTATAATTAAACCTTTTAAAATTATGTTTTCTTGGACATATGTATCCTCAATCCCACAGATGAAGATTAATAACTCAGAGTATCCAACCTCCCTGGTGGCACAGCAGGTTGAGTGCCACACTGTGGCGCATCCGCCTCATAGCAGTACAAATTTGATCCCCGGCCAGGGGGCAAGGACCCACATGGCACAGCAGACCTCTCTGTCTCGCCCGCTGCTCCCCTCAGCAGCGTGTTTCAGTGGATCCTCCTGTTCTGCTCCCCACTCTGGCTCTGGTGAATCCTCTCACCACCCCCACACCTCTGGCCTGTGCCCCAGTTCTTGTATGCATAAATAAATAAATTAAAAAAAAAAACTCAGAGTATCAAATCATTCTGGGTGGTATGAAACAATGCAAAATAAAATATCATACCACAATCAGGTACATTTCCCTAGAACATATTTTCCTACTGCATACACTTCAAATCAAAGACTATATTGTATGTATACACATAACACATACCATGGTCTTATGTACATATATTCAGTCCTACTTATTACATTTACATATACAAATAATTATTGAAACTAAGAAAATGTATCTTTTATCTTTTCCTTCAGCTATCATCCCATTTTTTTTGTTCCCCTTCAGAGCAAACTTCCCAAAGACATCACAAAAAAAAAAATTACACACCAGTTTCCCTGATGAACATAGATGCAAAAACCCTCAACAAAATCTTAGCAAATCAAATTCAATTATATATAAAAAGAGTCATACATCATGACCAAGTGTGATTTATTCCAGGGACACAAGGATGGTTCAGTATCTGAAAATCAATCTGTGTAATTCATGTACATCAACATGTAATCAATGTACATCAATAACAGGAAACATAAAAATCATATAATCAGATCAGAAGAAGCAGAGAAAACATTTTCTAAGATTCAACATCCAATCATAATGAAAACCTTCAAATAACTGAGGACAGACAGAACATTCCTCAACATAATAAAGACCGTATATGACAAATCCACAGCAAACAGCACACTCAGTGGTAAAAAAAATGAAAACTTTTCCCCTAAGACAAGGCAAGGATGTCCACTGTTACCACTACTGTTCAAAATAGTATTATAAGTCCCAACTAAAGCAATAGATAAGAGACACTTAAGAAAAAGGAATGCAAATCAGGAAAGAAGTTAAACTATCACTATTTTCAGACAACACAATGACATACATAGAATAACCTACAGATTCACCTAAAAAACTAATGGGAACAATAAATCATTTCAGTGAAGTGGCAGGGTACCAAATCAATTTGCAAAACTCAGTTGTGTTTCTTCTATATGCGCAAAACAAGTAGGATGAGAAAGAAATTTTTAAAAATCCATTCATACTCTCAAAAAAAAAAGAATTAAATATCAAGCAGTAATATTAACAAAGGAGCTAAAGGACTTATAAAACGAAAGCTACAAGACATTGTTAAAAGAAATTGAAGACCAGAAACAATGGATATACATTCCCTGCTCACAGGTTGGAGGAAGTAATATTGTTAAAATGGCTATCTTACTCAAAGCAATTTATAGCTTCAATGCATTCCCTTTCAAGAAAATGTATTTCCAATGGCATTCTTCAAAAAAAAGCATAGGTAGTACTGAAATTCCTATAGAGCTCAGACAACCCTGAAAGGGAAGAAGAATGATAACACAGTCCCATGCTTCAAACTATACTACAAAGTTATAGTAATTAAAACAGTATGATATTGGAACAAAAACTGGCACACAAAGCAGTGGGATAGAACTGAGAGTTCAGAAATAAACCAGCACATCTATGGATAGTTAATCTATTGCAAAGGAGCCAAGAGTATACAATGGAGAAGGAGTGTCTCTTCAACAAATGGCATTGGGAAAACTGGACAACCACATGCAAAAACTGAAACTGCATCACCACCTCACACCTCACACAAAAATTAATAGAAAATGGATTAAAAACATGGATAAAAGAGTCAAAAACACAAAATACATTAGAGAAAATATAGGCAAAACACTCTTCAACATTGACTTTAGAGATGTCTTTGGGGATTTGTCTTCAACAGCAAGAGCGGCAAAAGCAAATATAAACAAATAGGATTATATCAAACTAAAAATTTTCTGCACAGCAAAAGAAAGTATTATTAAAACAAAAACATACTCTTGAATGGTAGAAAATATCTGCACATAATACATCTGACAAAGGGCTGATATCCAAAATATATAAAAAACACATGCAACTCACAAAAGAAAAGAACCCAATCAAAAAATGGGCAGAAGAGCTAAATGGACACTTCTCCAAAGAAGACACACAGAAAGCCAAAAAGTATATGGAAAAGTGATCATCATCACTAATCACTGGGGATATGCAAATCAAAACCACAATGGCCCATATCAAAAAGACCAGAAGCAGCTAGTGTTGTTGAAGATATGGGAGAAAAGGAACTTTGTACACTATTGTTGGAAATGTACACTGACTTAGTTCCTATAGAGAACAGTATAGAGGTTACTCAAAATATTAAAAATAGATATGGCATATGACCCAGCAATTCCACTTCTAGGTATCATTCCCTCTATGCTCTTCCCATTACCTTATCAGAGAGGTCTTCTCTCAGTACCAATAATAGTAAATGCTAGCCCACTTGTCACTCTCTATTTCCCTTATCCCACTTTATTGTTCAGTCAGGTACCTATCACTACTTGGCATTATCACATATTAATATCTATATGTTTATTATTTATCTTTCCCCTCTAAACTGTAAGTTCCATGAGGACAAGGAATATGTTTTGTTCACTGTTGTGCCTACTACAGTATGTGACCACAGGAAATGCTCTATAAATATCCATCAGATGATTGAATAAATTAATTCCTAGCATCAACTTACAGTCCATTTTTAAGTAGGTCACTATTCACACACATGCTCCTAGAGAACTGAAATAGTTTTAATTAGGAAACGCTTAGATTTTGCCAAACTCATTTGGCAAACTTTTTCCCCCTGAGGTACTTCTTTCCTTACTTATAATTTTGTGCCAGGTGCACTGATTTTTTTTTCACCCTTTTCCAGTTGAAGAGAATATTATTACCAAGTCAATTGTTGTCTTTATCAATAAACAAGTTATTGTGTGATTTTTCCCCATTTTGATAGACAAGAAAGTGCCAAAATAGGAGGGTTGGGAAGGAAGGGAACGAACAGTAGATTCAGAAAGAGGACTATGATCCCACCTGCATCAACACCAAGGCAAAGACACAAGATTGCTAAAGTTGCTAAAGGAATGGCAAGCTCTATCAGATTGACTAGTAATGAATGAGTAGACATTCACCTGACCTTGAAGTTCAATTCAGAAGATAGACCTGAGGGTTTCAGTCATGGATCTCTCCTGATTAGCCATATCACATAAAGAAATTCACTCCCAGCCTCTGGGCTTCTTCCTTTATTCATGGCTCCATTAGATTATAACCATTTCAAATATCTGGGGGCCCTGGGCCCTTCATATAGATTTTATTGTCTCCAGGCAGGGGTATTCTTTTGATGGTTAAGTGGGCACTAAATGCGGGTAAAGAAGAGCCAGACAGAGAGAAATGAGAGGATAGAGGCCACACAATGCTAGCTCAAAATGACTGTGGACACAGGGCGCAAAACTTCAGATTTTCGAAGAATTCCTGAGCGATATTTTACATGCTATTATATCTAGAATAAAGGACTCTAATGGTTTCTATGTCCTAATGTTAAAACCTATGACTATATTAGTTTCTTTTTTCCCTTTATTTATATATATTTGACATCAATTGTAATCCCCATGGATTCCCATCACCATTTCACCAGTGCACCATCACCTCAGTCCCTTGTGCTCTTATCTGCCCTCAACCCTCTCCCTCCCCCCTCCCCACCGAGTGTGCCTAATTTGTCCTTGTCTTTTTGTTTTTGTTGTGTTTTTATTATTATTGTTGTTGTTATTGTTAGTTATTATTCTTTTCCTTGTACCTTATTTGGTTCCCTTATATTCCTCCTAGGAGGGGAACCACCCATATTTTCCTTTTGCCTTCTAACTTATTTCGCTGAGCATAATTCCTTCCAGCTCCATCCATGTTCCTATGAATGACTCTAGTTTATCTTTTTTGATTGCTGAACAATATTCCATCGTGTATATGTACCACATCTTCCTGATCCAATCATCTGTTTTTAGGCATTTAGGTTGCTTCCAGGTCTTACCTATTATAAATAGTGCTGCTATAAACATAGGGTGCAGGTTGAATATATTAATTTCCATGGCAAGGAAGTATTAAGGTTGCAGTTGGAATTATGACTGCTAATCAACTGACCTTACAATAGGAAGATTGCCCTGAATTAGAAGGGTTCTTAAATGTGGAAGAGGTAGCAGAAGAGTAGCAAGGCTTTGTGATGTGGAAAACAGTATACCAGTCAGTGCCAGATTTGAAGAGGAGGAAGGGGCTAGGAAATGTAGACTCTAGGAGCTTGAAGAGCAAGATAAATGGATTTTCCCCTTGAGTCTCCAAAATGGAACTCAGTTCTAATGACTACTTGGTTTTAGCCCACTGAGACCCCATTTTTCCTTCTGACCTTCAGAGCTATAAGATGATAAATATGTATTGTCACATTAAGTTTGTGACAATTTGCTGTAGGAGCAATAGGAAAACAATACATGGGCTATGGAGCTCAGATCCTGTTATCATGTGGTTGAGTCTAAAGACATTAAAATCACATAAAGATAAGGCATTATTATGCAGATGCTGAATGACTTCCAGAAACTTATAAATCAGGCAGGATCCCTGTCACCTAAAGGTGACTAATTTCAAATCTCTCCTCCCTCAACCCTTCAAGCAGTAGATTTCCTATCTAGAAACTCTTCCAGAAAGAAGGAAGAAAAAAGCAAGTTTCATCAAAGCTAGGTGTGGCTTGAAGAGTATGAGTAGCCAGGGGAAGCCACATCCATCAAGACTGATAACAGCAGTAGGTGTGCAGAAGCATCTATATAGTTCAAAGGTCAGGAAGCACAGAAAGAGGGGCATGAGAGGCCTGGAGCTTCAGAAAGCAGAACTAGGGTTAGCACCAAGAATGTGAAGCCAATGTAAGCAGGAACTGAGGGCCAGATACAGAGGAAACAATAAGGTTGTAGGGTCCAGGTGGAGAATCCTCCATAAATAGTGCTCCTCTCCATTCCCTAAATGGGACACATGCTTGGGGAAGAGTTAAAGAGCAAAACCTACACAAGGCCTGGAGGAAGTCACTGTCGTTACCCCACATCCATGCCCATCTGCCCACCGCACAGATGTGAAGACCCTACAGGGCACAGGAAGAAGATGATGTTATTCTCTAGATCATGCTCCACAGTGCTTGGTCTGTCCCATCTGGGAAATCTCCACGCATCTTAGTCCCAAATGGACCAGAACAGCTACTTCTCAATGCCCCAAGTACTATTTCTAGTTTGTTCAGAAATGGAAAGATCAAAAGTTTCCATTCTTTCTCTGTTCCATTCCTGCAGCCTTAAGTCTAGGAAGAACTCAGGGAAGAAATGTTACCTTCTCCATACCGAACACCGAGGAAGGGAGAGGCCCTTCCTTGCTATGGCAGATCTGCTTGTGGAAGGAAGTTCTTAAAAAAGAGCATCTCGATTTCTGAAACACTGCCTCGAAGTGAATGGAGAAGAAAGGATGGCTACTCTAGCCCTCCTAGGACTCTCCTGGGCAGAGTATCTCCCTCTCATCCAAACTCTAACCATGCCTCTGGCAGCCCTCCAGGAGCAACTGGCTCAAAATTAGATGAAGTCACTGTATTTGTTTCCTAGGGCGGCCACAACAAAGTATATACACAAAGTAGGTGGATTAAAACAACAGCAGTTCATTCTCGCCCAGTGCCAGAAGCAAGAAGTCCAAAATCAACAGGACCATGCTCCCTCTCAATACTCTAAGATAATCTTTCATTGCTTCTTTTAGCTTCTGTGGTTCAGGCATTCCTTGGCTGTGTCAGAGTGGCCATATTCCTGTGTGTCTGTCTTCATATATCACTTATTTGTTTTTGTCCCAATTTCACTCTTTTTTTGAGGACACCAGTCATTGAATTAAGGGCAAAGTCTGTTCCAGTATGACTTTATCTCAACTATATCCATCTGCAATGACCCTTCAAATAAGGTTACATTCTGACGGCCTAGGGATTAAGACTTCAACATAGACTTTCCGGGGGAACCACAAGTCAGTCCATAACAGTGACAGCTCACTATTTTGCTGGAATCCTTTTTAATTTTTTATATTTCTTGTAAGGTACAACATACTCTCTTTAGCATTATGTCTCTTCTCAATTCAAGCAGGGGTGAAGGCAGAAACCAGAATGTTTAGGAAAGACTCAGTGATTTTAAGATATACATGAATAAATAATGATCTGACAATTGTTTCAGGGCAGGATTTTTCTCAACCTTGATTGCACTTAAGAATAATCTGGGAGGGCCTCCCTGGTGGCGCAGTGGGTTAAGCAACGCACTGTGAAGCAAACCGCAGCCACTGCAGCATGAGTTCGATCCCTGCTGCCGGCCAGAGAGGGGACCCACATGGCGCAGCAGACCTCTCCTGCTGGGCCCGCTGCTCCCCTCAGCAGTGTAYTTCYGTTGATCTGCCTGTTCTGCTCCCCACTCTCTGTGGTGAATCCTCTCACCCCCCCACCTCTGGCCTGTACCCCAGTGCTTGTATGCATAAATAAATAAATTTAAAAAAAAAAGAATAATCTGGGAGACCTTTAAATATGAAATATGCACATTGTTACAAATATATATGTGTGTGTATGTATACACATGTGTATGTATATATATTTGTACAGATTTGTACAGCTAATTGTATATTTATATAAATGCTGAGTTTGACTCCAGAGTAATTACACTGGGACCTCCGGGGATGGTGGTACCATACTGATTTGTTAAGGCTTCAAGAGGATAGTAACTTATAAGTAGGACTGAGTGCCCCTGTGACAGGTGAAACTCATCGCTAAAGAAACAGTCTTAGCACCTGGGGACACTCATATCTTTCTCTACTGAGCACCAATAGAATGCAGGGCATGTGCTAAAGAAAACTGTTTATGCAGGTACTTTCATCAGAATGGGAAAATTCTGTCCGTGAATGACAGCACCTTTTGCCACTTGGAGAGGTGACATAATGGGCAGGTGACAGAGCAAGAGCAGAACTTGCATCCAGATGTCTGACTCCTAGCTCAAAATGCCAGCTTCAGGTCCATTAGAATTCTGCTGGAGTAAGATTCTCCTGTGGCAGTACTAGGGGGTCTAGTTGAGACAGAGCCAATGTGGGAGTAAGGATGCTATCTAAGGATTGCTCTATCAATCCTCATGTTAACCATGCAAGATTGGCTTACTGTTGTAAAATTAATTGCATATTTATATAAATGCTGAGCTTGACCCAAGACCAATTACATTGGAATCTCTGGGGGTGATGCTCAGACCGGTGTGTGTGTGCGTGTGTGTACACATACACATACATACACATTGTTTGTACAATGTTTGATTTCTCCTTTCAGGTGTAATCTCCATAAAATTCCTACCACCAATTCACCCGTGAACCGTCACCATAGTCAGGCTAGTTTCTTAAATCCCCCCAGGGATTGTAACCACTGACCCTACCCTCTTACCCCCGAGTTGGGCCCAGAGAACAATTGAATTAATTTTCCCCTGGGGTTATTAATTCATGGTCTCTCAGCCTGTAGAGTTCGCCAAGGTTTCCAAGCTATTTTCTTGTTAGAGACCCCCATTCTTCTTGGCAATTAGGATCTTTGGGGGTTCCAAGTCAACATGTTACCCATATATACCAGCTTCCCCTTCAACGAATGTGACAGACTAGTTAGTAACGTCCTCCATCTTGTTACACATTTTAAAACATTCATCAGGCAGGATGGTTAGCAGAGCCCTGCCTCCGGCCTCCTGGACATCCCCTACCACGCTGACACTGACACCATTATCTAGCTCTCCTCAGTGCCATCTTTCCTGGCTCATGATCCATCAATGTCACTATTGTACAGTTTTGTTTTGTTTTTTTTCATCTTGGCCACGAAGATATCAAAGAGAATTTACCTAAGGGCAAAATTCCAAATATGTTATGTCTGAAACAGTCTCATTTGTTCAATAATACTAAACAAAGACATTAGTCTGTCATGGCTCATTTTCAGGGAATTCCTAGTGATCACAACTTTTCCTTCTAAGAATTCATATACTACTCAAGGGAATGGAAAGAGCATCTTCATAAGCAGCCCAGGATAAAAGTCAGGCTCATCAGAGAACAGTTTACAGATTCTGTCGCCTTCTCTTTTTTGAAGAACTGAAGCACAATCTCCTTTTTCAGTCCTCTAACACTTGGTGCTTCCCAGAATTCTTCCAAGATCACCACCAGTGGGTCACAGTCTCACTCGGCTACATATTCTGTCAGTACCTAGGATAGCACTCTTCCCAGACAGGAAACCTGAACTCATCTGGAATAACAAAGTGCTTTCATCACAACTCACTTACCTGCCTGGGGTTTCTTTCTGCCTTTACAATGTTTTTAGCTTTTCCATTTGGGGTAGAAAAAATTTTATTCTCTTTGGTAGAGAAAAATGGGAGCAAAACAGGACCCAATCTTGGGTCAGTGACCATCTGTCTAGAATTTCTACTATTGTCCTTTTACCTGGAAGCAAGAATTTTCAGAACTGGAAGAAGTTATACCTACCAAGTAGGCTGAAACTACTCTGAAAAGGGAGGGGCCAAGCTCAGCTCACAACTCCCGAACCAAATAGACAGTCACTATATGTATATATAGGGAACGAAAAAGAAAGAGAAAACACTGGGTCTCAGTTTTCTTCAGAATCTGAAAACACCACTCATTGTACACATAACAGGAGTGGGATCCAAGAACAGCTCTGCTTCCCCACGGGCAGATCCTGGTTTCACAGGTGTATATGGAGCTAGGGGGAGGATCCACAGCTCCTAGGGGTGCACTAACAAAGGAGTTGTGATAATGAATATTCATGAACGAGTTCTTCAGATAGGCACAGTGTAAATAGTAAGGATTATTGAGAAATCAGTTTTCACTCTCTCTCAATTCCCCTAACAATCATCAATCAATCAATTAGCTGAGCTTTCAAATAATTGATCTCATGGGTGGCTCTTTGAATGGAAGGTTTCAATTCTTGAACTGCAAAGGAAAGCAAACTCCTTGCAATACAAATTCATTCTTGAGATTTTTCCCTTTGTAGGACCCAGCATAAATTAAATGTTTTTTACCTCCTGATTGGAACACTTCACATTAAGTATTCAAACAACTCTATGAAACTGATACTATCCATTTCTCCACTTTACAATGGAGGAAACTAAGACACATAGACACTGAGTAACTTGGTCAAACTGGAGCTGGAACAACACAAAAGAACAGACTATAGAAGAGCAAATATTGCTAAAGTCCCAATTTGTTACCCCTTCCAGAATCTATGTTTAGAATCAATGTCAGTTAGAACCAATATAAAAACAGCCCTGTCTAGCCTACTGGAAGATGAGAAAAACATGAAAGTCGACCAAGTCATGCTAGCCATTGTCACAGGTATCCCCAGTCAAATTCCCAGCAACTACAGATACATGAGCCGACCCAATCACAATTCACAGAACCCAGAGGTTCATGAGGAGAAGAAAATAACTGTTGTTTTAAGCAACTGAGTTTGTTATGAACTAGTAGATAACTAATGCAAATACACATGCTTGACTACAACACTGTATTTTCTGTCTGATGATATTAGCTATACCATGATTCTGCAGGAATGGAGAGTTCCTGCTGCAAAAGTCTTCTTCCAGACTGTCACCTTATATTTGTCCTTTTGCCTCTGCCCCACCACTTTGTCAACCCATAAAGGCAGTTTATAATTATTCCTCACCTTTATTATGTAGTTTTTTCTGAAGTCAAGAGGAAAGCAGGGTGCCTCAAACTCTTTGGTTTCTTTGCCCATCTATTTTATTCACCTCCCTACCATTCAGAAGCTATGGTGGAATTAGCCAAAGCGACTGCTACCAAAATAATGAAATCTGACTATAAGTCAACACCTGCACTCTCTCGCCATGCCCTTCTCTCAGATGGACTTCTTACTCACCACTGACAGGGACCAGAAGTCACTGAAGGCATATTCCTGCTTCCTCCTGATTCCCAAATGAAACCTTGCAAAGTTGTACTCTCCCCACCTGCCAGGATTCAGGGGGACAGAAAGCTGTACCTCCACAGGAACTAACAGCTCCAGCTGCTCAACTCAAATTACAAAAGACTCTGGAAACATGTTCCACAGAGTAGAAGCCTTCTGGGGCATTTCTGCCAGCTGCCTCCAGCTACTGAGTTCCCAAGGAAAGGGAGAGGATAATCAGGGGGATAGTAGAGCACCTTCAAGGCATCCAGAGGAGTAAGGGCCACAGTCATTCAAAATAGTTTTAGAAATTTCTCAATGGAAGAGTCATAAGAGACTACTGTTTTTCTGTTGGAGTATTTCAAAACTTTTCTTTCCATTAGGCACTCAATAAATGCTAAATGATGCTAATTCTTCTAGCTCTTCTTGCTTTATGAGTGAAGCTGGGATTGTGAAGGTTTATTTCTCAAAAGGCCAATAGCTAAGTGACCTGGGTTGGTGAAGAGAAACCAAAATTCCCCAGGGCAAATACAGCCTTACTGTGCTATTAAACACCCATCCCCTTCACTCATTATATCAGCAACAATAGTCTAGTTTTAATTTCTTCTACTTATATTGCACAGCCCTAAGGGAAAATGTCCTGTGACAGTTCTGTAATAGTAAGACAATTACTGGTGACTCAGGGCTCCCCACTGCCTCTGCATCCTCTCGCAGCTGAGGATCAGGCTTCCCATGTAGGAACAATTTGGTTTGTGAATTAGGAAAGTCAGAATAAAGGGAATCTTTACCTTTAAAAACAGGATTGAAATTAAATAAAATTTGGCCCAAGGATTCCTTTTCACAAAGAGTCATTTGTAGGCACTAGTCCCCAAGGAGACCTTCCAAATAAACTCACAAATATTCCAGGGGGTGACTTCCCCTTTCTAAGCCCCAACACACATATCATCCAGGTACCAAGAGTATCCTTTTTTATTTCTCCTTACTCCTCTCTTTTAACTACATCTTTCACCTATCCCAATGAATAGGGAAGCAACAGTAAAACTATGTTCATCTTAGAAGAAAAAATACTGTCATTCATCTTTGCAACTCAAGCGTTCAAGTTAGAGTCAACAAAATTAAAGATGTCTTAATGCAAAGGCACCCGCATTCCCAAATCCCTTGCAGATTGTTTCCAATAACCTTTGAAATGAGTAATTAGAACTAGGAAATCTTTTTTTTTTTCCCATAAGCATAAAGTTTAGATACAGGCTAAGTCCTCAGACGCCACTATAAAAGTCTAGTTAGCCATGAGGGTTTAATAATGCACCCACAGTGAGGAATTTATGTGTTATATTGCCTCCTCCTAAATAACCATTTAAAATATTGTTTGCATGAAAAAAATTTCCAACTCATAATGCCAGGAACAGACTTCCATTTACCCCAGAACCAAAGCAAACATTTCCTACAGGAAGAAAAAAAAAATAGTAAGAAGGCAAGGAGAAGAGATACTGGTTATACCAGAAATAGCCCTGATGTGGCAATAGCAAATTTTGCAAGGAGGTACAGATGGGAAGAAATTTCTGGGCACCAATAATGGTAACCTGAAGTGCCTCTCTACTTTTACATAATACGTGTTCTATAAGTCTTCAGTTCAAACGCTTAAGTGTTCTAAATTAGGAACTAAAGGCAGGTGCTGGAAGGGATGGTTAGAGAAGAGAAGAACTTATGACCTTGGGGCCATAAATTAATGAGTAGAGGAGGGTCCGTGCTCACCTGTGATGACAGTCTTGATTTCCATTCTTTAGTTCCTTCTCTGACACAGTCATTGACACTAATAAAATTCTAAGTTTTAGGTTTACAATGTCAATTTAAAATTGGGAACAGGGAGAGTGATTATGGACTGCAAATTTATTAAATACTAGGATGCCATTTATATTTCTAAATACTCTAGTCATAGTTCATCAACAAATATAATTTAAGGAAGGGCTTTCAATTTTCTATGTAACAGTAAAATGTATAGCTACTAGAGTCGAACTTTTTGGTTTGAATACATTTCCCCCCATAGGGGCTTCCTCCCTGGGCTCCCAGTTTTCTCCTCTAGAAAAAGATGTGGTGATAGTACCTATTTCACAGGGTTATTGTGAGGATGTAACACAACTGTTTTGTGAAACAGCACTGTGCCTATCATGTAGTCAGTACTTGATAGATGTTAGCTAGAACAATTTCTCCATCATCATTTAGCTGGTTATCTTCTATTTTGCCCCAAATTAGTTTCTCAGAGAATCTGAGAAACATGGAATTTGCTTGGTGTAATGGGTTGAATTGTAACCCCTCAATAGATATGTCCACTTGGAACCTAAGGAAGTGATGTCTCTTGGAATAGGGTCTTTGTGAATATAATTAAGGCAAGGGTTAGAATGGGCCCTAAATTCAATGACAAGTATCCTTATTAGGTAAGATGAAAAAGAAGACAAAGGGGTAGAAGAGAAAAATTAGATGATGTGGGCCTCCCTGGTAGTGCAGGGGTTAAAGTCTCAGCACTATCAAGCTGTCCAGTGACTGAAACAGGAGTTTAATTCCTGGCCAGGGAGCTGACCCACATGGTGCAGCAAACCTCTCTTGTCTCACCCGCTGCTCCCTTCTGCAGTGTATTTCAGTAGATCTGCCTGTTCTGCTTCCCACTGTGTCTCTGGTGAATCCTCTCACACACACACCCCCCCCACACACACACCTCTGGCCTATACCCCAGTTCTTGTATGCATTAATAAATAAAAATAAACCTTTAAAGAAAGAAAAAAAAATCAAATGAAAATGGAGCTAGAGATTTGAATTTTGTTGCCACAAAAAAACAAGGAACACCAGAAGTCATGAAAAGTAGAAGAGGCAAGGAAGGATTCTTCTTTATAGCCTTCAGAAGGAGTATGGCTTTGCAAACATCTTGATTTTGGATTTCTGGACTCCAGACCTCTGAGAGAATAAATTACTGTTCCTTCAAGCCATGAAGTTTGTTGTGACATCCCTAGGAAAGTAATATAGTTGGGTACAGTTTAGAATAACCTAAATTTGGTGAGGAAAACAAACCTAAATGTGAGTCGGTGATTATCACGAGTTCTCCTTTTCTTGGATCATGTACTGCAAGGAAACTTCTCTTTAGGGAGGGAAAATCACTGGCTTTAGGAACTGGAATATTCAGGCTGTTTTGTCCCATCCAATTCCTGTCAAGGACATTTCTGCTGGGAATCTTGAAACAATTCTGCATTTCTCCACAAGAAATGAATTAGAAGCACTCAATGTACAGAAAGACACTGAACGGAGTCAGCCACAATATTGTCCCAAATAAACGGGAGGTGCTTGGCTTTCAGTCTTTGTTCAATAAACATAACCCTCACTACCTTCCCCTGTCAGTGTTAGTCAAAGACTCCAAGCTAAGGAAAGAAACCTAGTTGCCAAAAGAACAACATGATTACATATTTCTCCTAACTCAGTGAGTTCTTGCAATTGTGTCTATGAAATAAATCTCCCTTTAACTGAAAAATGTATCCAGTTTATCTGCAGGATCCTACTAAGACTTTGGGATTTTAAAGGAGTCGTCAAAAGAGAGTGGTGAGAGAGATATTGTTGAACCCACTGACTGATGCCCAGAGAAATGGTTGTCATTCTTTTCCTTCCTCAGACGTCCTGGAGAAAAATAGCAGTAGATAGAACAGCAACCATCAGAGAGGGGTGACATTTTTGGAGCAAAGGCATCAGGGAAGATGACACATGCTGACAGGTTCAGCAAATAGTGGATGCTCTGCCAATCAGCAGATAATTTCCATGTGTTAGCAATATAAGAAAGATCACGAGTCACACAGCACTTCAAAGACAGGTCAAGATTACTCCATGTGCTTTCTAATGTGAAGGTCAAGGGAAAGGCGCAGGAGGCAGAGAGAGGAAGAAAAGGAGACTTATGTGCAGGCAAGTCAACCACATCCGGACAGGATCTATTTCCTATTTTCTGACAGTATGCAGGGAACCTATGGAAATACCTGTCTTGTTGAAATCTGAAGCTCTCACCTCACATGTAAGCAACACTTCAGTAATTGACAAATTCTTCATAACTCATCAAAGTGTCTACTTTCCCGACTTCCCTTACTTGAGTGTTTAACTTAATTATTATTTAGTAAGGTGAGTATTACAGAGAAGAGGCAAGTAAGGAATGTCAAAAGAGGAAGTCACTCATGGTGTTCTGGATTCCAGCGTACTCTGAAGTGGACTTCACTGTTTAATTTGTTTCAGAGTGCTAAAAACACTTATTTGCAAATAAGGGAGAAATTCTGAAACCAATGGATTTGTTTTTCCATATTTGTCCTTTGCTTTTTTCCATTAGGAAAGAAAATGCTGAGAAAGAGAGACAGAGACAGAAAGAGAAGGCACAGGTAATAAACACACAGGTAATAAACCTTAATACCTATTTAAAATGTGGAAATGCTTAATTTTTCTACTCTGAAAAAAGGATATATTTTAGCACTTAAAATGAAGATAGTACATACACACAAGTCTGGTTAATCCATAGGCTTCATACAAGAACTGCAGGATAATTTTTAAGTAAATAACTTTGGTGAGTATAAACCCAACATTAATTTCCCCGGGTTCAGAAAGAAAAAAGCCGTACTGTAAATGCCAGGATGCTATATTTCTTTATAAAACCTCCACCTTCCCTGCTTAGGAACGTCACATAGGCAGGGTTAAGATGGTGATGATGTGAAGAGTTGAGCACACAGAATGGCAGTGAGGATCTGCTGACTGATTATTGTTGACATTCCTTAGTTCAATGTGATTTATCACCTGCACTGGAGCCAAGAGAACCTAAAAGGGCAGGAGGTTCCACTAGAAAGAAAGAAACAAATCTTTCTATATTGGGAAAGGATTCCTTGTTGCCCCTAACATCCTTTTCTAAAAACCCCTGTTCCTGGGTTCACCCTGTCCTGAAGTAGGCGATAGGGGGGCTTGGTTATTTGTGTTTCAGATCTGGAAGCATTTCTCAAAATAGAGAGGGTGAGGGAAGAAGAGCCTGGAGATTATTAGAGGGTAGAGGCGTGTTTGAACACAGAAGCAAGGGAAGAGGAATCATGAGATACTGTTTATTTCAACAGACGGAGATACTGTCTATTTAAACACACATTCCCTTTTTCAGCTGTCTCACATTCATCAGTCTATGATATTTTTGAACAGGGGCATACAAGTGTATGTGTATACAGCACATAATTTTTAAAAAGAAATAAAAAACACACACAAGTAGATAATCTCATCAAAAGTATGCATATCTTGCTAATTGCTTATTAACCTTAATTCTGATATTTGGGAAATTAATGTAGCCCCAGTAAATAATGGTAAAGAGTAAACCATTTGTAAAAAAAAAAAAAAAATCAGGCACACACACACACTTCAAACACCATATTCTGGCATGTCACTGCATATAATGTTGTTTGGGGAATCCTGTGTTTTACACATCACTTTTGAATGTTCACCATACTTTTAATTTAAAAAGTCAGGAGCTTTATTTGATTCTCTAATCACCATAACCTGTTTTTTTGTACTTTGGAAAATGCAAAAAAAACTAACCCTGACTTGAATGGAAAACTGGTTTTTTTTGTTTTTCCAGGAATAGTGGTGGGTGGTAGTTCACATCTGGATTAGGTATGAAATGATAACATTATGATGATGAACTAAGGAGTCTCATCTGCATATAAATAGACCTAATCAGAAATGCTAATTGCAATCAAGAAGAAAATTTTAAGGGCTGTGATAGCTGAGTAATTGCACAGATAAGAAAAGGTTAACACTATTGTTAAAGGACTCCCAGCCAGCCTACCACATTCTTTTTGAAAGAGAAATGTGGAAGATATAAATCTTGCAACCTGGCAGGATAAAACTCCCAGGTAGCCTCCTTTTCTGAGCTAGAATCCTGAGCTGGCCAAATTTTGATGAAAAACCAACCACCAATCTTGTAGAAACCTCTATTGATAGATACAATAGAAAATATGCTATCATCTAATTGCCCCTCAAACAGACTGCTTGCAGCACAATTTCCCATTAAGAATAAAATTTAGGCGGGGGTGGGGGTGGGGGTGGGGAAAAAACAATAAAATTTAGGGATGAAAAGCAAGTCATATGACTGATGTAATATTTTTCTGATGCTTTTTAATACTGATCTGAGTAGATACAAAAATAAATATTTATTTGCCCTCAACATTTCTGAGATACTCAAGAAAGAATAAAACTAGGGGAGAAAAGACCAGATATTATTATGTAGTTAAAAACAAAATACCATTATTTAGAAAGATGATCCAAAATCGAATTTTTAGTCTTCCTGTGCAAAGCACAAAAAACAAACATCTCAGAAAAATTAAAGTACTGAAAATATTCCTTGGGGTATGTTATCTTTCAGGACTACCCCCCCCCCCACCTCTTTCCTTTCTCAAAAAGAAATACGTTATTCAGTCAGGCTTTATCTGGTTTGGAGAGATATTGTTTAGGAACTATTTATTATCCCTCTAGTGAGCCTCTTTCATGAAGAACTAATGAGCCAAGAGCGCCATCTTGTGTCTTACCTTGGAATCTTAAAGAGCGTTTTCACGGGATGCATGTCAAAGAGGGGTGGGTCTCCATCCCCCAGTTCAATAGCTGTAATCCCCAAAGACCAGACGTCACAGCGCGCGTCATAGGAAGAGTCATACTGCTGCTCACACGCAATGACCTATTAGGCAAAAGAGAATACAACAATCAACCCCACTGCTACCTCAGGTGCCCTAAAAGGTCTTGGCTGATATTAGGCCCCTTCTCAGTCCCTTGGCTACATGGATACTGAATGCCAATGATAATAATATGTATATTTTCTAGACCTTATCTGTGTGTAATTGATTTATCATGTAACATGATCAATAACTTTTTTATAATGACAGTTAAGTTCAATAAATATGCATTAAACCCTCTAAGTACCAAGAACAGTGCAAAAATGAATACTGCCTGCAAAGCCCTGCCATCCTTTAAGGAAATTTTTGTCTGCATCCTTCACCTTATTACTAGTTGCTGAAACCACAATTCTCTAAGATGCTTGTTTCCTACACAAAATTCCTCATAGTGTAGCCAGTTGAGCAGAAAGGTGTTGGAAGATGTGGTTAAGATAAAATAGGAACCACACCCTCCTTTCCCTTTTTCTAATAACATCTGCCTCCTCTTCAATTTCCAACAACTGATTTGTCAGCAGCAGTTGTCGCTTTAGTCATTGATCTAACTGGATAGAAGAGCAGCAGAACCAGAAAATATCTCTGGGCTTGGTTTGGAGACCACAGATTCCTGTAGGAAAAGCTGTTTCTATTAACTTTTTGGAGTCAGACTGGAAAAGTCCCTCTCACATGGCGCTGGGAAAAGGAGTGGCACAGAGGGTATGGAAGGACCAGGTCCTCCAATTTGACCTGAAATCTGCCTCTTCAACCAAGGATATTCCATGGCTACTGTCAAGGGGGAAACTTTGAGTCTCTAATGATGTATTGATATATTGCTCAACCACCTCACTGATGTATGGAGAAGCAACATTGCTGGTGAACAAAGGAAGAGCCAGAGTGACAGGGCCACCTACCCTCTTAAGCCATCAGGCCTTTGGCTTTGACAATGAGTGAGATGGGTCAACTGGCCTTTGACAGATGTGGGGGCCATCTCAGCAGGAACACTGTTGGTTGCACTGAGCATGCATTAAAATGTGAGTAAAAGAAGCCAAAGGAGTTTAAAATGTTAAGGAATTCAGTGAGTCAGTAGAAATAATCCAGTTCTGAGTATATAAATTAGAAGGTGGAGCCAACTGGATTTGCTAAATGGGGTTTATAAAAAAGGAGATCAGGACAAATCCAATTTTTGACCTGAGCAATTCCAGAATGGAATTGGTAGTATTTAATGAGATAAGGAATACAGAAGCAGCAGCAGATCTAGCTTGAAAAGCAAATCTGGAAAGCCCCGTTTGAACATATTATGTCTGAGGTGCCCATTAGACTTCCACATGGAGAAGATCATTTGAACCCAGTAACCTCATCCCACACTTCTGACCTAGAGAACTGTGAGGAGATAATTGTGTGTTGTTTAAGCCATTAAACGTGTGCTATTGCTAGGGCAGTGATAGAAAACCAGTACACCTGTTTTCTGTCAGACCAGATAATTAGACTTGCAAGGACAGGCAAACACACCGGCCACCTCCACTGAGACCTCGAACTCTTTTTCCAACAATTGCCGTCAGCCCTTCTCTCTTGGTGTCTGAATTAAAGAGCATTTTCCATGTACCTGCATCCTTGGCCTGATCCTAGCCTCATTCTCTGGATAGAATACCCTGTCATATAGTCAGTACATTATTTTCAAGCACGCATTCAAACTAAAGTTCAAGTAATTCTAATTTTCAGAAGTAGAGGTCATTTCATTGTCCCCAAAGACCTCACTTTTATTACCCCAATCAGGTGAGAAATGACACTATTTTTAAAGATATCCAGAGAAAGATATTCAACACTTTTCCTTTCAGAAATGACATTTTCAAACATGTGGGAAAAACAATTTTAGAACTATCAATCAAAAAACAGTTCACTACTCACATATTCCTATGAGAGAAACAAGACTCTCATTCCCCAACAAGAGCAAGGACCAAATGAAATTTAAAACAAACCTATAATTAAATGACTAACCATGAATACTATAAATTTCCTAAGAACAAAGTGTACTAGAATGTCCAATAAAGAATAAGGGCTCCAACTGCTTGGCATATTTGAGGGAGATCACTTCTTGTTAAGTAACAGAAAGTGTGTAGTGCTCATAGTCCACAACTTCAGGAAAATAAAATTTTTTTTTTCAGGAAAATAAATTTTAATCAACTTCTAGCCATTTCAGATGAGCTATAGATGGCAATAAGGCAACTCCAAGAACCATGCAAATATAGGAATGGAAATATCCTAATGTTTCTCAAATGCTGTCATAAAATATTCAAAATATTTATCTGGTTTCAACTTCTCTTTATAGACAGATACTATCTTCAAATCAGTCTGATTAACAGAAAATTATCCTTTGGTAAAATTCTCTTCCCAAAATTCAGCTTGTAAAGTGACAAGGAAACTTTTTAGGCTCAATCTCCCAAAGAATTTTATAGAAAATTACCCTAGGAAAATAACTCACAACCAATTATTGAGTACTCACAAGCCAGATATGTTACTAAATCCTAGGAAGAGAAAGACAAATGCACACTTAATTTAATCCTCATAATCATTCTGTAAGGTAAATCCTCATAATCAGTCTACCACAGATTTTGTAGGTTTGAAAGCTGAGATAAATATCTTATCTAAAGTTCACAGGAGTCATTGCCAGGGCCAGATTTTGAATAAAGGAAGAGGAGAGATATGTAAACAAATCAATAGAATATGATATATACTCTACATAGCAAAGGTTATATTAAAAGAGCAATGAAATTATCAGCTTTTGCTATCATATTTTGACTAAACTACCATGTGTTTTGAAGATTTTGTCACCTACACTCCATCTTCTCAGAGGGAGTCTCAGGCACAGATGGTGCCTCTCTTTCAAGAGTAATCACTACCAGAAACAAACAACTCTTTATGTTGGTTACAAGTGTGGCAGAATTTAAAGAAGCACTCTGGAGAATGCATCCCAGTGGAAGGTCAACACATCCTGGAACTGGATTCTGTATCAATCCAACGCCAAAGTCTGAAACTATTTCTTTAGAAGAAAAAGCAATCCCATTCTCCTTAGGTCAGCATTCTCCCTGTCTCTTGGTAAAATAAAGTCACATTTATGGATGGTCCATTGGGCTTTGATTCCCTTGCCCCCAGGAAAAGGTGACATCACAAAGAGTTCTCTGAATCAGTTGTTACTATGTTCCACAAAGAAAAGGAGAGTAGCAATGACAAGCAAGTGCACTGCTCTGAGACCAGGTTTCCCAGGCTCTATAAATTATATTAAACACAAAGTGGACTGAAATGTCGACAAAGGCTCCAGACCTCAAACACCTGTCCTCTCATACCCCTGCAGCATATCTCTACTGCCCCAAGGAGGAAACAAGCCCAAGTCAAATATATACTCTCCTTTATCTTAAGCCTTGTGTCCATCACAGGAGTGTAACTGATGTAGCTGGCAGCAGAATGGGGTGTACAGAATGAGTTTGGGGTGGGGAAGGTGATGGAGAGAGACCGGCAGGACTTGAGAAGGGAAGGCTAGGGGAAAGGACACCCCCAGGAAGACTGATGTTTTAATCCTGGGTGATGAGAATATTTTGTCATTTACAAGACAGGAAAGTCAGGAGTTTGGTAGGCACTGTAACAAGTTCAAACTGAGTCTGAGCTCTTCCCCTAATGGCTGTAGGAAAATCACTTATGTTCTCAGAACCTCACTTTTTAAATCTATAAAATGGCAAAGCAGGAATAAATGGTCTCTTCCATCCCTTCCAGCTTTAACATTCTATTTGTTCACAATTTTCAAATAAGTGACTTTGGGTCACATCATGAACTATAGTCTAACCTCTCCATGCAAATTAGCTAGAGCAAACAAGATTATTCTGTGTGAAGTGGATGGGGAGAACCTTTGAGGAGATTTTATTGCCAATAGTTTGTAGAAGGTCATAAGGTCCATGAAAAGAAGCTGTTTGCTGTGATAATGCTGCTGTTAAGGAAGATGAGCTTCAGTGACAGAGCAATTGTCTGGATGCTGGCTAATGGAGCATGTCCAGGTTCCTACCTTGAAATGTGAACTTGTTAGGGGGAAAGACCCTCCTGAATGGATTATACAAATAGGTTATGGACTTCGACCCCCATTCCAGACCTACAAGATCCAAGCACTACAAATCCCATAAGGTCATTATCGAAGAGCAGATCACTGGGACCTGAGGGTGGAGTTGAGCAGCCAGGCAGAATATAAAAGCAGACACGTGGACCTTGGGGGGTCCTTTTTCCTTGGGAGTCAGCTCTCAGAGCACTGTTGGGTTCCAGCTCCAAGGAACTGGTAGGATATTTACAGATCTGTATCCCTCTCTTCCCCTTGTGTTATTCACTACGCTATTTCGCCTTCCCTTGTAAATAAAACCCTTTATTAACCTTTGTTGTGTGTGCCTGCAGTTGGGCCATTATAAGTGCCATTTGAGCACGCGGGTGAGGACCCAGTCAGGCAAACCCATTTTATATTAGGGTTGCCCTGTAACAAACTTAGGGCTTTTCTAGTACACTTAGACTACACTGCTGCTTATTTTAAGAAAAAAACACTAATTCTTGGATTCCTTGTAATATCTACGCACTAGTGGTCTTAGTGCCCAAAGCCAATAGCTTCTACCCAGAGGTAGGCTTGAATGTCCTTACTATTGGTCATTACTAGTGTGGCAAACAAAAACTATTTTTTTCTGGAAGGAACTAAAGACAAGAAATAAATTTTCACTAACAGTTTCAAACTACTGGTATTTGGAGCAAAGGTTAACAGTCAACTTTCTAAAATGGCTAGGGCAATTCTCTAGCTTTCCAAAGTTCCATGCTCTGTCTACAGCTGCCCCCAGTCACTCCCTCCTACCCCACAGAGGATTTGTTCCCCTACTTTAGGAGTCCATAAGATGCTCCTGTACTAGCTTAATAACAACTGCTTTGACACATATGTCCTGGTCCATCCTCGGGTCTGGTAGGTGGAGTTTTATTGATAATGGCTGAGAAAAACCAACTGTCAGTAACTCTTGAATTATGGAAAGACTTGCACTGTGGTTGGTGTGGGAAAATCCCAAAGCCAGGCATCTTCATTTTTACTGTGTCAACCCCCTCACTGCATAACTTTAACAAATTATTTAATCTACCCTCATCGCAATTCTTCTTCCCATGCAAACTGAGCAGTCTCTTAGATCTTCTCTGCGCATTGTTTATGACAATGCTGGTTATTCAGCTTTTTCTATGGCACCAAAAGGTTGCTAGTAGCAGTCATTGGGTCATTAATGCATGGGTAATAACCATTTCATTTGCTTATTTCTTTTCACCTTTTTGTATTTTCTAAAATTTCTATGGGGCTTTGAGAATGATGTCCACAGTAAAGAAGAGCAAATATTTTTTGTGTTTACTTATTTTGTGTAATACTTATGATTACCCAGAATCCATAAATAAGTATTGAAAAATTTGCCTTAATTTTCAAAGGCGTATTTCCTCCTTCCAGGGTATTTTTGACAATGGGTCTTTTCACCAATAAGTTGGAGAGGGTTAAAGGTAGTATTTTGGTTATGAAATTAGGTTCTCATGAGAATAATACAAGAAAAACAAGGGAAATACCTTTCCAACTATTTTAAGCACAAGACTTGGGGTAATAGGCCATCAAGAACTGCCTCATAATTAGAATTTCAATTTTATCTCAACTAACAGTAGGGCTTACTGATAAAGCTCCCAAGATAGAGATAAGATCCACCCTCTACTTCTTACAGAATGACTTGGGCTGTGAAAGCCTGAAAGAGCAATCTCTTCTTGTCTCAAGTTCTTCATTGTCTGAAAGGAACATTTGTATTAGGCTGGATATAAAGGGGTTAAAAAAAAAGTCACCATATGAGCTCGTGGACATGCCAACAAGATATTTAATTTAACCATCTTTCAAAGAATTTCTGGGTTGAAATCTCTTTCAAAACTGTAGTTTTGACGAATACTTTTAAGCAAATATTACCTTGGCACCATCTACCATAAGGAAAAATGTTTTGTTCTTATAAAAAAAAATTTCTCAAACTTATAAAAATAACAGATGTTTTTAAGACTATTTTAAAATGTCATTAAAAACACAATTAGGTTTGCCCTGTATATTCTGATTTCCCACTTTACTAGAATTGATTGTGCGATCCAAAATTATAACCAAGGGTTGAGATTAAAATTTCACTCAAGTACAGAGGCAAAATGCTGTTATCTCAAGAGCTAAATTCAGCTCTAAAGGAGTCAAGGCAAACAGACCTAAAGCTATTAATCCTTGGCTGACCTTGAGGCCACAAATGCAGTCAATAGACTGGCAAATAAGATGAGTTCAGAAATAGGAAGGCAAATAGGATTCTTAATTGTTTACACAATTCATGCAGCATAATTGATACATGCTATTGATCATAAAGGTTTTTAAAATAGAACCTCTTTGGAATTGAACATTATAGTTATAAATATTCCAGGGAAATGCTTTTCATCAGTTTTACATACATACATCTTAAAGTGTTAACAAGCTGAGATAGAAAATTGAAAAATGAAGTCTCTTTCCTTTGATGAAATATAACATCCAGGAAAGTTGTATTTGACATTTATTCAAGTTTTTTTGGCAAAGGGGATATGGACTAAAAACTGAGATTGATAGGGGTGTAGGTTTTTTAATTCTTTTTATAAAACTCAAAGCTAGGTTTGAGTTTATAGTTTGCATACTGAGAAATTACCAGAAATAATTTAAATAGTACTGTTATGAAATTCAGAAAAATCTCCAGTTAAAATCTGATGTTTTACAAGCCTTTTCTCAGGATTGTAACACTTGCTTAAGCCTTTATGGAAATAAAGCAAGATTCAAATTAAGAACAGATCCTGCTGGCACTACACCAACTTACCCCCAGGCTAGCAGAGGGAGACTGACTGGGGTGCAGACATTGTTGTTAGCACTTAAATTTCTGAAGCCCTGGGGATATGCCACGCATCTTTCTGTCTGAAGCCGTATTCTCAGACTCATGACCAGCAGCACAGAGCTATCCTGTGAATCAGTGTGCCCAACTTTCTGTGTCCTCAGTACTAAAATGGCTCTGGAAGACCACATATTTTTGGAGACCTAAGCTAGCTCCATTGCCCAACTTGCTTCAGCAACTCCCTGCATCAGAGATGGACGCTGGAAGAGATCTTAGGATTTAGTCATTTAACCCCCCCTCTTTCACAAAAGAGGAAAATAGGATGCCAGGTGGGAAGGTGACTTATTTGAAGTCTTGCAGTTGGTTCATACAACCAGAAGGAGTAAACCCCAGGTCCCCACATTCCTCTGAGTGAGGCATCTCTTGGGAATTCTTACAATACAGAGGATGCTGGGCCACTGCCAAAGAGATTTCATGTTCCTTAAGCCACAGCCACAGTAACTTCCACACCAAGAACATGTAAACATATTCCTTAAGCAGATGGATTTCTTGTCACCTCTCATTTCTGTATCCTCACTCTTTTCTGTGGCCCCTGTCCTTTGTGAATGGGTATTTTACTTTTACCAGAACACAATTAAGGAAAGAGTAAGAAGCTCTACAAGTCAATTCATTTTACAGCTTCTTAAACCAGGTATTATAATTCAGATGAGGAAACAGATTCAGAAAGGTTAAAGAACTTGCCCAAAATCACACAGATAGTTGGCATCAGAAACAAAGTATAAGCCCACAATAAGAAGATGAGAAAAAATAAACAGCTTTCTCCTCCATAAGTGCATCTTAAAAATAAGAGGCGATGCAAATCCAAAAAGACTATCTGAATGTTCACACATGGGCACATCCCATCACCTACAAGTAGCCTCTGGATTCTCTCCTCTCCCAGGGTGATAGCACCATGTAAACCAGGACACCCTTGGGAATGTCCACATTCCTAATGTGCTGATGTTCTTTAACTTGGGAAAGGTGTGTGTATGGAAGCGGGGTGGGTACTGGAAGATAACAGAACACCATAAATACTAGTTTCCCCACACACACTTGCAACCACTTTACCCCCAACCCAATGCTTCTCTGGGGTCCCATTCCTTATGCTAACTGTCTGACTCCCTTTGTTTCCTAGTGACAGTTCCATGACTGGCAGGCAGGGGTGTGAATTCTCTTTTGTGGAGCTGAGCCCCTGTGCCCTGGGCAGGGTAGCAGAAGCACTGACAGGAAAGTAGCCACCAGGTAACTTGAGACTCAAAACTCAAGAACACCCATGATCAGTTCTGATATTCCTCCAGCAAACACTTCAATCCCTATGGCAATAGTATTGGATGAAGAAATTACTGGTGCCTTGACCTTTCTCAGCCTGTAAAGTTCAAATGCACACAGAAGCCATTACTTTGACACGTCTTGTTTAGCTCAGAGGGAGGAGAAGGCCTCTGCTCTGGGTCTCATGTACTTTGCACATCTGGGATTTGAGGGCCTCAAATGGGGTCCTATATTTAGACCCACCAGGAGGAGGGTGATGACATGTCACCACCACCTCCAGAGCCAGCCTCCCTCCTCCACACTGACATATGACATATGACTAAACTTCCCCACCGAGCTCCAACTGAGAAGGGAGCTATCCCTGGAGTTGAGGTTAAATGCTGGAGTTGTACCAGGCACTTCATTCTTGTCCTAGGTCCTTCATCCACCAGAACCCTAAGTGCCTGGCTTGTTCTTCAGTGTCCTCAAAGTCAGGACCAGGCAAGGTCAGCCCCAGAACAAAGGAGGAGGGAATCCCTCTCTTTCTTAGAGGTTGACACAGGAGTCTGGCTGTAAAATCTCAGTGAAAGTCTCTGGAGAAAGACACACTGGTCTTTGGCCAGTGATTTAAGGCTCTAAAGACCCTCACTTGAATCCCCCTAAACAACCAAAGTCTTTGTTCTCCACAGTGAAATGACTGACAGATGGGACCGCAAGAATCCCCAACCTTTTAAAGCAAAATCATGTAAAAATGACCCAAAAGGTCTTGCCTTGCCACTGTCATCACTTCACCCTTACTGAGAACTTGAAGAGATAGTCCCTTCATTACCTGAAGAACACCCAAGTCATGGGACATGTGAGCTGGGAGAGACTTTCCCCCTGAAAACTGTAAGTGTTTTCTAAAAAATAGAAGGGAACCTGAAGGCAGAGATTCCCAAGCCAATTTCCTCTTACAGATGAAAACAGGTTAGGGAGGGGTGATGACAGGGGCAAATTTAGCACATTTTTAAAAGCACAAATTATATAACTATTTCACCAAACACTTCAGGTATATTATTTCATATCATCCTTTGAAACAGGTGTCCCCTCTTTTAACTTTGTCCCTCTTATTAATCAGAGGCATTCAGTAACTTACTGGAGGTCCATGGATACATGTGGCTTAAGCAGGCATCTAAGACTGGTTCCCAGACATATCTGATTTCAGAATCTGTGCTCTTAACTATTCTACCAAAACTGAAGCCATATCAAAATAACTGAACTACAATCACTTTTTAAAATGAGTGGCAGAGCTAAAAGTAAAATCAAAATCTCCTAAATTCTACTCTAAAGAACTTTGTTATTTTGCTTTTCCAGATCCTTCCCTCAGGTACTAATTACATTGATTTCCAGTGTGATGTTGAAATATTTTTTCCTGCCTAACAGAATGACCCTCTCTGGCACACTGATGGCCACACTAAACAGTTTTCTGTAGTATAGTGGTTAAGAGAGAAGATTTTGGAACCAAATATTTGGTTTGTTTCAAATCCTAGTAAGTAGTTACTTTCTTTGAGTTATTTATTTCATCTTATTAAAATAGTGGACTCATAATAGCACTTACTTCATGGGATTGTTGTGAGGATTATAAATGAATTCATTCATATAAAGCATTTAGTGCCTGGGTGAAAACAGGTTAGGGAGGGGTGGTGATGGGGGCAAAATACACCATATCTTTTAAAAGCCTGGGATGTAGTAAGCACTCAATAAATGTTAAATCTTTTTTGGGAACCAAACCATTAGCTAGAACTTAAGGAACAAAACGGTAATAACTGCAATAAAAATACTTCAGCTCCGTAATGTTTTATGGCTTTCTCAGTTCTTCAACACAAAATATCTCATTTGTAATCTCTAGTCCTGGCAGTGGCAAAGGAAATAGCATTATCATATAATTTAGGCAGGAATCATATAATTAATGAAGGCAAGGGTGGTTGCAAAAAGCCTGCAATATTTCTGCATTGGTGTAAGCTGGTTGTTATGGCAACCATCCCCTGTCAAGGACCCTTTGCCAGACAGAGAAAGACCCATTTTTGGAGCCGTCACAGCACATCTGTTTCTCTGCTCAGCTGATTAGCTCTTGTTTGCAACAACAAGCAGATGGAAATAAAAAAGAAAAAAAATCTAAAAAGAAGCAAATGTTTATTTTATCCTCAAGTCTGCTGTCTAATCCAGAAACAGACCTTTAGCTGTTTTGGAAAAAGCCAAGTAAACTGGATCTGTAATACATGAACTGCTGCTCACATTGGTGGGATTGCAAAGTGTAGTCAACCTATAAATTAGAGGTGAGAGGTCCTTCATGCGCGTCTTTTAAAATGATGTGACTCGCACTCCAATTTCAGAGTACTCCACCACATCTCTGCAAATCTTTGTTGTATGGGCTGTCTCCGTTAAATGACACAGATTTCCACACCAAATATCCTGTATGAACATACTAAAGTGAAAGGTTACAAGACTGGTGGGCTAGCAAACCTGAATTTGGGGGCCCCAAGTCTGTTCTGCACCAGCACAGAGAGAATCTTATCCTGCCTTAGTTTTTCCTTCTGTAAATGTAATTTGCACCCCATGTTTTCTAAGGATTCAAATTACTCCAATACTAGCTAATTGTGTAAATTTGGGTACCATATCCTACACTTCACTGAGTCTCACTTTTCTCAGTAGCAAAATGGAGAAAATACTATCAACTGCATAGAACTGTTGTTGAGAATGAAAAAAAATAATGTCTTTAAAAAATCACCTATATAATCCCTGGTGCATTAGCAGGTCCTTACTAATACCTCTCACTGTGCACTTGCTCAGGAGGCACAATACTCAAACTCTCTGATCATCAACTGGCTCAAGCACTGCAGCTGGTCCTTGAGGTTCCCTGCTTTTACCAAACGTTACCCCCTAGAGTTGCCAGGCCACTAGAAGTCTGAATGTTCCAAAGGAGCACTCAACAGCCTCTGGACAGCAATCACTTACCATCCATTCTGGAAGCATTTCAGTATTTTAGCAACCAGCAAAGTCACACCAGTACATTATTTTAACATAGTCTACAAATGTCCTCAACAAAAACTATGATGACTCTGATTCTTTTTCTTGCATTTTACTCCTTTATGAACATTCAGTTTAAGACTTCTCCATGTGTGATGGAAGGAAAAGCTAAAGGTCAACTACCCTAACCCCACTCCATCACCATAAATAAACATAAATTAGGCTTGTATTGCCTTTTTTATAGACTATTCTATCACCTGGTAAGTGTATAATGCAAATGCTGACTTAACAATACCACACAATAATAAGTCCCATTGGAAATCCCTTAGTTCTATAAGTCATAACATAAAAAGTCCAGTCACTGTTACTCACCTAACACTTCGGGTCTCTAGGCCCTTCGCCTGTTAGAGTCTGGGGTTCCTTATCTATAAAATCAATGTGATCATGCCTACCTAGTATTTCACAGGTAGGGTGAGCAACTTAAAAAATATGTTTGTACTCAACAAGAAAAGGTTAAAGATAGACCAAAGGGAACATGGGGGTGGGGGCAGAGGGAGGGAGGGCAAAGACAGGGAGGAGGGCAGAAGGAGCACAAGGGACTGAGGTGTTGGTGCACGGGTGAAATGGTGGTGGGAACTCCCTGGGGACTACCAATGATGCCAAATGCAATTAAATAAATCTAATGAGAAAAAAAATATGTTTGTAAAACTTCTATGTAATATGCTATGTACTATTATCCATGTTATTTATTATAAGAAATTGGCTTCCAGGAGACAGTAGAGGAGAAAAAAGACAATGAACATGACTAATGGGAAGACTGTTTTAAAAAATACATATATATGACTAAGGTATAGGCCTACAAACCAGGCAGGGAGACCAGAAGCTCAACATAAGAGAAGGTTGAGGATTGTGACATTGGTCAAACATCTCAGGAGATTATCAGAAATGCTTGGCCAGAGAGCAGATAGAGAGAACAAAATTCTGAAGGTGTTGAGAGCCCATGTGATAAGCTTGGTATATCCAGAAAGAACTGTTTGCTTCAAATGCCTGAGGAGAGGGGAGGAGAGGATAAGGGAAGAGGGAAAAAGAGAAGGAAGGGAAGAAGGGGCTGAGGGAAGCAGGGAGGGAGGGAAAGATCGAGAGAGAGAGAGAGAGAGAGAGAGAGAGAGAGAGAGAGAGAGAGAGAAAGGGAGTGAGAGAGAAGAAAGGGGGGGGGAGGNGATCGAGAGAGAGAGAGAGAGAGAGAGAGAGAGAGAGAGAGAGAGAGAGAGAAAGGGAGTGAGAGAGAAGAAAGGGGGAGGGAGGAAGGGAGAGAGGAGAGAGAGGGAGAGAGGGAGGGAGGGAGAAAGAAAGAGAGAGAAGAGGGAAGAAGGACTGGAGGGACAAGGAAGGGAGGGAGAGAGGGTTGAAGGGAGGGAGGGAAGGAGGGAGCAACAAGCAGGTGAAGTGAAGTTCTCTAAATAAAACTAGTATCTATAAGATGCAGACCTACAGGTTCCAAAAGACTGGCTAATTTACATAGGAACCTGATTTATTTACCACAGAAGAGGGGTGCTAATTATTTGGAGAGTTTTTAAGATTGAATTGTGTTCCTGAAGAACAGACATGTTGAAGTGCTAACCCCCCAAGACCTCATAATATCAACTTATTTGGAAATGGGATAGTTGCAGATATATTTAGTTGAGTTTAGATGAGGTCATTGTGGAATAGAGTGGGCCTCCAACCCACTGTGAATCCACTGGTGTCCTCAAAAGAATTGTTATGTAGAGACAGACATAGAGGGAGAAACCCAAGTGACTCCAGTAGCAAGGATCGGACATACACAGCTCTAACTCAAAGAATGCCAAAGACTGGCCACAAACTGCCAGCAGCCAGAGGGGGGCAAAAAAAGGATCCTCTTCTAGAGACTTCATAAAGAGTCATGGCCCTGACAAATCTTGATTTCCAGCATCTACCCTCCACAAGTGTAAGATAATAATTTTATTTTGTTTTAAACTACCCATTGTGCTACTTTCTTATGGCAATACTAGAAAACTCATACTAGTTAGTGGTATTGAGTAGACGTGGTTTTGAACCCAGGGCAGGAAAAGAACCCACTTAAAAGAGCAGCTTCATGGGAGTGACAGGGAGCATCTGCTTTTAACTGTACCATCAATGCTGGTGGCTGTTGGACTGCTGGAGCCACAGTTGTCCCTCAGATATTCACAGGCAGTGCTGACATGAAGGTCCCTAAGTCAGTCACTGAACAAGAATAACATGTACCTCGCAGCAGCAGCATCCAGGGAAGTTTAAGAACCTGAATTTTTTATGGCTAGCCCTAGCTGCTTAACCAAGAAACTCTGGAATCACCAAACTCTGCACTTATATAAGAAGATCAATTTCCCATTGTTTAAATCATTTTGCTCAGGGTGATTTGCTAAAGACATAGGCTTTTCTTTCCTTCTTAAAATAATCTTCCCTGACTCATAGTATGCTACTGAAAACTGTAAGAATTGTACTGATCTTGACTTTCATTGCCTTACTGTGCCAGCAATATCTCCCCAGTAGCAATGTTTCTAAGTACAATGGGTACCCTCTAGAATTTTTCTTCTTCTACATTACTGAGTTTTTACTGTTTTCATGTAGTATTTTCCAGCTTCAACAGTGCCCAGCTGCAGCAGTGAGAGGAAGTAAGTGGGGAGTGTTGACAAAATGAGAGTGAATTCATGCTGCAGCTTTGAGCTGCCCCAGTGAACTGTGCATTTGGACTGCTCATCAACATTTGATTGTGATATGGTCACATTCCATTAGCTACCTAGTTTGTAGTATAGCTTATTTGAATTAAATATTACAGAAACTCAAGCTGGGGAAATAAAAATGGAAATGAAAATGGGAAAGAATAATTTGCTTCAATTTCTCAAAAATTAAATAGGATCAAGAATCTTTCAGCTATATTTTTAGAATAAAAGCACAGGTTACCTGTGATGGTTTTATTCTACTAGCAATGGGATTGCCTGCACTGCTGTCATATTTAATCTAAAGGTCACTTATTCACACCAGCAGAAGTGAAAGCATATTCATATCAATATACTATGCAGGCCATCATATGAAGACAATGTTATTTGAACCATTGCTGATTACACTTTACAGGCTGCTTTTGTCCTCAAAGAAGTTCTCACAGGGGAGAGTATAAATGTTTCTTGAATTGAATTGACAAATGGATGACTATTTCTATGGACATTCTTACAGAGGATTATGGGGGTGATAAAGGCTTTGTTTAAAAAAGTAATTCTCCATTTAGAAAATAAAAATGTGAGAATGGTCTAGGCCTGAGTCCCAAGAACTGCAGTGGACACAATCCCACATTCTGAAAGATTATTTGAGGCATGTTGGTTAAGCAGCTAGGGAAAGCCATAAAAAATTCACACTTATTCTTGAAAGGCACTCACACAGAGACTACTATTACCAGATTATTCTATGTCATTGGTCTCATAGAGAAGTCAGAGGTTATGGAGCAGTCAGGTCTATGTATTAGGAATTATGGAGGTCATCCCTCAGTCCTTTGGCTCATGGGGAGGTCAAGTGCTTGGGGTCATTGAGAGTTAAACTCAAAGTACTTGGTGTCATGAAGAAATCAAGGGACATAGAGAGATCATCCTAATTATATGGGGTCATGGAGCCCAGAAGTCACAGAGAGGTCAAATTTAAACACGAGGGGTCATAAGAGGTCAGATGTCACAGAGAAGGCATCCCTATTTCTTGGGGTCATGGAGAAGAAAAATATATGGAGAGGTCAACCCTATGGTAGTCACAAAGGGCAGAGGTCATGGAGAGGTCAACTCTACTTAGGATCATGGAGGAGTTATAGGTCATGGGGAAATCAAGCATATGTACTTGGAGTTTTAGAGAGATCAAGCCTAAGTACTCGGGCTCATGAGGGCTAGAACATCCCTATGTATTTGAGGTAATAGAAAGGTCACATGGAATGAAAAGGTCAACCCAATAACATGGGTTAGTGTAGAGGTCAGAGTTCATAGAGGGGCCATACCTATTACTTGGGGTCAGGTCAGAGGTCTTCCCCATTAAGGTCATGGAAAGTACTGAGGTCACTGAGGTGTCAACATTAAGTACTTGTGGTCATGAATAGGAAGAAGTTATAGAGAAATCAGACTTAACTACTTCCAGTCATGGAGAAGTCAATTCTCATGACATGGGTTGGAGGTCAGTAATAAGTAGTAGGGGTAATGGAGAGGTCAACCCCCATTATTCCTTTCATGAAGTGGTCAGGGTCCATGAAGAGGTCAACCTAACCCTAACCCTAAACCCCAACTCATATCCGAAACCAACCATGTATCCTAATCCTAACCAACCCTCTACCCATCACACCCTAAAAGGGACTCTCGCCCTAACCAGTAGCCTAGCCTCAACCCTAACCCATAGCTCAAGGCTCACCTGTGCCCCATTCCAACCCATACCAAGTGCAAGCCCATGTCCTAACCCTGCCCAGCACCCTCAAGCTTAAGAACACTGTCAGCTGGGCCCTAATGCCCACAGGTCCTGCCTCTATGCTGTAACCTAGACCCTAGCCTGCCGCCAACCTGTGCCCTAAGCAGGACCCTGACAACCACCCATACCCTGTCACCCATGAACCATAGCATCTCCTAACCAGACCCTAACCCTAACCTGTATTCTAACCCTGACTCTTACCCATGCCCTAACCCTCAGCCATAACCTCAAGCTGAGCAGCACCCTAAACCTAACACACACCCTTGACCTTAACCATGCCCCAACCCATATCCTAACCCTAACCCATACCTAACCATAACTTTTACCAAAACCCTAACTCGTACCATAAAACTACCATGTGTCCTACCCTAACCCACACCCTAACCACAGACTATATCCTTAAACTAACCTGCCCCTAACAGGTGCCTTAACCCAAATTCTAACTAGTAACATAACTCTAACCCGTACTCTATTCCTAACTCTTAATCTCACCCTAGCCCTACCAGACACCCTAAACTTAAGCGTATCTTAACCAGTACCCTACAACTAACCCATTCCCTAAACTAACCTTAAGCCCTAAACCATAGAGGTCAGAGATCACTAATAGGTCAACCCTATTGTGGTCATGGGCAAGTCGGAGTAGACTGAGGATTACAACAGGCACTGTTACAGTCCACTTTATGCCAACCCAAACATGAACTGAGTGGTCTTAGTTATGTTTTCATTTAAGAACAGATATGAAAATCTACAGAGAAATCAGCTAGAACAAATAGGTGTAAAGCCCTTCTCAGGCTACCCACCAAGTTCATCTTCTCTTTTGGCTTTGACCAGCAGATACACTACTGAGTACCTACTCTGTATAAAGCATGATGTAAGGTGCTGGACATCTCAAGTTCTTGCCAGAACTTACAATCTAGTTAGGAAACCTGCTCTCCAGCAATTACAATTGAAAGGCCATGGTGCATTAGTATCTGGAGTAAAGGCTACAATGGAGATTGAGGGACAGGACTTTCAACTTCAGCCAGAGACTAGGGAAGGTTTCCCAGGGGAGTTGCATTTGAGTTGAGAACTGAAGATTGGGGCAGAATTTTACAAAGTTCTCAGAGCCCCTTCAAAAGATGTAATAGCATATAGAGAGTTTAAATGAATGATCTATCAGGATGGATTGGGAATATTACATGTTGTTCACTACTCTTCTGTAGAGTAAATGTGGAACCTGAGATGAGACAGGACAGGTAGATATGAAGGGCTCTGTTCACTATTCAAAGGATTTTTACTTTGTCTTGCAGTTTTTCTCTAAGTGGGTTTCACAAGGTCCTAATAACAGTATGTTTATATTTTTATTTCAATGATAATTTTGTCATTATTAATAGTGATACCAGGAAAAGTAGTGAAAATATATTCCAGGTCATTTGGATGACCATTTGCCACACAATTTCAATTTTCATATCTATGTTTATTTGTAAGGTGGCATCAAACCAACAGAAATGTGCCATGGAGGCCAAAAGAGGAGCTCTTTGACTAGAAGCCACCCTAGCTGAAACAATAAAATGACAGATCTGAGTCACTACATGATAGGTGGCACGAGGTGTACAAAGTAACTTGAAATAATTGTGTTATTGTGCTTAGAAACATACTCAGTTGCAAATGACAAATGAGTTTCAAAAAATAATGTCATTTGTCTCATTAAAGCTGCTTACTTGAATGTTACTGACTTTGTAGTTTTTTCAGGATTTTTTCCTTTTAGTTTTATGGTTCCATAAATATAAGTGATAAGGACTTAACTAGTTCTTTTTAAAAAAAACAATTTAAGAAATATTTAAGATTTAGGTAAACACTGGACTATGTAAGGTTTTTCTATTTCTCTAAAATGTGTCTGTCCATTACCCAAGTATAAAAAAGTGGGCTACAGACAATGAGCAGCCACAAAAGAAATCTGAGTAGTTGTGTGAACCAATTAGGAGAGTATCTTGGGAGTCACACAGAGGAAGGATAGCTGTGAGGACAGACTACAGATGTAAAGGTCTCTAAAAAGATGACTACAGGAGTCCTTTTATTAAAAGAACCCTTTTGCTTAATCCCAGAGAGTTGTTCTCTGGCATAGGCTAGGGTACTGTGGATAATTAATTGCTAACCTGAAAACAAGCTGTACAGGTTGGTGCTCCAGGTATGCCTTCTCTAGTTGAAAGTTTTCTCCAAACTTCTAAATGCATCATTTCCCACATGATGTGATGTGATGATACCAAAATTAAATTGGAACCAAATCCCAATTTACTAGAGAGTCAGCAAAGTATACAAAAGAGCTGCAATGTAGCTGGTAAGAAAACAACCAAAACTACAGTGCATCATTCTATAGGCTAGCTGGAACTGAAATCTGTCTCTTCACCAAGGCATGAGTCACTGGGGCTAGATTTATCCAGGGAAGGTAACTTCTAATATACACAAAGCCTGAATGCTGCCAAGTCATGGCCCTCACAGAGGGCTGCGTCTTCTGGAGGGAGCAGCTTTTGCTAATTCCATGAAGGTACACTATGATCCTGCTTTCCTGAAATTAAATTTCATCCTTCTTATCACTCACCAAATCAGAACTCTTAGTTCAATGAGGATAAAGGATTTTCTTCTTCCTGAAAAATTAGCAAAACAGGACTTTCCCATAAAAAGGTGTAGTATCTAGGTACTTAACAGACACAAAGAAATAAATGTCCCCCTGCTTACCTCAGGGGCCATCCAGAATGGGGTGCCAACAGATGTGTTTCTCCGTAGACGTGTGCTGGTGAGTTGAGCTGAGACCCCTATGAGGAAAGGGTGTTGAATTTCAGGAATAAGCAGTGGAGGCTGCTAGGCCAGAAGTTGGCAAACTTTTTCCATAAAGGGTCAGATAGTAAATATTTTTGGCTTTGTGGGCCACATGGTCTCTGTCACAAGTAGTTACCTGCTGTGGCAGCGTGAAAGCAGCCATAGACAACACAGAGACAAATGAGTGTGGCTATGGTTCCATAAAACTTTATTTATGGAAGAATACAGTTTTCATGTCACAAAATAGTCTCCTTTGGGTTTTTGTTTTTTTTTTTTCCCATCACTTAATAGTTTTTAATACCATTTTTACCTCACAGGCAGGTCTACAGAAACAGGAGTTAGGTCAGACTCAGCTGACAGGCTGTACTTCACTAACCCTGGACAGGAACATGTATCATCCCATCTAAATCAGATTTTTTTTTTTTTCCTAATAAACATGCCAGGTTGTATTGTTGCAAAAATAGAAGTAAAAGACAAACATCAACAACTAGGATCAACCCAAACTCTCTTCCTATTATACTTCCAAAATATTTTGGGTGATTTCCTTCCTTAAAAAAGTGTTTCATTTTATGGGAGAAGACTGACACATATTATCGATAATGGAGCATCAGTACAGACATGAAAAGTATTCAGTTCCTTATCTTACCTAAAAGCCTGGAAACCTGGCAAGAAAGCTGGTTGTCAAATGGAAAAAGAAACTAATAAAATTATTATCTAGGGCTCAATGTTGAGGGTCTCAATTTTAATATAATCTTAATGTGCTTTATCTGTCTTAGTCTTCAGCTAGTTTTCTTCTTTATAGCACATGGTAATAAAGTAGATTTAAAGGTACACTGGATTAGGAATTAGAAGACCTGTTTTCCAGTGCATAACTTTGGGTCACCTCACTCTAGGAAGGTGACTTTTCTTCAAACTTCAAACTGGGGATAATGATACCTATCACATCTCACACAGGGAGTTCTTTTTGAGAACAAATAAGAAAGCAAATGTGAAAATGATTTATAAATTGTGAATTATTTTATAAATATAAGGAATTCTTTTATGCCAAATATCTAGTGCAGTCCTTAAGAAAATGACCGGTTGCTACTAAACCTACTAATGGCCAGAACTTAGAAACCTGGATATCTGAGCTCATTAGCAAAGGACACACCTTTGAAAACCAGGTGTATATTTGCCAAAGGCCCACTGCCAAGGGCTGCAGAGGTGCTAGTGCTCTTTATTAGAAAGCCAGAGGGTATCCTAAATTCTATTAGCCATGGATAATTTCCTGCTTTACCAAGTCCTCCACATAATTTTGATGAAAAAAAAAAAAAACTTTCTGTTTTAAAACCCCTTTTTTTTTTTCTAGGGTTTCTTTTGTAGCAACTGGAAGTTCAGGGACTTTCTACTGGAAATGTTAGGAGCCTTTACTCTCCTGCCAAATTACAGTGATGGTTAAGTGGATAAATCAGCATTAATCCCTATCTGCATGCTCCTAGGCTCTTTTCCTTTTCCTAATAACGTATTTATCACTCCCTTGAGTGTGGAAAAAAAAACCTCTCTGATTTTAACACAAAGTGTATTTGTGGAGTTATACCATTCCTATAATGACTAGAAAGAAGAACATAAGACTTGAACAAAGCGCTCCTCTACTATTTTTCTTTGCTTGTCTTTGGTAAACAGAGCATACACCTAAAGTAACTTCATTTACTTGTGAGTAATTTCTTCTGAACAAATGATTTACTTAAACGTTTTAACAAGAAATCCTTTCTTACCAGTAAAACAATGTATATACAAAATCATGCATCTTTTCTTCTACCATATTATCGATAAGGAACATTTTATAAAGTGCCTTTGTATTTGTTTTCTCATTATTTGTAATAATCATGCTGAAATACTGTTGCTAAACTCATTTAAAAGACTGAACCATCTAATAATTTTAAACAGGAAAACTAAATGGTTTTTGGTTTATGAATATCAATACATGAATGTTATGAGGAGATATTTAATAATTTTCTGGCCTAAAGTGATAATGGTCTCCATTTCCCGTCTCACTTCCATTTCTTGTTCATGCTTCCAGTTTGGCTAACCTCTCATATACAGCAATATTCAGAATTTGAAGGGATGTTAGCTTGCAGACCCAAAGGACTATTTTACCTTCTGCTCACAGGGAGTAAGTATGCCTAAGGCTAAACAAAGTCATTTGAAAGACCAACCAGTTTCTATTTTCATATGCAAAAGAAGAATGACAAAATGTAAATTATAGACAATTGCCCTGAGATGTGAAATTCTTCACAGAAAACCAAACTTTTTCTGTCAAATTCTTCTTTCAAAACACTTTCATTTTCTATCTTTAATAAAAATTGCTTCTAAAGCTGAAATAGATTAACAAACAGCTTCTCCTAGGGTGATCCATCTGGTGCCCACCTCCCCACCCCCCACATTCCAGTCTGTGTTTGACTGGAAAAGTCCCTCAGCCTATATTGTAGTAAAGAGGTCCCAGTCTTTTGAAATTGCAGTAAATTGTTGCCCTCGGCTAAATTGCACACATCAAGAAAACAAATGACAAGCAGTCTTTACCAAAGTCAACGAGCTTAACTCCTCCTTCTGTTGTCAGAAGAATGTTATTCCCCTTGACATCACGGTGGATGATTTGGTTGTTGTGCAAATGTTGAAGTCCCTGCATGTGCCCACCACCAAGACACAAAAAGAAAGAGAAAGAGGGTAGACTTGCAGTTGTTTTTAAACAATTACCCTTTTACAAAAGTCTAATCAGTCTACATTCAGTTATATAATCCCCCGCTGTTCTAAATCTTCAATACTATACAGAGTGATTTCCCCAATGATGATATGCAAACAGGGATTCAGGGATGACAAATTGCCCCCTCCACTGTCATCCCCAACCTGATGGACATTCTTACCAAGAGGGCCCCGTACAAGATGTATGAGATCATTGCTTCATCCATCCGCTGGCCACAGTGGAGCAGACTTTTAACAAGCTCAGTGACAGAGCCTCCATTACACAGCTGCAAGAGATGGTGCCAGAGAGAAAGAGCAGAACACGTACAAAAAGAAAAATGAAGACATTAAGAAAAGCCCACTAATTACTGATCTAACATAATAAAATTAATTTGCAGATCACAAAACTCCAGTTCAGAATAATTAAAATTCAAATTCCAACTCCACAATCAAATTTAGGGGGGTGTTTGTGTGTGTGTATGTGTGTGTGTTATGCATGATTTATTCCAGGTGATGATTTATGAGTGAAAATGTATGTCAAAAAAACTGATATTTTTAAAGTTGCCAAGTGAAATATAAAAATACAAGTCATTATCTAGAATCGTTGAAATTTCTAAGTTGAAAGACAACGCATATAAGTAATCATGGTGACTTATCCTATACTTTTTACTTTATATGAATATTGCCTTTTTTGTAATGTTTATTTTGTATATAAGACTGGAAGAGGCAAGATGGGTCTCCTTGATACTTGCCAGAAAATAAATTTTCATCATTTCAAAGCTTCCTGCCTCCAGGGCTGGCACCACAGGCATCAGAAACCCAGCCAGCTCTTACTAGAGTTCCATGTCAGCTTTATGGACTAGAATTACATTGTATGTCTATTTAACCATTTCCTATTCAACTTTCACCTTTCAGCAATTTCATGCCATTTTCTTTTTTTCCCCTGTAATTAACACCAAGATTATATTTTGCACATTTGCCTTTTTATGTCCTAAGTTTTGAGTATATAAACCTGGTATGCTTTACTTTCTCAGCAATTTAGGGTTTTCAGGGATAATTTTTACTAACTGAAGAAGTCAGTGTGCAATTCTGGGTTTACTATATGCCATTTTTAATCAAGGTTCTTGGCCACTCTCATGTCTGCCTGTGACTATGCAGGTGCTTCTCTTTCCCCATTTTCCCAATAAACTTATCCTTTACTTTTTTTTAAAATGGTTCTTAACTGATGTGAAAAGGGCATGTATATGCCTTGAAACTGTATACAGTATGTTCTATATACTGCATTTTCCTGCTGAGAAAATTCAAAATTTCCATCAGCTCCCAAGAGCCACCTTCATCATTATAAAGTTTAAGACCCTGCTTCACAGATTTAGGTTTATTTCTCTTGGAACTTTGCAATTGAGAGTTAACAGTAGAGGAGTCCCCTAGGTTGTGGCTGTTTGAGTCAATTGGTTCCTAAACAAGGAAATCTGAGGGAGCACAGATTAGCACCTTTCTGAAAAAGAACACAATTCTTTGTCAAGATAACAATATAGGAGGAGCTATTGAACTTTAATTAGAACATTTACTATATTTTAATAAAGAGGAACAGATGCTTCTGATGTATCATTTTTGCTACCTAAGTAGCAGATACTTCACACACATACTAACAGTCAAGAGACCTAGAACTTAATCTGTCCATATTTTTACCATTTAAATTGTTCATAAGCAAGAGTATGATTAAAAATCTAACACAGAATTAGAATACTTTACAATCTTTAAAACTAAAATAACATTAGTATCTTTCAGGAATAATTTAGGAGGGATCCTAGGAGCAATAAAGACTATAATGATCCTATGATCATTATAGAAAAGGACTTTGAGATCCACTCTCAGCAACTGTCAGGTATAACAGGTACCTCATCAGTGATAGCTCTGATGGCTCTAACGTTGAGTACCAGGGAAATGTCTTTCCCACAATTCCACATTCCTCTGATTCCAACTATGTCCTACATGACTTCAAAAGGGAAAATTATATTTAGTGTCCAAGAAAATAACCTCTTGAGCAATGAATGAATTTTTAATGTCATGATTCATGTATAATTGTCTCAGGACTCCCCAACGAGGTCCTATATTCAAAGACTAAAAGTTACAGAATTGACCACAGAATCAAATGATGACCAAGGTCAAATGTACCAAACAAGCTAAGGAATAGTCTCACTCCACAAGAAGAGCCCTTCTGGGTCTCGCAGCTGAGTATGAACAGCTTGAAAGTATCCCTCCTTGTAGTTCTGTACAAGAGGAGATTGTAATAGAAACTTGTTTCTCCTGAAATGAAATTTCCCATTTGGAAATTTCAGGGGAGATTTCCATGAGGCAAAGAAGCCTCAAGCCAACAAAGAAGTGTTCATGTCAAGGGGAAATGATGACAGGGAATGGTGAGGCTGACCAAGTCTGACACTTGAACAGTTCCCTATGGCTTGTTAATACTTTCAGGAGACTCAAAACTTTATTTTCTCTTTGGGGACAAGGTCAGACTAGGGTTTGTTTTTAAAGATTTATTCATCCATGCTACAAGAACTACGGTACAGGCCAGACCTGTGTGGTGGGGAGAATGAGAGGAGTCACCAGAGACAGAGTGGGGAGCAGAACAGGCAAATCTATTGAAATACACTGCTGGGGGGAACAGCAGGCAATAACAGAGGTCCACTGCACCATGTGTGCCCAACCCCCCCACCACTCCCCAGGGATAAAACTCATGCTCCATTGTGGTGCTTAACCCCTTGCACCACCAGGGAAGCCCCAGGCTGGGATTTGAATAAGAAAATCAAAGGGACTGGGGACCTCATGATAGGAGGGAGTAACAGAGACCAGGCATAAGAAGATACCAAAGGCAGAACACAAAAGATTTGGGGGTTACCACATTGTACAGAGGCTACTGCCCTAGCTGCCATGACTTTACCTAAGTACCTGTTATACATGGCACCCATGGAAAAGGGAAGGGGAGCAAGGAAATGGAAAAGGGAGAGAAGAGGCCCAAACAAAACTGAGTCCTTACCCAAATGACTCAACATTGAAATGGACTGTGAAAGTGGGCTCTTATTAGGGGGAAAGGATGTCCTGAACGAACTCCACAAATAGGTTTTATGGACTCCGCCCCTACTGCAGAACAAAGATATCTAAGACACCAAGAACTACAAATCCCATAATGGCATCATCACAGAAGGGAGGATTGCTGGGACCTGAGGGTGGAGTTAAGCAGTCAGGTTTGGTATAAAACCAGACATATGGACCTTGGGGGCCTCTTGGTTTCTCACCAGCTCTCAGCGTGCTATAGCGAGTCCAGCTTAGCCAAACCGGTAGGACGCATTCATGAACTGATCTCCTTCTCTTGCTCCCTGAGTTTTCCATTTCTTCATTTGCCTTTCTCTTGTAAATAAACCCTTTATGAACCTTTTTTGTGTGTGCCTGCAGTTGAGTCTTATTGTAAGTATCTTTTAAGTGCACAGGTGAGGACCCACAGTCAGGCAACCCATTTAATATCAGGGTTGCCCTGTAACAAGGATTTAAACTTCCTGCAAACATTTACTCAGTTGAACTAAAGTTTACAGAATGAGTTAAAATCAACTGCCTCTCTAGGCAGGCCAGCAGGTCAAGAACAAATGTTAGTCATTAAAGAAAAAATTGTCCCTTTGTTCTCAATAGTTTGTGATGTAGAGCTTATCACCCATTATTCAGTCGTGAACATGACACACTCCTGCCCTCAAATAACTTAACATCAGTAATGCGCACATAAGCAATTAGAGCATGGTGTATGCAAACAGGGCTGTGCCTAAGGAAGCACAGTGGCACAAAAGTAGGAATGCTGAACTCTGCTGAGGTAGACTGAAGAAACAATGTGAAGGACAAATGAGTGATGGCAGGAGGACAAGGGACACTGTGCAAAGGAAGGAATGCTATGGGGAGGGTGTCTATATACAGCTATTGTGTGTTTCTAAATACTCTGCTACTGTTGTGATAGAGTGTGCCAGGGCCCTAAGGCAAGGGAAATGGGAAAGGAAAGTGGAGAACAGTAATGACGGGTGTGCCCTGCTGAGGAGGAAGGCTCTATTATGAACATATGTGTGTGGGTCTGCTAATCCTAAACGGCCTGTTCAGTCACCATTTTGTTACCTGCAGTCCTACATTCCTATACAAGGTCAGAAGTGCATGATCATAGACAAACCTTACAAGGTGCCTTTCAAATCAATCAAGAGCAGAAAGCTTGATCACCCTGGGAAGAGTATGCATCACGAGGTATGACTGGGAAACCTAGGCGACCACTGACTAATATGAGGGACCCCAGAAGCTGATCAGTGGAAAGCTTTATTGGTAAGATTGAAACTATGGCTGGAATTTAGAGCTTGATCTCAATTACAATACAGAGTCATCAAGCAGATGAGAAGTGCCCTGCGGGCAGACTCGCAGCCCCTGACACTACAGACACAGAGCACATTTTCTAGTTTCACTCTTCCTTTTTCTTTGTGTCCTCCTTCCTCTCACAACTGGTGCTGTGTGATTATTCTGTCAATAAAAAGGCCAGATCTTGCTCTTCAGCAGCATCCTGCAGCCTACAGCTTGCTCCACGACGTCCTGTTCTACAGTGTGGTGCTGTCAGTGCAACATATGTGTATTGTGATATTACAATGTTCTGTTAGATAGGAGTAGAAGCTATAAACAGATTCTAGGTAGTAGGTCTCTGTTCAGATTTGCATTCTGAAAAGATAACTTGGGCAGCAGAATGGAGGTTAAACATGAAAGGATGATTCTGGGTGCTTTTAGGTACTGAAGCAATCAAGAGAGGCAGGGTGAAAAAATCAAGAATCATGAGGAGGAACAGTCAGACACAGATATGGGAGTCTTTTTTTACAATAAAAGCAAGACAAATTTCTAACCAACTAAATGTGGAAAATGAAAAAGTGACAAAGTCCAGGGATCCTACAAGAATAAGGAAAGTATCAGTAAAGTTCTTTGATCTCTAAAGCCAACACAATAATAGGAATGCTAGACACACGTAACACCTTCCTAAACCACTCTTCAGCCTGGCTCTCATCTCAGGGAGGCATAGGCTTTATTGAATTGTTAAAGTGCACTATTAAAATTCTACCCAGAGAAAATTTAAATTAAATGTTGGTGATGATCCAACCTAACTCAACCCTGGAATTTTTTCCTGAAACCTCATTTGAGCCTCTCTCTTGCCCTACTTTAAATGTAGTCATTTTTGTAACTGGAACCTATTCAACTCGATTTATAAACTATCTTCATAGCTCTAGTACCTATAAGGTATTAAGGGCAGCCATTTTGTCAGCAAAATCAAAACTCAATTATGGATTTAAAAACAACAAAAGATCTTGGTACCTTTTGTTCGAGCTATCTCATCCTGTGATTCACAGAAACATATAATTAAACTGCTCAGGACAGCTCTAGAGGAAGTTCTCCTGTGAAGCTGATAAGCCAATGAGCAAGGTTTTAAAGGGCAGTCCATAGGATAGAGAAAGGGCTTTGGGTACTTGGATATAAAAAAAGGAAAGCAGGTACACACTGACAATTACCTAACCAGAGTAAATGTTCACTGAAACAGACTGAACATTTTTGAAGCATAACAAGGAATTATATTTAAATGCATCAAATAAAATAATCCCCTGAGAGTTATAAGACTACAACCAGGCCTCCTTTTCCACCCCTGCAGGTTGACAGACACAGCCCTTTATTCCCACCCACTCCTCCAACCATCAGATTCAAATACAGAGGCGTCTTCATGCCTCCATTCCTCTCTATGCCCTCAGCATTCAGGAAATGGAGCAGCTGGATGCATCTAGAATATAATGAACAGTTTTCTCTGAACAAAGAAAAAGAGAAAAATCATTTACATTCCACATCTATTTTCCAAAATATCATTGAATATTGATTCAATCACAGTAAGTACACTTGCTAAGACAGCCATAATTGCAAGCAATAAAATGTTCATTGCTCAATAAGCCATCAACTTTCCATGTTCTTAAAGAATAGCCCATGCAACAAAATCACCAGACCTTTTTTCTAATCAAAAATCCAACTTTCAAATAGATTTTATACTGGCATGTTGATATGACCTAGTCAAACTGAGAATTAAGAGAAATTTCTTTTTAGTGCCCTCTGTTCCGGGGCCTTATCTTTCAAGGATGTTAGGCAATACAGAAGCAAAAAAATCAAAAGTAAAAGACTATAAAAGTTATTCTTTTATAAAAGATGCCTCAGAAGATGCTTTAGAGAAAGTACCATGTTAGACATTGTCCACTTCTCAGCTGGGAAAACTGTATTTGTTTTGCTGATACCAGATAAAATCACTGGCTTGCACCTAGAGAATGAAAACTGTCATTTGTAAGCATAGAGTTCCAGTGAAAGAGTTGAGATACACGAGCGTTAGTGGGTCATGAGACTCCCCATTCCAGGCTCAGTCTCTCCAGGGCAGGTACCTATGAAACGAATAGTGAACAGAATGCTTCCCATTCCTCAGTTCCTCTCTCTGTTTCTTCTGATGAACACCTAGAACACATGTAGGGAGGATATACACTATGCATTTCGAAGTCCACCGCTACCCCCCTCCCAAGTATACTACACCTTCCTCCACACCCCAGCACGCCAGTGACTCTCGTTCTAGACCCCTGCCAGGACCTACTGCCCGAGTCAGTGCTCTCTAACCCTCTCTGGCCATCAAAACATACTAGCCCCAGGTTCCAGATCATCAGAGTCCTGCTATGCTCCTGAATTGTTAATGCAATGAACTTGACTTATGTCAATGACTACAAAGTTTTTTGGGCTTTAAATAAAAGCAAAAACGACAAAGGTGTTTCCTCCACCTCTCCTCTCCAAACTCCCAGTTTAGATAGTGAGCTTAAACATAAATCTCTAGGGGGGAAAAAAACAGATTTTAAAAAATCAATTCTAACTCTTTAAAAAATATATGGAGTATTCTTGTTTACAATCTTATTTACTCGTACTCTAAATACCAAAGTATTTCTTTTAAGTTGAACACAACATTTGTGCTGAAATTAACAGTATTTATCTGCTGAAGATTTTATACTAAAAGAAAAAAAAGAGAAAAGATACTTCATTTTTGAGTATGTAATAGGCACTTTTTCCAAATATTGTGGGGTTTTTTTGTGTTTTTTTTTTGTATTTGTATTTTTATTAAAGGTCTAATTTCTTATTACATTTCATTTAAATGAGCGATAATAGGATGGGTTTTTGTTCAACTTACTATTAATCTAGAATAAAATGTATTCACACATTTCCCAAAGCATTATTATGTGTTTCTCCTCATGTCTTTCTAATATAAAAGTTGTCTGTCATGAAAGAGTGTCTTGGCTTGCTTGCTGCTAACAATTAGTAATGAATTTCAGAAATGACATTTTTATTTGCTTTTGTTTTCAGAGTTGGGGTGATTTAAGAGGGCTATTAATAACATTTTTCTATACTTAGAATTGCTCCATGGAAGAATATCTTACTGGTCCTTTCATCACATTCAGCAAGGAAAGAGCAAAGACAACATAAATTTAATCTTAATATACAGATTGAGGATTATATTCAACAGGATAATATTAAACAGAGCATAATTTTATTTTGCAAGTTTCCAAGCAATTTTTAAAAAGCTGCAGAGGAAGCTAAATGGTCAGAGTGCTATGTGTAACATCATGGTCTTCTAGTTATAGGGGGGAGGGGAGAGAGAATTTTGTATGGTTCGATTCATGTGTATCAGGAGGAGAGAGAGAGAGAGAAAGAGAAAGAGAGAGAGGGGCGGGGTTTGTAAGGTTTGAGTCACGTGTATCAGGAGTTACCGCCATCTCTGCAAGAGAGCCCACATCTTTTCCTGGACAAGCAGACACCACCACCATAACCATGACAGAAGCAGAATTCCGAGGGAGAAAAGTGCATAATTCCCCATCCAGTTGTGTCATACGATTTATTCTGTAGCTGTAGGCATATCACTCTTTTTCTGAGCCTCCATTCCTCAACTGAACACTAACTGAGGTTTTAGGAAAACAGCAATTCCTGTTTCTATAAGACTTCTGGAGGCCCTGGACCAAACCACCCAGCATAGATGGCTTATTCTGGAACAGAAATGACTGAGGACACCCAAACTTCCCATACCACCAACTCTGACATAATCCAAAATAACACCCAAAAGGCAATAATAACTGTGACAAAATTTCAACCTCTATGAAATTATTTGTTTTGTGACTCAACATTGTGATTAATAATAGAGAATGTACCATGTACTTGAAAAGAATGTATATTCAACTTTTTTTGGAGGAGGATGCAGTGCTCTAAACCTTTATTAAGCCCATAAGTTGAATTCTTGTCTAAGGCTATCGTGTCCTCATTTATTTTCTGTCTGGCTGACCTGTCCGTTGATAACAATGGGGTGATTAAGTCGCCAGTCACTGATGTGTTGTACCCAATGTCTGCTTTCACACATTGCGTGTAATTACCTTACATATTTTGAGGCTCTTTAATTTGATGAATATGTATTGATGAGTGTCCTATCTTCCTGATGTGCTATAATTCATTATATAGGTTCTAACCCTGACTCTTGTTAACTTTTTTAGTTGAAAATGTATTTTATACATTTATATCCTGATATAAGTATGGTTTTTCCTGCCTTTGAGTTCTATTGCTACATGCTTTTTTTCTAACTTTTTACTCTGTGCCTGTTTTATTTTTGGAGCTCAGGTGTGTTTCCTACAGCAGAAAATTGGATTCTGTTTTCTGATCCAACCAGTCACCCTGTGCCTTCTGATTAGTGAGCTTAGTTCATTGACATCTAGGGTGACTGCTGATTTATGTGGGTTTGTTACTTCTAATTTGTCCTTAGTTTCTATCTCTCTCCTTGTTCACTCTTTTGGGGGCTGTCCCTCCCTTTGATTTAGATATGAGAGCTCCTTTCAACATTTGAAAATTCCTTCATCTTCTGTTTGTCTGAAAAGGCCTTTATTTATCCTCATTTCTGAAGGAGAGACTTGCAGAATATTCTTAGCCAGCCATTTTTATCTTCAAGCGTTTCAATCACATCATTCTATTCTCTCCTTGTCTATCCCGAGTGTTTGCTCAGAGAAGTCAGATGTGAAACTATTAGGGATACCTCTACAGGTTTTCTGCTTCTTCACTCTAGCAAGATTTAATAGTCTTTTTTTTTTTTAAAGATTTATTTATTTATACATACTAGAGCTGGGGTACAGGCCAGAGTCGCGGGAGGTGAGAGGATTCACCAGACAGAGCGGGGAGCAGAACAGGCAGATCAACGGAAGCACACTGCCAAGGGCAGCAGCGGGGCGAGGCAGNAGAGGTCTGCTACGCCATGTGGGTCCCCTCCCTGGCAGGAGGCAGGGATCGAACTTGTGCTGGAGTGGTTGCGGTTTGCTTCATAGTGCGTTGCTTAACCCACTGCACCACCAGGGAGGCCCAATAGTCTTTCTTTGTCTTAAACTCTGGGACGTTTCACTATGTGCCTTGGTGTAGTCTCATTACATTTAAGTAACCAGGTATTTTTTTAGCCCCATAGACTTGGATATTTAGTTCCTTCTCCAGGTTTGAGAAATTTTCCTGTTATTTCTCTGAATAAATTCTGTCCCCTTCTCTCTCTCTTTCCCTTGTAGAATATACATTAATTTTATATTTTATATTTATAATATTAATTTCCTCAGGGAGTCAGATAATCCTCAAAGTGTTACTTCATTTTGTTTCCTTCACATTTCTTTCTTCCTCACCTGGATTCTCTGTTCATTACCATCTTTTGAGATCATTGATTCAACCTTTCCCTGTGTCTTTTCTACTTCCCCAATCTTCTCCAGAATTTTTTAGCTCCTCTATTGATCTTTTTACATCCTGAATCTCCCATTATTTTCTTATTTAAACATTTAATTTCTATCTTCTATTCATTAATTTTTCTCTCTCAAGACATTTATTTGGGTTTTTGTTTGTTTGTTGTTTTGTTTTGTTTTTTCCCCAGTTTTCTGGTATAGCTTTGATCAACTTTTCTGTGTGTTCCTCCATTTCTTTGAATTATTTTTTCATGGCAATTTTGAATCCTGTTTCTGATAGGAAGAAAAGATCTTCCATGTCTTTTTTGTTGACTTCTGGAGGTTTGTTCTCTTTGTGGTGAAATATGCCCTTAAGAATCAAGGTGCTTATGTTGAATTTTCCATCTCCCCATTTTCTAGTTTTCTAGACTGCTCTTTCTTAAAGTGGTCTACAGATGCAGAACTTTCACTTTTCCAGTAGACACAATGTACCTGGTGCTATAAGCCAAGGAAAACTATTCTGTAGCAGCTACACTAGCAGTGGGGGAAAGGCCTAGAGGATTCCAATCACTGGTGAAAGTAGTGTGTGAGGGGAGCTCATCCTGTGGAATCACTGATAACCCTCCTGTCTGAGTTTCCAGACTGCATCTCTGCAGTATGCAGGCAGGGCTTTTAGCACAGCTTTACCTCATAGGCTCAACCCCCAAGAAGAGAGGGTTATAGCACCAGTCTAAGTTTTGTCTTCTTCCCAGGGGACCATGCTCACCTAGCTCACCCCACCACTTCCACAACTATCTCCCTGCAGATAGGAGTGTGCTTCCACTTGGTTGTTACAGCAGCCAACATATACTGTCCTTTGCACAGGCTTCCCCAGAGTCAGGCAGAAGAGCCAAGAGATACCAGAGATGCTCGTAGATCACATATATGACCTCAGACACCAAGAGATGTCCTTGTTTAGAAGAGCAGAATCCAGAACAAATCATAGTGGGCCTAGTGAGCATAACAGGCCAGTTCTAATATACAAATTTCACATGTTTTCATTATTGTGTCCTTACACATTAGTCCTATGGGGAATTGGATTTGTTTGGAATTCACCTATCTGCACCCAGATACACATATTCAGTCCCGTTATTAAGATAGGGGGAAAGCTGGGCTATGGTAGATAGAGTGATGCTCCCTTCAGAGCAGATGCTATCAGGAATATTGGCTGCTCCCTCTGCATCTCTTGCTAGGAATTGCCCCTGCTACAGGAAACTGCCCCCTCAAGAGGTCATGCCCTTCCCTGAGGCGCACACAGCCACTGCGTTATGTTGACATGCATTCCCTATATTGACGTATGTCCCCTATGTTGACACAGAAAGATAAGCCAGGGCAACTCTGAACATCTCAGTTCTCATTCTCCCAGAGGGTGGGCCTAGGCCTCTGTTGCAAGCAAACTGATGTTCATTGTCTCCCTTGCCCAAACCTGTAGTTCTCATTTCCTTGTGGGACTATCCCTTGCAAGAACTCTCCAACAAACCTGTCATACATAACTCTCACAGTTCATTTTCAGGGAACGTAATATGAGTATTGATGAATATGAACAGGCTAACTCAAAGTTGGCAAGAAAATGAAACCTTGTGTTAACAATTTTTGAAAATGATTTGCAATCAACTGGAACATATTTTCTATGAAATATTCCCAGTTTGGGCAAGAAAATAAACCTTCCAACTGTATTCCTATATTCACTCTGTATTTGAATAACGATTATTAAACTTTTGAAGCAGAGAAACAAACATTTCAGCACACAACCAATGTGTAAGAACTGTAGAGGAGAACACCACATCTAGTAAGATACCCATGACACCCAAGAAAGACCAACTCCTCAAAGGTGTAGCTTCTACTGAAGCAACATGCCTGTGCCTGTTACCCAGCAGGAGCTCTTACCTCTAGGACTAACCACAGCTGTCCTCCTACACAGTGATCCGCTCTGTAAAACATTCCATAAAACTTTACAACGTTGGGATGATTAGGAAGAAACTGCAAAATGTTGTATTCTGCCTCAATCTCTTCATCCATATCCTAAACAGGGTAAAAAACCACATGTTAGATTAAGTTTAATGTGGAAGGAAGTATACAGGTATAACATCAATCTCAAGTAATCACTTAAAGTGTATTTATACTTTAGTAAAAATTTTTTATATTTTACATGTCATTACATTTATAATGACATTTTAATGTCATTTTTACCACGTCTTGAAAATACCTAACAATGGATATTCATATCCTAACTAAAACTTTCTATTATATCAATAAAACATATTTATTATTTTCTTTTGCTTCAACAATACTATTATAAAATATCTTTTTTTAATTAAAAATGTCTAAGTTTTCAAAGCAGTTAAGGAGAAGTAATTTGAAAGGATCCAACCAGAATAGAACATTACAACCTTATTGTGCAAAACAGCATACAGCATTATAACCTCAGTGGTCAGTGCTCTGAAATAAGATGTCAGGCTAGATAATTACACAGCAGAAGTCACTTTTTAACTTACAAAGAAACCAATTTCTGGGCCTCCCTGGTGGTGCAGGGGTTAAAGTCCCAGCGCTATCAAGCTATCAGCAGCTACTATAGCATGAGTGTGACCTCCAACCACGGAGGTCACACACATGGCACAGCAGACCTCTCCTGTCCTGCCCACTGCTCCCCTCAGCAGTGTATTTCAGTAGATCCACCTGTTCTGCTCCCCACTCTGTCTCTGGTGAGCCCTCTCACCCCCTGCACCTCTGGCCTACACCCCCGTCCTTGTATGCATAAATAAAAAATGAAACTTAAAAAAAAAAAACACAAAGAGATGAATTTCTGTAAAAACTCAGAGAAGAAAATACATTATTCTTTTCAAAGAATAATTTTTGAAGAGTCCAGACTAAAAGCAAATGACAGAAAAATGGACAACAGAAAGTCAAGGAAAATTTAAATTTCAAATGGAGTCCCTTCATTAAGATGTGCTAACAAATTATGACTGAGGTTTCATGAATTTATCCCTAGAATCAGAAAAGAAGTTGAAAACTCAATGTGCAAGAAACATTATATTGTGATCACAATTATCACCATTACTTACACTGATTGGATCCAGAATTTTCACTGCGGCCAGGCTGCCATCTTTCTTATTGGTTACCTTATAGACCTTACCATAGGTTCCCTTGCCTATGGTTTCTATAATTTCCCAGGTATCTGTGGGATCTGGAAGTGACTCAAGTCTAAGCATTGTGGTGTTGTAATGAAATAATCCATACAGATGTTTGCTGATGAGAAAAAAAAAAAAGTTTGTTATGTATACCACTTCATAGGATTAGGAGCAATAGGTTTTTGAAACAAAATACTTTCATTTCTTAAGCAGCAACTTACACTTTTTCTTCTTTCCTTTATTTTAAGTGGTATTTTCTTTTATGGGATTTAAAGTGTCCTTAAGAAATGGGAGGGAACAGAAGGCAGAGGGGTAGAGCAACAAGAACCTTAACATCTTCAAAAACATAACTCTAAAAGGGGAGATTATGTTCACACTGCAGGTGAGAGTGAAAAGGCAATAGAAGTCTTCCGGTCATGCCTCAATAGCTCTCATTCTAGGCTCTTAGTGGCTGCAGCTACTGCTGCTGGGAATGGCTGAAAGTTACAGGTCTAAGATCTTTCCCAGGCTCTGGTAACCTTGACCAGGTCTCCCTGACGGTCACTGGAATGCAGTTTCCAACTTAAATATGCAAAGTTTGGGCTGTTACAAAGGAAGATTTGGTGCCTATACTAAATAGCACCAAAGTCCAGCACCTACAGCTGACCAGGTCTTAGGTCCTACAAGGACTAGCCAAGCCCCGATCCTATCCATACAGCCACAGACTAGCATGGGAAGCACACAGAGTGGTTAACCAGGACCTACAAACTCACTTTGTGTTAGCAGTACTCTATTTAATAAGGACACAGCCCTGTGGAGTTTAAGTACCAGCCACTAGCTTGGCAGGCAAAGAGTCACTAGAGACTTAGCCCATAAAAAAGTCCCTTCAAGTTTGATTTCACAGACTGGTTGAAGAAGCAACTCTGACTTGTAGCACTAAGAGAGTGGTCATTGGGCTCCAACAGCAAGAGACATAGATTCCAGTCCCTGCACTGTGGCTTGGTGTCCACTGAGGGTAAGCGTTTTTGCTCCACCTGGTAATTCCAATTTGCATTTCAAATTCTGATTATTTTCTAGACCACATTCTCCCAAGACATTGCCTTTTAATCTGGTACAGAATCCACTTTTTATCCTTCCCCTTTCTGATGGGAACATTGCAAAAATATTGAAAATCATTAGTAGAACTTATAATCTGATGGCTATGGGCCTGATGCCTAAGAGGAACCTGTCTTTCCAGGGTTTACCTGGCAGGCACACTAAGCTTCAAAGGTACCTGCAGCCAGGACAACAGGAGCCCTTGCCTGAGGCACTTAGTCTTCAAAAGCCAGCTGGTCCAAAGGTTCACCTCTCACTTGATGGTTTTAAGATTTTAATGAATGCCAATCTTTCCTCCTGGCCAATATTCCACAAAAAAATCAATCTTTCTTACCACATGCTTCCCATTTTTGCTCTACCTATATATCACCTATACTGTTAATTACTAAATATGTTTAAATCACTTTCTTTTCCACACAAATGACTTTTAAAGGTATTTTGCTTAACTACCATAAAAGTAAAACCACTATCATTTGCCATATCTCAAATTTCCATATTAACTGTAAAAAGATTACTACAGTAAATACAGTTATTCAAGTCCAGCCAGATGCTGCTGCCTTTTGCTCTCTTTCTGAAAAAGGAAGCTTGCCAAGTAATAGGGAGAATTAAAGGCTAGTACAAACTTTTCCCTTAACATGACCAGAAGACCTGAAAAAGAAATCAGTAAGAGAATGTTCTGTCAGTGTGCCATTAAGTGTTTTTTATTGCATGATCCCCCAAACTGTAACAGGGTGATCCCAGGAAAAGGGGAAGTTCCAAAAATCCTGGTTCCGCCCTAAGTGAGTGACTGAAAGGTCCTTTAGATGTGTGCCAGGTTTTTGGGCCTTGCTTTGGGCCAATCCTATTTGGCTGGACTTTTACCCTCAAGGAGATGGGTAACTTTGG
>JAGFMF010011870.1:18180846-18192922 GCA_019455555.1 Galemys pyrenaicus | reverse complement strand
CTTTGTTCTTTCTTTATTGTACCCTAGTTGTATTAAAGTTCCTTTCCATTAAAGGTTTTATGTGTTTGTCTTAATGCGGTGGATGGCAGAACCCATTCAGAGAAGGCAGGCTTGGGGGTTCTGGGTGCTCCTCTCCCTGCCTTGTAACAAAACCTCTCAACACCTTGAAAACTGCCCTCAGCTTCCACAGGAGCTAAAAAGCAGGCCCAGATGGAGGTGCTGATCAAGGACAGACAAGCAAGGGATAAAGACATCCTGAGATAGACATCCTGAGATGTGCTTTCTGGGGAGAAGACTCTAGCCCAGGAGCTGAGATAGAGCTACTTTATACTTACCAGTGTGGTCCCTGTGCCCCATTGGCAGAGACACTAACATCTGGGCTCAGTGACAAGACAACAGCACTCCAGTCAAACTGCCTGCCCTGCCCTGCACAGTCCTAAGACTTGGATCAGTTATTCATCAATCTGTACCTCAGTTTCTTTGTCTGTATCACAAGGCTACTGCTGGTGGTGATAGCAAGACTTCAGAGTTGCTATAAGGATGACAAGATGATCAGATAATGTCAGTGCAGAAGGTGCTCAGCAAGCGTCACCTGCCATCACAAAGCAGAGCACCAACTTCTACTTCAGCATAGACAAGGCATAGCACGTTTTCCTTTATGTTTTATTTCACTTTCACCATGAACTAAATGAGAACCAAAAAAGTTTTGCTCCAATGGCTGGAATTTGGTGTGTGCAAAAGAAATTAAATAATAAAATGTGACAGCAAGTAAAGGTCTTCTGAGGCCATAGAATCAAGTTGTTTTCTGATGATTTTTGGCCACAAAACTCTTTTGTTAAATTAAGTGTCACTTAGGATGCTGATGTTCGAGTGGAGAGAAGCATCAGAGTTCTGGTGGATCAGGCTGGGGGACCAACTACTAGTCCTGTTCCCTGTAAGCCACCGACGGGGCGACCAACTCTCCTAGCTCGCCTGGGACTTCCTCAGAGTTAGGACTGAATGTCCTGTATCCTAGGAGTCCTCTCAGATAGTGACAGTTTGCCACCCTATGCTCTGGAGCCTCCTTAACATTATTAAAAAATAGTTAAGAATCCTCTGCCTCTACTACCTCACCTCCTATTACAGGCTAAATTGTATCCCCTCCCAAACTTACCCTCCAATACTCCACAATGTGATTATATTAGGATAAAAGATAAAACAAAGTCATATGAGGTGTCCTAATGCAATATGACTGGTGTCCTTATAAGAGATCAGAACACAGACACACAGAGGGAAGCCGTGTGAAGACACAGAGGGAAGATGGCCATCTATGAGCCAAAGAGAGTCCTTAGAATCAACCTTGCCATCATCTTGATTCAGGCTTCCAGCCTTCGAACTGTGAGGAAAATAAATGCCTGTTGTTTAAGCCACCTGGCCTTTCAGTGCTTTGTTAGGGAAGCTCTAGCAAACTAACATACTCCCACTGACAAAGGAGGGTACTAACACACAGATGGTAACATCATTCTTTCAGGGCAGTACACAAGCAGCAAATCCAGGCCTCTGAGCTGGGCCCAATATCAATAACTCTGTTCCACAAAATAGAGTGAAAAAAGTTAGCAGATTGACAATGTTTTTCTCTGACCAACACCACAAATATTGAAAAGATCTATGAGAAAATACTGCCAATCAAATAGAGGCCAAGTGCCCAATCGACCTAATGACAATCATCTCTGCTTATCCCAAAACAAGAACAACTCACCCAGAAGAATTCGTCTATAGTAGTTGTCAGTGATGAGTAAGTGGAAGGCAGACCTATGAGGTTCCACTGCCAGCCCCATCATGTCCCTCTGGGCATCCACAGACAAGGTTAAACAAAAGTGCAATAGGACAAGTACATTATTAACAGTGTTGCCAGTCTTCTCTCCTTAAAAATCAATACCTGACTCTATAAACTCTCTGACAACTGATTAAACATTCAGCCCAAACAGTGGCTGCTTACAAAGTTGTATACAAGTGGCGATAATTTGCTCTGGAGAAGCTGCTAGTACAGCTCACCTAAGCCAAAAAGTTGCTGCTGGCCAGAATGATAACCTTGAGGGTGAACTGTATTTCTGGACAAATCAGTGTTCAGGGCATGACAGAGTTGAAACCTAATGGAAATAGCCAGCATTGACCAGAGAAGGGTCAGGAGCAATACGGAGTTAGAGAGATCAACCTCCATAGAGAGACTCTACAGAACCCTCAGAAATTCCATCAGAGGCACTTAGACTTCATTTGTACAAATGTTCATTTGAATAAATGTTCATGCAGTTCCTAAATGTAGTCTCTCGCTTGTCTGGGTAGGAAATGAAAGGGAGACTTCAGGCATTACAAAACTAGGTTACACAGACTACTGTCACTGTGTGTGTGTGTGTGTGTGTGTGTGTGTATGGACAAATATAAGGACTAATCTATCTTGGCAGAGGGGAGTGATGGTTTACCATTCCAGGGGAGGTTCACACCATTTACAAACCAAGTCACAAGTCCTGTTGGGCTGGAATGTGTCTGTGTATGTGACTGCTTTAGAGTAAAGATCTGATGCACTTTGTGTTTGCACGTAGTATGGAACTCAATGCCACCAATGTATTTCTCATCAAAAGCACTATTATCTCAGAGCAAGATTCTGCTGTTCCCTGTACTCCAGTGGTATTCAAACCTTTCCATTACCAGGAACAGCCATGTTATTAGCAAAGTGAAGAGAATATCACCTAGGAAAGAATTCTTCACTCAGTAAATAAGGGTGACATTTTTCCTATATTTTCACACACATCATTATTAGACAAAAATCTGGGAAATATGCAAAATTTTCATTACTTCAGTCACCAGATGAATGGGTGGAAGGATGGATGGATGAATGGATGGATGGTGGGAAGAAGAGGTATTTAGTTAGAAATCCTATCCTTGTGTTAACACAGTCCCTTAGAAGTTAAGAACAAATGTCTTTTTCTTGTTTTGTTTTGCTTTTAGAAGGTAAATTCATGGAGAGCAGAAGCTAAGCCTCTTTATGGCAGTTGAGAAAGCAGCAAGTGAATATTCTTTCTATAACAGGTACAAATGAACTAAACATGGCCTCCGTTTCTGACTAACAGCAAGGGCAGGTCTTGCACCATCAGCTCCAGATCCCTTTGACCACAAGAGAGGTAGAACTTGTCCAGGTTGCAAATCACACAGTGCAGGGAGGAGTTGTATGACTGTAAACTAATAGCGCAGCTGATGCTTTATCTAATCAGGATTGAATGTCTGAAGACTTTCTTAGGTGTTCCTCAGCAGTGGATATACTTTCAAAAAATTAGCCATGCTTAGGTTCTGTCTAACATTACATCATATGGGTTTGTATTTCATAAATTTCTAGCATGACCAAAACAGGCATTATGCTTCCTGATGGAAGAATACCCCACCATCTAAAAAATAGTGTTGCCAAAAAATTTAACTGAATCTTAACAAGCTTCTACATTACCGATTTTACAAGAACAAGGAGCAGGGCAACATGTTAGACAATACTACAGGTATACAATGAGCACACTCCAGACTAAGTCTTCAAGAAAATCTTTAAGATGAATCATCCTATTTCTTCAGAAAAAAGAAAGTGAAAAGTGTAACCTCAGTATTAAAAAAGGCTTAAAATCTATATATAAAATATGAAGGAGTTACAAAAACAAGCTAAAAAATCATAATATTTACAAGACAATTTGAACACTGACAAGTTATTTGATGATAATAAAGAAGTACTGCTAATTTATGCTTAGTTGTGATAATTGTATTTGTGGGTTTTTTTAAGGGTCCTATGTTTTAGCAACACACAGAAATATTTACAGGTGTAATAATATGCCATCTGGAAAAATATGAGAAGAGAAAATAAGAAAGGACATATGTGAAACAAGATTGACCACAGGGGATAAACTCTGATTTTAGTGTACATTTAGTATTCATACATGCAGTCAATCCTACCTCCCTAAAGTTCTCCTCACTGCCACCCTGGGTATATTCTAAAAAAGCCTCACAGTCCCACTGGGGTCATGGCTTAACTCATATAGGACACAGTAAACCAGGCATTTGATTCACTTGTCGCATCAGAAAGTCACCTTCTCAGTCCACCTCCAGACGATGGAGGCACAGTCAGTCCCCCTCTGTGGCTTATGTCCCAGTCTACTCTGCTCTAAATGCAGAACTGTAGTTAGGAGAAACTAATGAACCGCTGAATGGTACAGGAAAATCAATAGACAGAAGAAGGCAAGTGACCTTCTTATGCCTGTCCAACTCCTGTTCTTTCTTCCTGAAGGAGGAAAAGAGAAAGAACATCAATACACAGACACTGGAATGAATAAAAATACTCATCACACGAAGATCTGAGGTTGTTTTTTTCTTGTAGCAGAAAAAGAAACCACTCAATAGCCTGAACTTGAATCTGCCCAAGGCTAAACAAAGTCACATAAAAGATGAAGAGATACACATTAACTAGCTGGGTGGGTGGCCCATAAGCAGCCAGTGAAAGGTCTAGAAGGAAATAAAGAAAAACCTATGATTTTGGTGATGAAAGAAATCCATGGAATGTATTCACAAGGTACCCTTAAGACTGATGTGTTTAGTGAAGGAGAATGGAAAAACTAAGGGGGAAAGATATTCCTAGTAAATTCCCTGCTCATTCGCCTGTGTCTTCCCAATAGGGTCAAAAATGAACAGCTGAGTTCAGTTCTCCTAGGTTGAAGTTTGCATTAAATATCCTCATCCAAAAATCTTCTGAATGTGCTGATGCTTTTTCCTTGCACTGTGCCCATCATATCTTCAGATTAATCAAAAACTAGACCAATTCCTAGGTAACCGGATGTCACCTCCCCTTCTTTCAATGATGTTATAAGTTAGACAAAATTACCATAAAATGTATTACTTACACATTCAGTGAGTAAATGCTAACTTATACAAGCCTTCAACTATTTCTACAAGAGATAGAAGAATAGGAAATTCAGCTCTGCTTTTTAGTTTTCAAATTTTTTTAGAAAACCTTCAAAACTTTTTTTTTTTCAAAGATTTATTTATTTATGCATATAAGTACTGGGGTATAGGCCAGAGGTGTGGGGGGTGAGAGGATTCACCACAGACAGAGCAGGGATCAGAACAGGCAGATCAACAGAAGCACACTGCTGAGGGGAGCAGCGGGCACAGCAGGAGAGGTCTGCCGCGCCACGTGGGTCCCCTCCCTGGCCGGCAGTAGGGATCGAACTTGTGCTGCAGCGGCTGCCGTTTGCGTCATAGTGCGTTGCTTAACCCACTGCGCCACCAGGGAGGCCCAACCTTCAAAACTTTTGAGGTAATATCTTTAATAGAACGATTACACCAAATCTGAGTTACATGTACTTATTCACAAATTAGTAGAGACTCAGACATCTAAATTATTTGAAGATGAACATTAACTTGGTCATTTCTGTATTTCTTGTGGCTAACACAGCACTTGACAAGTCCATGTTAAAAGTATATTTTCTTTTAGACTTGACATAATTTATGACCATCTACTCTATACCAGTCATCTAGTTTGTACCAGCAGATACAAAAGCATCCATGTTCATCCCAAGGCATATGTGACTACACACCATGTATGACTTTAAATATTTTATTTTTTTTAAATTAACCACCTCCTATAGGAAATGGCAAAATGAAGCCATGAATCAACTTTCCTTAAAACCAGATAAATAATGTTAACACCAAAAAATTGAACTCCAGGAAAGCAAAGTAAAAATACAATATAGCAGTCATCAAACAAAAGAAGGGGCATGATTTCAAGCCATACTGTGTAAAAAGCAGCATTCAGGGAAAGGGAAAGATGGAAGACCCCAGGAATCACTGCCATTCTCAACCCAACTCCCTCTCAGATTTGGCAGAACTCTGAAAGGACAGAACTCTGAATAATTTCAGTAACCTTCCCTTATTTGGAGAGTAGACTGAGAAGGCGAATTAGCACAAAGAAATGAATCTAGTTACATTCACTTATCTATTCAGTAAGAATGAGTTTAAGAACATTTTACATACATTACTCAACCCTAGGATTTGTGCGTCATTAAAAGGAATTATAAAAAACTAATCAGGCTGGTTTATGACCACACTATCTCGAATGTGCCTGATCGCATCTGCTCTTATTAAGCAGGGTTGAGCCTGGTTAGTACTTGGATGGAAATAATAATCAGGAATCCTAAAACAAATCACAATGCCAAAACTATGCAGGAAAAGGTTCTACCTGCCAAGTGGAATGACCTCAGCATGGTACTTTAAACAATATTTCAGAAAGAAGAGCAAAGTCAATACCCATCAACATGACTGTCCCTTATGTTCAATGCCCACACATTGAACAGGCCCCCAAAAGACATACACTCTGAGTATCAAAATAGAGAATTTTTCAGGTACTTGGATACAAACAACTAAAACAAAGGAAAACAGCAAACAAAGCAGTCCATTCAATACTCATTGTCATAAAATATGTAATCCATGTGCACAAAGCTCAAAGGCACAGAAAACTGGGAACGAGTACTTTTATTTTCAAACTGTTGTTCAAGAGACATTTTCAGACATGTTAACAGCTCAGTGGCTCTGTGAGTTCTAATAAGAAAAAATATCCTATTTGCCTTCCAGTGCAGCAAACCAAGAGACAAATGAGAAGCTCTAATAAAATGTTTAATAACAAAGACTGAACCTATTTATATCTAGGAAAAAGGGCTAAACAATCATATAAAGTGCATTTATAGAAGGCAAATATTAACATTTAAATAATGAAAATTAATAATTAAGAAATTTAATAGTGGGGCCTCCCTGGTGGCGCAGTGGGTTAAGCAACACACTATGAAGCAAACTACAACCTCTACAGCACAAGTTTGATGCCTGCCTCCGGCCAGGGAGAGAACCCACATGGTGTAGCAGACCTCTCCTGCTTCACCCACTGCTCCCCTCAGCAGTGTGTTTCAGTCGCTCTGCCTGTTTTGCTCCCCACTCTGTCTCTGGTGAATCCTCTCACCGCCCTGGACTCTGTTCCCAGTCTTGTATGTATAAATAAATAAATCTTAAAAAAAAAAAGAAATTTAATAGTAACATTTGGGGAGGGATAGAGAGGAAAATAAAGGTAAGAATTCCTCACATTACTTTCTATTTACAATAAATCATGAAATAGAGAATTAAAACTGTTAACTAAGTGAAATGACAGTACTAACAAAAGTAAGGAGGTAGTATATGTGCTAATTTTCTAACCTATCTCAGTAGGCAGCCAACAGATAATTGATAAATATAGGTTTAAGCCACTATGTAAATTTATAAAGTAATCTCTAAAAGACATAAAAATAAACTAAGTTTTGATATCATAAGAAAAGTATACTTACTCATATAGATACATTCATACACCAAAGAAAAGACAATGCATGGGGTTAGAGATAGGTGGTTTGGAGGGAAGCATTACACACAGAAAACAATATAAATTAAGTAGCATTAAGATTGAAAATATTTCTTTAATCCATAAATATATGATTCTTTGATAAGGTCAAAGTACAGAACAAACCAAATTGTACCTGTAAAATAAACTCTCCAAGACTCATTTTATCACTCAGAAAAGTTAAAAGTAAAAAAGGAGATCAAAGATAAATCAGAAAAATGGCAAGTAAAAGAATAAAAATATTAATATCAAAAAGAAGAAACTTAAGGCAAAAATAACAGAACATAAAAGGTTGTTTGTACATGCAATAATAATTGAGCAGTTACTATGTACCAGTATTTACCACTGTTTGAATGACCAAAACTGAAATCAAAATGAGCTTACAATTGTTATGTTCAACACCAAAAACAAAGTGCCAAAAATCATAAAAATGTAAACCTCTAGAAGAAATCAACAAGATACAATAATGATAACATTGTTCTTACTGATAGAACATGACATGAACAGAACAAAACATGACAGAATAAGGAGACAAACTAATCAGAAATATGTATAATACAATCATTATGAGTAAACCAGTAGATATATATGAAGTGCTTAAAACTTTACAAGTACTGGTGGAATACTTAATGTTAAAAATAAAGAATACATTACTTCACAAAGCAGTCTCAATATACATAGGTAAATATATATATAGGTAAAATGTATTATAATCTCAGCATAGGCAAAGGAGCTTCCCAAGCATGGGGGGTGTGGGGGCCATGATATTTACAGATAAGTAAAAGTTAAAAACTTCTCTACAATTTTTAAACATTTTTTAAAAAAATATTTGTATGAGGAGCTAGTTTTCTTGTTTAATCAAGAGTATATAAAATAAAGAAAAGGAATAACCTTACGTGAAAACAAATTAAATGTGTGCTAGACATAGGAAAGATGCCAAATCTCACTCATCTATTGAAGTGTAAATCAAAACATTGATATCTATTTATCCTATCAATCTGGCAAGAGTTCATTAAATATTCATTCATATTCAGTGTTGGGAAGGACCTGGAAAAATAAACACTCAGATGAGTGAGAGTTTAAATTAGCACAATATTTTTTAGGATGTCAAAATCTATTAAATATCCGTACTTTTTGTCTGCAATTTTACTGCTAAGCATTTATCCTATGTAGATAAACAAAAAGCACACTTAGATTCATCATACCAATAGAGTGAAATAGAAAAACCATTTGATCATCTTAAGAGATGCAGAAAAAATACTTGACAAAATTCAACATCCATTCAGGACTCTAAAAAAAAAAAAAAACTCTCAGTAAATTAGGAATGGAAGAGTCTGCTTCAACCTGATAAAGATATGTAAGAAATAACTAAAATTAACCTCACACTTATATAATAATTCAGTAGTAAACTGAATGCTTTTACTGTGAAATCAAGAACAAGGCAGGTATGTCTATGCTCACCACTTCTATTCAACCTGTAATGGAGTCAGTGTAAGTAAAAGAAGTTAAAAGCATTCAGAGAAGAGACTGAAGAAAAAATAAGATGACATGATTATCTACATAGGTTTGTAAATTTTTAAAAATTTACAAAAAAGCTATTAAAATTAGTGAGTTTACCAAAGTTATAGGATACAAGGTCAATATTTTTTAAACTCATATTTTTATATACTTGAAAGGGAAGCTTTTTTGATTAAAGGTGCTGAAACAATTGAACTGCCATAAACAAAAGGAAACAAAGAATCTCTACCCTTATCTTGGTCAGAAATTTTTTAAATTGTATATTTTATCTCATACCACATATAAAAATTAAGTTGAAATTGATCACAGAACAAATGAAAAAGCTAAAACTATTAATTTATAGTAGACAGATATACAAGGATATTCATCACAGCATTGCTTCTAATAGAAAAGTCAAATACAATCTAAAAGTCCATCATTACCAAGAAATTATGTAATGAATCAGATAATTATAAAAAATGAAATAATCAAGCCACAAAGAACCACTTAAAGAAAGAAGGTAAGTTTTGTGTTAACTAACAAGGAAAGAATGTTATATGCTAAAATATACAATTTTTTAAAAGTATTGAACAGTAAGGATATCTTCTGTATAAATAAAAATATTTACATTCATAGCCATTTTATGTGTTTATGTGTTCATATCTATCTACGTATGTGTATATCTTCATAAGCATACTTTCCAGACATCTACAAAACAAACTTGAAGGAGAAGTGTCAGAAGTCAGAGAGGCTGAAAAGGGAGAAATCAATTTAATTTTTCAAAAATTTCTCTTCGTATGCTAGTCTTTTTTTGCTGATGCATATGTTATTTTAATTTAAAAGATAATTTTTTTAGCAAATAAAAACTTTTTATTTATTTATAGAGGAGATTTTTCTGACCAAGATACAGGCTGAAGTTCTGAGAGTAAAAAAGCATATGAGGTAGTGGGAGCCCATCTTGAAAAGAGGAGAAAAGCAGAAAAGAAACAGAAAGGACCTTTCTTGAGAGAAGACTGACAAGTAGATTCACTAAAAATTTCCAATGCAGGCCCTCTGAAGCCTCATAAGCTTTGTTGTTTATCTTTAGATAGGCATGAAATTTTCTACAGCATTCTTCTAACAAACTGCCCTTCTCATTACCCCATTTGAGACTTAACCAGCATGTTTTTATAGTTTCTAGCAAACCCAAATAAGACTGACCTATACCCTTGTTGAATATCCTGCATTATTCCACAGTGGAGAAGCAGCCTTACCTTCTTGAAAATAAAGCAATCTGAAGTAAGTACCCTGTGAACTTCTAGGCAGTTAGTCAAGCCTAGCAAACATGATTAAAATAGAAACTTGTCCAGCAACATTTTATACCTGTGGTATAAAATTCATGAGTAAGATTTTCATTTCTGAGTATGTTATTTGGAATATATTTTTTCTAAATGTTATAGTATTTTATATATGAATCACAAATCATAGAATTGCTTTCAAACCTAGAGAAAAGCTTGTAAAAAGAAATCAGAAAGTGAGCAGGGAACATTTAAATTTACACAAATATTAAATAAAAGCACATTATACAAATATGAACAAATTAGTCAATAATCACAAACTAGGGCCTCCCTGGTGGCTCAGCGGATTGAGTGCCACACTGTGGAGCATCCGTGCCACAGCAGCACGAGTTCCATCCTTGGCCAGGGAGGGGACCCACATGGCGCAGCAGACCTCCCCTGCCACACCCAGGGCTTCCCCTCAGCAGTGTATTTCAGTCGATCTGCCTCTTCTGCTCCCCACTCTGTCTCTGGTGAATCCTCTCACCTCCCACGCCTCTGGCCTGTACCCCTGCTCTTGTGTACATAAATAAAAAAATCTTTAAAAAAAAAAATCGCAAACTAACACACAACCCAGTGCATGATGTGATGGTAAAGAGACAGGTAAGAGACACCATTTTGTAGGAGCTGGCTTCTTCCAAAACAGAACCAATTTACACAAAGCTAGATAGAACCCATGAAAGTAAAGCTGAAATGCCATTTATCAGGAGGTCTTTCCTAATTTTCCCCATTAAAGGTCATCTCTCATTCATGATCCCACTGTAACTCGTCCTCCCCTTCTAGGAATTGTCACATTATCTAACAAATACTGTCCAAACACTGGTCTTCTCCATCAGTGAGGTCTCAAAGAACACAGGTCATGCCTTAATTTTTTTCTGCCTCATAGGCAAGTATTCATGGCCAAATGCCCGTAAGCAAATACCAAAATAAGTGTGCAATAAATCTTTACTGCACAACTAAAAATCTCAACTTTAAAAATCAATAAGGCTTTCTTAATTTAAAAGTGTGGAAAACAAAGAAAACACACATAAATAAAATCAAAACTGAAAGTAGAGAAGTCACAACAGATACTACAGAAAATACAAAGGATCATATGAAAGCATCATAATTATATGGCAACAAATTGGACAAACTAGAAGAATTTTTAGAAATATACAACCTTCCATGGCTGAATCAGGAAGAAAATAGATGCATGACCAAATGGCTTCACTGATGAATTCTGCTCAACTTTCAAAGAAGAAATAATACCTATCTTTCTCAATCTTCCCCATAAAATTGTAAAGGAAAGAACATGTTGACCACATTCTATTTTGAAGCCAACATTATCCTGACTTCAAAACCAGACATCAGGGGAAAAAAAAGAAAACTATAGATCAATCTCTCTGATGAATACAGATGCAGAAAGAATCCTCAACAATACATTAAAAGAATTAGATATCATGATCAAGTGGGATTTATTCAAGGTATGGTTCAACATACATAATTCAGTAAACAGGATGCACCATATCAACAAAAGGAAGGACAAAAATCATTAAGATTATCTCAACAGACACAGATCATCTCAATAGATGCAGAAATACATTTAACAAGATTTTAAATTCCTTTACAATTGATAAACATCCTCAACCACATGGGTATTAGAAATAAAAAAATAAAAAGCTATTAGAAATAGTGATACAGTAAAGTGGAAAGCTACAAAAATAACATACAAAAACCTGTTGTTTCTATATGTAAACAACAAACTAGTGTTAGGGGGAAAGACCCTCCTGAATGGATTATACAAATAGGTTATGGACTTCGACCCCCATTCCAGACCTACAAGATCCAAGGACTACAAATC
>JAGFMF010011870.1:18146800-18180796 GCA_019455555.1 Galemys pyrenaicus | reverse complement strand
GGTACCGGACAGCTTCCTACAGCCAACAACCCCCCCCCCCCCCCAGCAGTAGCTGCAGCAAAGAGTAAAAACACTTCCTTTGCTTTCCAACCCTTGAGTCCTACCTTAGGCTTCAGTGTGGGCACCCCGTAGGTGAGGAGACCTGCAAGGGTGTTGCGGGCACCCTCCTGGCAGCCAGGAAGAGCCCTGTAGGGTAAATGAAGTTATCAGGTTTTTCTGCCTCCTACCATTAGCGTTAATGACAGACACCTGCGGTCCTGCACGCATGCCTGATGGCCGGCACCTGGAGTAGGGTGTGAGCACACATAAGTGCGCACACCTGTGCCAAGAGACTGGGCCTAATAAGGGTGGTGTCACGAGGACGCCAGCAGTGGCGGAAGTAGCAGCACTGGTAGCGGTAGCAGAGAAGTAGAGGCTGGAGAGCCCAGAGAGAGTGAAGATTCCCTGGGGCCCAGGAAACCTACCGGCCTCCTGGCCCCCAGGCCCCACTGCCTGCCTGCCTCACTACAAATGATGCAGAAAGATCAATAAAACCTGAAAAGGCCACCTATGGCTCCAGGACTCCTCCTTTACCCATGTGCCTGAATCACCGAGAACGTGCCCTGTGCCTTCCTGCCACTGCAAGCCCACAGTCCTGACCAGAAGGTGGCAGCTCCCACAGAACACTGTGGGGAGGGAGTCAGGTCTCTGCAGCTGCCAAGGGTGCAATAACTATACATGCCAGGCTGATGCGTTAAAAGAGGGGCATATTCTTTTGGGTGTTGGGAAATGTACTGTACTGGAAACCAGGAGACCCAGTCTGGAGTGGCAGACTTGTGCTTCTGCCCTCCTGACAAATCTCTAGTCTTCTCACCAGTTTATGCCTATTTTCTGTTAACTGGTAGAATGATGGGCACTGTGGGACACCCCCCGCTCCCCAAAAAAACCTGCCTGCTCTAAGTAGGTTCTGCTATCCACCTCAGCAAGACAAAACATATTCTAGTGCATAAGACCTTTAATAGAACTTTAATACAATTAGTGTGCAACAAAGAAAAATATAGTTTCACACACTTTCTTCTGTATGAACCACCCAAGATTACCCACCCCCTGGTGGATAAGTGCCCAGCCAAACAGGGTTGGTCCAAAACAGGACCACTGAGCCCCAAAAGTTTGCCACAAGTCTCAGGCATCTTCTGATAGAAAACCATAGGAAAGGGACAGAAGGGCCAGGCAAGCTTAAAGGAAAAGAGCAAAATCAAAATAAAGGTTGCCATTGCCAGCTTCCCCACAGGTTTCTCACCCACATTTCTGTCACTTTCAAGTGTCTCCTTCCATGCCCCCCAAGTCCCTGTTACAAGTCCAAAGCTGAGAAGCAAGTGCAGCCTCTTCACAAGTCTCTCTGCTCCATGTGCCTCCTCCAGTTCTTTACTCTTCTTTCTCTTTTTCTCAAGTCCTTTTCCCAGTCTTTTCTGATTCTCTAAAGAGCTGATTCTCTTCCCAGATCAGCTCCACCCTTCCTTGGGTATGGCAGGGATCCTGGAACCTCCCCTTTCTATGCATCTCACACTGTTAATTTTCCTCTTCTAAAACCCCCTCCTATCCCAACCATGAGAAATGGTTGATATCATCACCATTTCTCAAGAGTTAGCTCTAGGCACCATCACTGTATTTGTGAATCCACAGCGACTGACATTTGAGTCTCCAAGAGGGAGATGAAGATTGGCATCCCACAGGGCTCTGTGAACGATTCTAGTGATCTCTGAGTTCATCTATAAATTTCATTCTTTAATGTTCTATGAATTTTAAAACTTAAACCTATATAAATATGGGGGTTGGGTGGAAAATAGGGATTGCTGCATAATTGAATTTATCTAATAGCATTCAAATTGTCGAGTTGGCAAATCACAAATCAGTCAAGATGTCGCATTCACTAACAAACAATAGGCGCCCACAGCTATGACAAATTATTAACTAAATGATCAGATTTTTCACTTCCTCACCAAAGCAATGGGAAATTTATCTTTGCTTTAGCTGCCTTAAACATAAAAACAACTGCAAATTACTGATGACTAATGCCCTTCAATTTGGCCTCAAGCTGAGAAATTCTGTGCAGAAATAAAGTGGTTTATAATCCCAGAGGTCCTTTCTATTATAAACTGCAGGTGGCAAATCAAGTGGCTATGAACTATGGGGTGGATGTATGTGTGTTTGTGAGTGTGTGAAAAATCAATTCTCAAGGAGGATATTTCTACACTCTTTTAATGGAAATTTAACAGCCCAAACAACTAACAGATGTTAGCTATAAGAACCCAGGAATCTGGATGGTGCCTGACAAAGGTTACAGTCTGTAATGGGTGTCACCCCCCCATGAACTGCCCACCAGAGAGGGTAACTCCATCATCTGCCTTTTGCAGAAAAGCAATCTAAAGCAAACATAGAAGAAAGCAGGAAGGAAAATAACTGCAACTCACATCGATGACCTATTTTCTGAATCTGGCTTATCTAAGATTGGATTCCTATTCCTCCAAAAAAAAAAAAAAAAAAGATCCTTCAGGCTGAGAATATGGTGTCTTTCAGGAATGCTTGGACCAGAATGTTTGACACATCATCACCAGAGGACTTTCTTCCAGTCCAAGTTCCAAGTTGTTTTAGCTTCAGATGGCTATTGTGGGAGGGGCTGATAAATCTACCAAATCCTTGGTGACTTTGCTTCCTAGAAGCCAAGAATAACATGATGCTAACTGGAAGTGAACCTAATCTATTTAGTGTCTCCTACCAGCCTAAGCAGCAGAATCAAAGCCATTTTCCCAGATTCCATGTGCACGCCATTTAATATTTCCAGTTTTATATTCCCCCAACATTAGGCTGCAATGCCCCTCCATTCAAATTAATTCAAATTAATCATGTTTTTTTGAGCCAAGGGCTGGTCAATGCCTGTAGGCAGTTCCACTTTTCTGAATTGCAGATGTGCCTGGGGAAATGCCATGAGTGTCTGATCTGAACTCTGAAGGAAAGAAAAGTGATTATTGTTCACCAATATGCAATAGCAGGCTTGGGTTAATTGGAGAGACAGAGACAGCGAACAGAGACATGGACGGCCAGCCTGCAGTGAACTTCTTTTCTGGTTGGCTAAGGTAGCACTCAAGCCCACATGGCGTAGCTGAAGACTATGCAAAGCAGCAGGCAGTAAGACGTGTCCTATGTTCCGGTAACCCCCCAGTTTTTGCATATAATACGCACATTATAGTTCATAGAATCTTAACACCTTATAGTTACATTAGACTGAACTTATGGATTATCACATCTCTTCACTGGCTCAAATATGAATGAATAGGATATGAAAAAGACAGAATTCCAGTAGAAGATCATAGACATACTCAAGAGATGAAGTTGAATCAGTATATAGGAGTCTGGATAACAGAGCTTTCAAGCAGTTTTGAGTGTTAAAATTTGATCTCAGAGGTGACAGGGAGTTACACCAGGTTCTTAAGCAGTGGAATGAAACTGGAAATATTCTTTGAAAGATTACTGTGGCAGTTTTTCACAGAAAAGACCAGAACAGGAAGGTTAAAAGGATACAGTCTCAAAGGTCATTGACTGCTGCTAAGGCCTCAGCAAAGAAGGATTGCCTAAAACATCTTTACCAGGGATTCACCGTGGGCCTGGCCAGCTGATAGTTTCCCAATAATTTATGCTGCCTTTATTCCCCACCCCATACCTCAACCCTGACAATACATATTAGCTCAAAATAGACCATTTAAAGCAAGGGGCATGCTCCTGCAGATGGCTGAGAGCCTGATCTGCTCCAGATAAGCATTTTCATCTAAGAAACTAGTTAGAATGCATTCCCAATGTGAGCACAGTAGCAACAGCCTGACAGCCATTTGCATAATTTCTCTTCTGTAACAGGCTTCAAAAATAACAATAGGCAAACTAGATAGAATCTATTCATTTTAAATTTGCTTGAGCTGCTATCTTTAATGGAGCCAACCACTAAGCACCATAAAGATTTTAAAGCCATGAATTATGTAGTGTGTCGTTGGTTCTCTCCAAGGAGACATTCAGGGAAATACACATAAGAATCATCAACTGCTTCTGGAATGTCCACTTGTTCTGTGCTGTACTGATAAGTTTGGAAGGTAGCTTGTTTAGAAGGTTCATCTAAGAGTTTCAGAAAATGGAACCAAAAATAATATTGGTATCAAGATGTTATCAGTTATAATAAGGTGATAAGAATCAACAACACAATACATACATCTTAAATCAACAATGACTCAAGAACTGAAGCACAAGAATGTCTTAGATGACTTTTTAGGTGCTGACATCATTACATGGTCAGCAACACCAGTACAGGGGCCATTACTATTGGGTGCACCATTACACTCCCAGGTCTAACATAGGGCCTGCTATGAGGCTTTATGATGTTGAAAGAAACAATGGACTCTCTGAGTGAACCAAGAATGGATGTGATTTCTTATATAAAGACAGTTAATATATCTAAGATTTTTCAAAATAGCTGCAAAGTGCAAAAATTCCGATGTATTCACAAGTGTATATACATCCACACATATGCCTAAGTAAATAGACATCTAAGTAAAAACACATTCAAAGGTAAATACATAAAAAAGACAAGTTTTTTTAATACAACAGAAGCATTTCAAATCCAGTAAAGCACTGTTACCTTTTTAAATATATTTTTAAAATATTTTACTTATTTATACATACAAGAGCTGGGGTACAGACCAGAGGCAGGGAGTGGGGGACAGAAGAGGACTCACCAGAGAGTCCTCACCAGAGACAGAGTGGGGGACAGAACAAGCAAATAGACCTCTACCTTTAAGTCTTTTACAAAGTGCAGGCTACTGCAGTTGGTAGCTGAAGAATAACGAAGGAAAAAAAGAACTTTTTGAATTTTTCCCCTATATAATTTTCCAAAGAACATCCTATAGGTTTCACTTTAAACAGGCATTTTTGGCAGAACCAAATAATCCATTTTCTGCTCTATTTTAATGTTCACATTTTCATTTCATGGGTTTTACCCCTCAATTCCAAAAGACATACTAAGTCAAATGAGGACTTAACCAAAGGCATCAGCAGGTACTTTAAAAAAAAAAATAGATCTAATGATAAAAGGAGATAGAATTTCTGGATATAAAGTCTGTCCTAAATGGAGCAGTCACTGAAAAACAGGGGAAAAAGTTTGAGTGAAGTACAGTTTGCAGACCCAAAAAGGAGGGAGCAGAAAGGCAGATATTCCAGGAACTGAAAGATACAGGGTATGACCAGAGTTTAAGAAGTAGGGAGAGGATCTCACAAGTTGAGGACAAGAGGTAGGTGGAGACAAACCCTTACCCTGTCATCACGGTTTTAACTGTGAAAGAAATGATTTGCAGGGGCAAAAGAGGTTGCTGCTTTCCACAGGGACTGGCTACAGCAGCTGCACCATTAATACACCCCTGATGTCTCAGATTATTAAAAATAAGGATGGCTTATCATTAAAAACTACTAGTACCCTACCCTACACAGGTATTACACTTTACAAATTTTATGACATTTTTGCAGACATTATCTAACCCAATTCCTACAGAAATCCAAGAGCTGGTGTTTCTATCTTTACTTTGCAGGCAAGTAAAAAGAAAGAAAATGGTGCAGCTGGGTCTAAAACACAGGCATCCAGCCTCCTGGTCTGGTGAGCATTTAGAATTCATTACCCTCCAACTTTTAATCCTATACCCAATCAGAAAATCTGGTCCCCTAGGAAAACTGTCTTCAAAGGGGTAAGAGAAACAAGAAGTGAAAGCCAGAGGGGTAACATGCATACTGCCTGCAGTATTTGTTCAGGAGTCATCAGGGGTGTTCCAGAGGACCTTTCTGTCTTTGGGCAACTACTTGACTTCCCAAAAATTCAGACAGATATAAAGCTGATTTGAAAGAGAACTAAAGTATTTGCTATCACATATGTGACTTTGGGGCACTGGTCCTGAAATTTGAACAATTGTTTTGAAGGTAATGGAATGTTGGAACTTGGTTCTATTAAGGACAAAAGAAAACGAAGACAAAAAACAAAACCCTGAACTGTCCCAAACTATGAGTACCTGAAAGACTATATGAGTATAATGAACGACTCAGGGACTTAATGTTGTGGTTTTTCCTCCCTCAAGTTAATACTCTTCAGAAAAGACTGACTCTTATTTTAACTCTTGCATTCTTTTTTAAATTTAAGAATGTTATTTTCTTCTGTTTATCATGTGTTAATATATTGTAGGCAGGAAACTTGACAAAACAGACAAGGACAAGTGAAAAGAAATCACTCTTAATCCTGCCCCCAGAACTAATTACTATCAAATTTTTGTATCTGTCCTTCAGACTTAAAAAAATAAAAAGTGTGTGTGTATTATCACTGTTGACAAACTACTGCTTGACATTTGATTTTTTAAAACTACTTCACTAGAAGGTTTCTACATCATTGAACTACAATAGTGATTTTTAAAAGGAAAAACACCCATTATCAGGGTATTAGACTCACTTGGGAAGGCTCTTTTCAAATTACACTTTCCATTCCCAGCTACCTCCCTACACTACCCTGCCCTTAAAACGAGATTTCTTGGCAGTAAAGTGCTTTTCAGACAAGTGAGAACATCAAGTGCCTCTCACTTTGAACCACCAGTCTGGAACGTGGTCTTTGCTGACCATTTCCTTTTGGTAAATGACTGTGCCAAAACATGTAATGCCATCCCCATGGGCAGTTTTTGTTTCAATTTTTTCTATATTTAAGAACTACTACAATCAGCATTTTAACATTCTTATTCAAATCCTTGTATACACAGCTGATGATTTTAGGTTAAAGCCTGGATGTAGAATTGCTGAACCAACAGATTTGAATATTTTTAAGGTTTTTGCATAACGTCTTGGCAAAATACACACCATAGATCAGGGAAAGATCAATATAAACAGAAGTTCTTATTTCTCTCACTGAATGAGCTGTGTACATTCTTCTACATAAAAGACAACCACAGACATTTCTCTTTCTTACTTAGCTTCAGACACTCCAGGTTTCAAGCATGCCGACAGCTCCCAGAGAAGCTCTCTCATCTACCTCCACTGTGACTTCAGAGATGCTTTGGCCTCTAAAGTCTTAACTACCTGCTTTTATTGTTGCATAAAGACCAATTAATTAGCCTTCTTAATTCTCCTAAGTACCTCTGGTACTCACTAACTGCCTATCACATCTCTTTAAGGTGAAGCCTTCAGCTTCCTTTCAGAGTCTGAATAAAAAGTCTAAATATGATACACACATCTGCACACCCAAATCCCACACCTGTTTTGTTTCAACTGAGAAAGGTTTCCTTGGCAACCAACTACATCACTGCCCCAACTCTTCCTGCTCAGTAAGTTCCTGTTATTAGCCAAGAACAAGATTCTTTCTCAGGATCTACAGGGTCTCTTTTACTGCTTTCCCCAACCCCCACTGTCAACTCTCTCATTTTCCCCACTCCCATCCCTGAGTATTTCTCCATGCTGGCAGGAATGGTGGCTGTCTTGTTTATCATCAATTACTTGTCTGGCAATAGTCCTCCAAATAGGTTTGCTAAATGAATAGATGAGGTTTAGCAATTTCCCCTTTGAATACAAGACTTACGAAAATCATAAGCAGTTTGAATATTAAAAAACAAACTCCAAAATAAAGTAGTTTGCTAAGAGCCCTATGGTGATTTCCTCACAAGAGTTATTAAGAATGAAAATATCCCAGTTCCTCTGATTTTATCAAAGCTGAATCAACAATGCACCCATTTGAAGTAACTTGTAAGATCTGAAAGCTGGATTACAAAAGGACCGGTCTTGCCCTAGTTTGTTAAATATGACTGAAGAGGTTGTGCACTGCCCAAAATCCCCCAGCAAGGAGACAAGTGGGAGCTAAAATGGCCCATGCTCTGCTCACCAGCATGCTCTGCCCTGCTGTGGGCCTTCATTCTCCCAACAAAAAGATCATTTTTCTGATGATCATAAGGGCAAAGTCATTTACCATATTGTATGGCATTTTGTACTTCACACAAAAGATGGGTCCTCTGTGTCTTATATTTATTCATGGTCTTCAACCACATCTGACAAAGTCCTTAGAAATGTCAGGTGATCCATCAAATATACATCAACTAGATTGAGTAGTTTGCTAGTTGATAATTAACTGATAAATTTACTATGACAAATAGGAGGAGGAGAAAACCTTCTATGGTTCACTCATTGGGGATCAAATACTGTTTTAGCAATTGAAAGAAATAAAACATACCCTCTCATTTAATAGGAAAATAGAGTCAGAGGTTATCTAGATGACTGGACTCTTAGAATAGCACTCATATACCAAGTCAGATGTAAATGAATTTCTCCATTAATCTAAGTCCTAAGCAGCCCCTTACAGACTCAGACCAACCTTCAGTCTCCATCTAAGCAAGTCTAATGATACCTGAGCTGCTTTGCAATTTGATTGCAATTTGAATTCCAACTGGGTCATTATGTTGCACGAATGATTTTTCCTATTACTTAACATCAAGATAGTCTCCTAACTTTCAAAATGAACTGATAGGAAATAAATAAATCAAACTTTTATAAGATCTAACAGATGTCAGAGCACTCTTTCTCTGGCAGGAGTTCTAATTTTTTTTGATAAAAGATTAATCATCAAAGCAATTTAGTATAAAATTGAAATTCCTCATTTCTATTATACTAAATTTCTATTACTTGCTACTTCTATCCACTCTGAAGGGATAATTTCCTATACTGAATTATTTATATTCTCTTGTAATCAGATACCGATAAACTTTTAAACATTTATACATCCACTTAATTCCAGGTTTGTAGTGAATGAAATTCTGCCTGTCAGAACTTGGAGTACCACACAATTCGTGTGTATCAGTTTATGGATCTACTTACCTACCTCTTTATAGACACACCTGTATGATTATTGCTGCATAGTAAATGCCTGATCACTGGTAAATGGACCATGAATAAATGTAATAAATATTGTGAACTAAGATTGTAAGTCAAATAATGTCCACAATAGTAGAGAAAGTAATAAATTACCAGAGTATCTGGGTACTCTATGAATTTTAAAGCCACCTACTTTGTAAGTGAATGCTATTTCCATAGAAAACCCTTGACAATGTTGAATTTCTTCTATAACACTAAAATTTTCATAATTCAAGCATATTTTAATTTGGTATTAATAAGACACACTATTAAAAGAGAAAATCAAATTTTTCCTTGAAAGTGTCAAACCAAGTTATGTATTACTTAACTCTTCTGTTCTACAATAGTTTCCTATTTTTGTATTGTTGCTGTAAAGTAACAAACCTAACACTAAGCATCAAGTAAAACAAAATTATTACCTTATAATTGTAGAGGTCAAAAGTCTGAAATAGATTACTGAGATAATTTGGTGTTGTTAACAGGGCTGTGTCCTTTTTTGAGGCTCTAGTGGAGAATGTACGTGCTGCTTTTGGCAGCTTCTAGAGGTTACCTGCATTCCTTGGCTTGTAGTCCCTTCAGCTTCAAAGTAAGTAGCACTGACATCTTCAAACCACTCTCTAACTCTGACCCAAGATTGCCCTGCCTCTCTGATACCTTCATAAGGACTCTTCTGTTTACATCAGGCCCACCCAAATAATCCAGGATAACCATCCCATGTCAAGATCTTTAACTTCATCAATCTGCAAAGTGTCTTTTACCATTAGGTAATATAGGCACAGGTTCCAAGTCTTAGCATATGGGTATCTTGAGGGGGAAGGGAATTTGTTTCCCACCCCTTCCAAAGCTGTGGTTGGCCTTTAGCAGCAAGCAGTAACCTGGACAGGAAGCATATAGTAACAGTGGAAAACATTTTGGGAGTGAAGGAGTCCAGTGTTTGAATCCTGACTTTGGCTACTTTCTAGTTTTCCCACTTTGGCCAGCATACTCAAACCATCTGAGCCTGACTTTTTTAATTATATGGGGCCCTAGTACCGACTTTGTTATTGAAGATTAGGGGAGAGACCAAACTTAAAGCATTTAGGTCCCAAACTACAGCTGGCATCAACTAAATGTATGTCTATTCCTTTTACCTACAATCAAAGAGGACAGTAGCAATGAAACAAATACATGCTAATTGTTATTTTACTAACATGTGGCTAATTACTATTAAATTAAGTGTAGAGAAGACTTTTTTTCATTCAAAAAGCTAAGGATGGGGAGTAAACAGTGGACTTTGTTAGTCAACACTGTTAAACATTAGCAGGGATACTTGAAAATGTGCCCTACTCAGTTTAAGTAGCAATCTGATTTAAAATAATAGGAAAGATTTCTCCTCATCGTTGATTCTTAATTACCTCCTAGGTGAGATTTTCATAGCCATGAGTCACCAATCATGTTTGAAATCTGTAGAAAATGATGTCATAGTAGAACTAATATTAAAGGGCAATTAATGCCAAGTTTCTACCTCTAATAACTTTTCATTACACAATTGAATTTAGAAGTTACATGTGTATAATATACACTGAATTGACAAGATTGGCCAAAGAAAAAGGTGCAATAATTATTCAATGTCATAAGCTGGACATCAAAGATACAGTATTGGATTTACAGTTAGATGGTTGTGAATATCAGAAGACCCATTGTAGGGCTCATGGGAAAACAGTTTCTCAGTTTCTAGGGCTATTTTTCACTGTGGCCTTCTAGCTCAGGTGGCCTAGTAGACAACACATAGCCTTAAGATGTACTCCACATGTGGGGAAAGCAGTAAATAATAATTTAACCTTGATGTGTAGTTCACATGCATGAAACATACTCTGTGAATTAGGCCTAAAGTTGGCCTTGTGCCAGCTTTCTCTGTATATTGATTGCATAAAAGCTAATAGGGCCCAGGGCCACTGCTGCAGTGGGAGCCCAGGGTGGCTGCCACTACTGCACACTACCACTGTTGTTACTGCTGCTGCTATTGCTGCCTTTGCTGCTGCCAGGACCCAGGGGCCCGTGGTTGGGGAAAGGGAAGCCCAGGGGGCCAAGAGAGCCCGTGGCTGCCCAAGGAGGCTCAAGGGACCTGCCACCATCAGGAATGCTGCCACGTGAGCCACTGGGCCAGACTGCTCCCACAGAACAGCTAGACAGATAACGCTGTTGCTATCTGTGGATCTCCTGTTGCTGTGGAAAAGACTTGTTCCTCCTCCCCACACGTGGACTTTGTGACCTGTTTTCTCATCTGCTGCCATCAAGAACCAGGTAAGCTTGCAGCTGGTGCACTACACCATGTCCAAGTCCTTCTGTCCCACACCTCTGCTGTGTGAACCTCAGGTGGTTCACATTACCTCTCTGGCCTCATCGTAAACTCACAGGTTTACTGCAGGGATTAATTAAGATACTAAACGTGAAACCACTGCAGGAGTCATGAGAAGTAAAGTGTTCCTGAAATCTTTCTAAGCCTAAAAGCAAAGCAAAGAAACAACTATTATTATTCTATATGGAAAAAATTTTGAGCACCTCAGACCCCAAAAATAACCTATCAAATATGCCAAGTAACACAACCTAAAATAATACTTATATATTAAAATCAGGAATATCATAAATATGCAGGCTGTATAAAGTTTTCTGGGGAAGGAGCTTGGTGGCCCCTCTCTCACTGCTGGGGTGAGCACTGCTTCTATGGAGGCTATTGCAAATCCAACACTTACCATTATCTTTGCTCTTTGCATTTTGTCGCTTTAGGGGCAGGAAGGCACGGAGCAGGTTCTCTATGGCTTGGGCAGGCAGGTAAAGGAGGAATCCTGGAGTCCTCGGTGGCTTTTTCAGGGTTTATTGATCTTTCTGCATCATTCGTAGTGAGGCGACCAGGTACACGGCAGACAGGGGGCTGGGGGCCCACGAGGCAGTCAGGCCTCCTAACCCGGGGGCAAATCTTCACTATCTCTGGGCTCTCCAACCTCTGCTCCTCTGGTCCTCTGCCACCACGGCCACCATCTCTTCCCCCGCTACTGTTCCGCTTCTGTACTACTTCTGGTGCTTCCGCCACTCCTGGCGTCCTCCTGACGCCGCCCTTATATGGCCAATCTCTCAGCCCAGGTGCGCCCACTTGCGCATGCCCACACTCTACTTGCCCGCTAGGAGGCATATGTGAACCACAGGGTTCTATCCTTGACGCTAATGGCGGGATGGTGGAAAAACCTGATAATTTCCATTCATACTACAGTTACAAAAACAAAAATCAGATCCTGTCCCTAACCTGTGGATAGGGCATTGTGAAAACCAGGCAGCATTCCAGGCATAGCCTGCAGTCTGAGCAGCCATGTGTAGCGGCAGGAAAGGGCGGCACACCAGGCATGTTCAGGATGGTTCTAGGCAGACAGGTCAGGGAAGGGAGTCTTGGAACCCTTGGTGGCTTTTCATGTTTTTATTAGTAGAGGTGGCCAGGTACATGCAGGCAGGGGTGCCGGGGGGCCAGGAAGCTAGCAGGCCTCCCAGCCCCCGGTGCATCTCACCCTCTTGGCTGCTGCTTCTCTCTATCATTGCTGCTCTCGTCAGTACTGTCGGTCCTGGCATCCTCATGACGCCGCCCATTTAAGGCCATGTCAAACTCAGGTGTGCCCACTTGCACATGCCCACCCTGGAATGTTCGCAGCAACGCAGGTGTCCATCATCACAGTGGTGGGAGGGTGGAAAGACCTGATCATTCTCTGACCCTACACATGAAACCCACCACGGCCCCAGGGGCTACAGGCATCACCACCAATACCTGCGCGTGGGCTCCACTCGGCTCTCACTGTATAAACTCACAGACAAACAGGAATATGCAGCAACAGAAAATGATGATGGAACACTGGCAGCATCCATGTTAAACAGGAAGCTTTGGGTGATGTTCTTTACTGTAGACGGCCCGAATTTGGGACAAAATTGAACAAATAAGATGAGTTTTGTGCTTTGGAAAGTATAAAAGCTGCTAGTGAACTCTTATCAGAAGTTCTATCAGAATGGAAAGTAATAAAGCTCAGGCAGAAAATCCAGGATTTGTCAAGAAATCTTGTGATTAAGATAACGTTGAGTAATCCTTCTGAACTAGATGAACTCGTGACTGAAGAAACATAGGAGACATACACAAAATCTAATGAGGAGTGAAAATGGAACCCCTAAATAAATTAGTATGAAAACATTTAATCTGGCATAGTTGTGTCAGATTAGTGTGGTATAAAAGAATTAAAATAGCAATTTCTAGCTATACCAATGGAAATTTCCTCCTCACCCACCTACCAAGACATACTCTCACCATCTACTGTTTCAGAAACACATCACAAACTACTATGAATTTAGTGACGAGTTTTAAAGTGACTTTCTGGAATATGGCTAATGTCTATTCTAGTTCATTTACATCCTATTCTGGAGAGACACATGGATTTGTTGTCCTTTTGCAACATTGTCATGACCCGTCTCTGTGGTTTATAGGTGGGGAATGTGAGAGGGGAACATGGTTGATTTCTCTACTATAAGAGAAAATTGGAGAGGTGGAAGCAAGGAACTGTGAACCAGACAAAGGGTAAATCTAGAACACACTTGTCAGCACAGTTGCAGTACTGTGGTGCCTGGTTTTCTATATATGAGTCCTGGCAAAGAAGGCCCTGCTACCATTTGCCAAGTCCTGCATACTCTAAATACTCTAAGCCCTATGTTGTATACACCAAGCATAAAGCAAAACTAAACAAGGATGACCTTCTGTTTTTTAAATTCTGAACACCATTGCATGGGTTTTCTTAACCAGAAGAAGAAATTGTTACTTAGGAGGAGTTAGAAGCAGAAATAAAATGAGTTTAGTTGGTACATTTAGATAAGAATGTACAGGCCAATGACACCCTGGAGAGACAGAGGGAAGAGGCTGAAGAAGCCAAGAGACCTTTTTATAGAACTTTTAATATTCTCCCCACTGCAGGAAAGAGGAGTGCCAAGAACACAAAGTGTGATCAAGTAGAACAGTCTTCAGGAAAGGTTAACTAGTTAGGTGAACCCCTTCAGGTTGCCCTGACATAAGGCATCACTTTTTGATAATATTTTAATAAGAAAAAATATGAAAACAGTGTTTAGGGTATAGACAATATTTGGCCTTAGCAGCTAAAGAAGCAAATATATTTTATAACTCTCTCAAAGCAAGTTACATCTTCTTACTACATTATCTTTGCCCATAGCTCAAAATTTTATAAATCCTGCCCAGACATTCCCTCAAGGAGAAACCAACAAGCTCATTGGTTCTCAACACTGGCTACATAATGGAATCATCACAGGTACTTTTAAAAACCTGGTGAGGCTTCACCCTCAGCAATTCTCATCTAATTGGGTGACAGTGGGACTCAAGCACCTGTCCAATATGGCTGATGTTATTAATAACAATAAATCTTGATTTTACAAAAACAATTTTATACAAATAGTCCATTAAGACTTGCAGCATATTTACTGTTATTTACTATGCACTTAGCAGGCCAGATGCTTAGAGCCGGAGCTACCACTATATATGAACCGATTAGAAAAAAATGAGCAGCATCAATCACTATATGCTAATAGCATAACCTGAAAGAGAGCACACAAATAGTGGCACATTAAAGATCCATCAATGAAGTCGCTGCTCCCATTCCAGATGCCAGGGTAGGCAGTGACTGGTACAGATCCAGTGTGACTAAGGTGCTTTAGTGAACAGTGCAGACTTAAGCACCTACTGAACCTTTCCCACCTCAAGATCCTTGTGGGGTAGAGGCAGAAGACAGGGCTGGAAGTCAGGACACTGGGTTCTACTACTGGCTCTGGCTGAATCATCTCAGGAAATTTACTTGAATTCAAATTAGGTACTAAGCCCCTTCAGGGAAAGGGATATTGACTGGGTTGATTTTTTTTAATTGGGTTCATTTCAAGGGATAAATAAAAACTCCAAGTTTACATAAGATGTAAAGGGGATATCACACAGAGGAAATTCTTAGTGGCAAAAGAAGGAAGTATAAAATGGCATGACATTCTTGCAGAACCACAAATGCTTTGGCAAATCAGGAACACAGATATCAAAGAAAAGAGGCAGGAGTATAGGGACACTGGCACACCTGATTCTGAAGGGCTTTATGAGCCATGCCTGGAAGCTCAGGTATATGCAGCACAGGCAGCTGTAGAGTCACCCAAGAGTTATATAAAGAGTACAATAACACAATCAAATATGCGGTTCAGAAAGATCAGTCTGGCATCATAGAGAAAGGGGCTGGGAGGTCGTGGTCTGAACGTGGGGGATGGGAAGCAATCAAAACCTGATGGTAAAAATGCTCAATTAAGAGGTACTGTAGTCACTTCAGCTCTCTGGCTCTCAGTGTGCTCAGTGTATTAGTCAGAATATCATTTATAAGCTACAGAAACATAATTGCCACTAGCTTTTCTCCAAATAGCTTTTTCAAAAGGCGTCTTTTGGCTCACATTCTAGAAATGTCCATGGACGAATGATTTCAGTTATCATTCAAAGGCTTCAATCAGAGTTCTCTCTTTCCTCAGTTTTCTACCAGGCTCTCTACATGAAAAAATCAGACGACACCTGGCAACCCAAAGTGTACTGTCCACCCTATCCTCACCACCCCCAGAAGACGAACAGCTCCAAAGAATTGTCCCAGGGAGGATTCTGACTGATCTGACTTGGGTCATGTGTCCAGCCCTTAACCAATCACTATGAATCAGCTTTCTGAAAAGCCCAGGCTTGAATCAATACCCACTCCTGTGAGATGGGGACAGGGTCTGTCCCACTGAAGTGCAGTGGAATGGCATCCCCGTAGGAAATGAGACTGCTACTCCCTAAATGCACAAAAGCAACAGGTAGCCACTACAACAAATGGTCTTTGAGATTGCCACGCCGTAAGCCATGTTTTCACTTCTCTGACTCCTAGATCCCAACCCCCAGTCCAGGAGGGGAGATTAAACATCTCTTACTGATACTAGCCAAAGTCTGGTCTTTTGAGATAAGACTGCACACATGCATGTGGACCTAGGAGAAGAATGAATAAAACCTGAAGAGTTTTATTCTTTAGTTTTTGCACAATTCATCTTTATAATAAAAGAAAAGGAAAAAGAATAAATTCCAGTGAAGTATGTTTGATTTCGAAAAAGCACTTAGTATCAGAAACTCCATTTAATTGAGTTTATTATGAAACTAGAGAGGATTTAGAAGAAAGCCACAAATTAATGTCATACAGATTAAGTTCCTGAAAAACTCAAGAAACTACAATTTTTCAGCACAAAGAAAAACATAAGAGTAAACAAATGTCTTGTACTAGGAAGCTTCTTTAGTCCTTACTGCAATATTAGATATTTGTACTAGACATAGAAATAACTATATTTGTTTTTCCCCATTTCCTCCTCTCTTTCCATTCTGCCATTATAAGAATTTGAGACCTCTTAAAATGATAAAATCATACTAGTGAATGGATAGTGAAAATTAGGACAGTTGTTGGAGGAAGCTGAGAAGGAAGGAAGAACAAAAGCAACTCAGAGACGAGATGTGAAGGGTATAGATTGCTGGTTCCTGCCAAAGGCAAGGAGAACTAAATGATGCTGAGGTTTCTTGAATTTATAGATATATAGTCTTTTCACTTGACTTTTGAACATATTTTAAAAATTAAGGGCCCCCATACACTCAAGTATTCAAATGTAAATAATTCAGCTGAACAATATTCTATTTAGACAACACACAATACCTCAAGGAAATAATAAAGTGGTATAACTCAACATTTTTTGTTTAAAGTGCCAAATACAAAAAATGCATTGCTAAAGACTTCTAAGCTTTAAAGATAAAACAAAGATTTCACTAAGAAAAGAAACCAAGTAATACTTAAGTTTGTAATTTTTTAACCTAATAATAGCTCTTTTTTTTGTTTAAAGTGTCTTATAATTGAATCAACTAATGTTCACAGTAATCAAGTGTAAGATATTGGGTTGTCATAAAAGTCGTGATATATTTTTTCTGTTTTTCAAGCAAAAATGAATCATGACTATACAGTGGACTATAGTGGAGGACCATATGTGTTGGCGTGGTAACAACACCTGAAGGTATAGAGCCTATACCTCTGTAACACAAACAATGATGTAAAACAAAGTTACCGCAATTAAAAAATAGATATCCTAGAACTCAGGAATACAAGAAGTGAAAGATAGGGTCCCTATTCCCATGAAATATTTAGTTGCGTTTTGAGGCATAAGTGTTGTGCTATATTAAACAAAAATGAACAAGAAAAACAATACAAGAAATTTCACATGGTATGTCACAAATAATTGCAAACTGAGTATGACAAATCCTAAGTCTCAGCTGGGGGTCACCACTGTTGACTAGGGAGATTCCCTGGAAGAGGGGAATCTTAGAGGGTTCTGGGAGATGGGTAAGTAGAGGTAAGGGCAGGTAGAGTATCTCAGATATGGAGGATAGGACCTAGAGCACAAGGTTATGTCTGATCAAACTAGGGCCAGCAGAGGGTTTCCCTGGGAAAGCAGATGAGGCAGAGAAAATACTTTGGGATAACCCTGGCCTTGAATTCTTCAGAGTTAAGAGGTTTCTTTTTTTTTTTTTTTTATTTATTTAGGCAGACAAGCACAGGGTACAGGCCAGAGGTGTGGGGGTGGTGAGAGAATCCACCAGACAGAGCAGGATGCAGAACAGGCAGATTGACAGAAACACACTGCTGAGGGGAGCAGCGGGCACAGCAGGAGAGGTCTGCTGCGCCATGTGGGTCTCCCCCCTGGCTGGCGGCAGGGATCAAACTTGTGCTGCAGTGGCTGCGGTTTTGCTTCACAGTGCGTTGCTTAACCCACTGCGCCACCAGGGCGGGCCCAAGAGGTTTCTTAAGAGAATACCAAAATCAGCATCTTAAGACCAAAATTTTATACTGGTTAGCATTTTGTACATACAATTTACAATTCTTTATAAATATATTTTTTAAAGATTTATTTATTTATGCATACAAGCACTGGGGTACAGGCCAGAGGTGGGGGGTGGTGAGAGAATCCACCAGACAGAGCAGGGAGCAGAACAGGCAGATGGACTGAAATCCACTGCTGAGGGGAGCAGCGGGCCAGGCAGGAGAGGTCTGCCTGTGCCATGTGGGTCACCTCCCCAGGCAGGGATAGGGATCGAACTCATGCTGCAGTGGTTGTGGTTTGTTTCACAGTGCGTTTGCTTAACCCACTGCGCCACCAGGGAGGGCCCTCTTTATAAATATTGATTCAGTTAATCCTCATGACAACCCGTCAAGAAAGATACTAGCAAGTTAAAGCACAGAAGTGAGAATCACTTGCCTGTGACCACATAGCTCTTAAGAGGTAAAGCCAGTATTGACAGCCAGCTTCGGAGTCTGTGCTGTTCACCGCTGTGCTATGCCCTCCAAGAATGTGCCTCCTGGAAGGAGGTCAGGAATTCATCCCCACCTGACTGTTAGGCAGGACAATGGTGGAAGAGGAAGAGATGAAGGAATAATAAACAAGACAAAGTAATGACTGGTGGAATATGTGTGAGTATGGAGGATAAAGGGGTAGGGTTTAAGGTAGTAAGATGTGTACAGTTCAACTAAGTTATTATGTCAATGAAGAATAATGATCTATATTTTGCACTAGTCATTAAAATTGAGTGGCTTTGTGTCTCTGAAATGGTTTCAAGCACTATTTCCTAATTTTTTAATTCAATATGAATTTAATATTACAAACAAAAATGATTACTAGTCAGTCAGTTCAAGAAAAAAATAAAGGTGATAACATAAGAAAAGTCAAAGAGAACTTGGATTTTTTATTTGTAAGCTTACGCTGGAGAGGACCAGGCCAAGGAAGATGAGTCTAAATGTGGACTTGAAAAATATGAGCTCTTTGAAGTCAAGGAAACTTGGGTTAAATCTGACAGTGTGACTCTGGGCAAGTTACACAATCTCTCTGTGTCTCTCTTTCACTCTTATAGGAACAATTATAGTAACTGAGATGATATAAATCAGGGATTTAACACAGTGTCTGATAAGGAGAAAGCCTTCCATGCAGTGGCCTGAGGCTCCTGGAGATGCGGAAGCCAGAGTTTGGGGATTAGTTCACATCTAGAGAATGTGGCTATGGGGAAGAAAAAAATATTAAAGGAATAGTAATGTGACTGCCACTATGCTGGGCTCTTCAAATGCCCTAAAAGTCATATGTGCCCATCCCATTCTGAATCTTAAATATGGGCATGGGGCCACAATTGAACGGCAGTATTCTATTGCCTCTTGAGCTGAGTGTTCTGACCTTACTGGCCATTGGCCTTTTCCTTGTGTTCTACCCTCCTTAGTCCAGTAGGCCTCCATGGCCATATTCTTGCCTATCTTGCTGGCTATGTTAATCTCCCTTCAGAAATACTTCGACAAGTTAGTGGGGATCGCAGGCTAGGAGAGCAGAATTTCAAAGAAAGAATGATCCATAATGGAACAGGCTACCAGAAGAGAGGAGTACGAAAAACTCATTTGACTTAGCTAGTGAGGCTGATGGTGGCTTTCAAAGATGCAGCGAGAGAAGTCTCGCTGCAGGGGTGAAGAATACAGGTGCTATGAACCACTTTTCCCTAAAAACTTACCCATGATAGGGAAAAGTAGAACAAAGAAAAATGGGGTCACATCAACTGAAAGTTTTTCTGAAGTTTTATGAAAAAAACCTAGGTTTTTTTCCTACAGAAGATAAAGAAAGTATCAAATTATATCAAAGGCACAGTGAAATTTCTTGTTGATGAAATATTTACATCTATTTGTCAGCAAGAATTAACTTCACTTTCTAAAAGCTTTAATAAGCAAATAAATTCATATGAGCATAGGCACTTTCACTTAGATTTCTGAAAATGATGCACCTAAAAGCTAACAAATGCAAATACTTCTAAAATTATAAACCTTATAGTACTCGCTGACCCCTTTTGATTAAATTCAGCTGGCATAAAGATACGTCATTGAAGTATTAGGAGTCAATTAACAGAGATCTGGCTGATTGTCATTACACCTTTAATTAGCAGTATTGGTTTCAGTATCACAGTGCAATGGTTAGTGGCTATAAATGAATTGATTGCCCAGCCACCAGCTGACATTCTGAGAACCTTGATACATCATCACTTTTTCCTGCTACTAATTAAGATTTGTATCATTCACTATATTAATATTGCAAAGGCCTTTGTGACGGAGGCAGGGTTTTTCCACTGCCTTTGTGTCTGTGAGTCTCATCAGTTACAGTGCACACCCTCTGGGATCATAGATGTATAAACACCACTCCAGGGACTTGGTTCAAACTGGGTCTTTGCTGATTCAGTCAACATTTCTAAAAGGATGCCCACATGCAAAACACTATGCTAAACACTAAGGGTAAAGGAGGAGGAGAAATAGAAGTACCAAGATGAATAAGATATTCGCCTTGAATCTAAGAAGCCTAGTGTTCCCAGCAGACACACACACACTCCTCACTGTCGGACATTAGGATGCAAAGTACAAGAGGTTAGAGGTCATATGAATGGAAACACAGAAGATGAGCAATAATTGTGATTTTCAACAAGAGGCTCTTTGTAACACATGTTGTTGCAAAGTTTCCACAGCTTACCCCAAGACCATACAACTGAGAAGGGGACTTTTTTTCAAGCAACTCCATGACCAATTTGTGAGGAAGGCATTTCACCCAGCTCTAGTCCGAACTCACAGTACCTGCAGGACTGGCACACCCTGTGTCCACCTCTGCCCCACTTTCCACTCACCAGTCAGAGTGCCTGTGCCTCTCCTGGCCTAACTTCTTTCTTCCCAGAGGGGCAAACGTCAACTGTTTGTTCACTGAGTTATACAGGCACTGCTACAATTATATAAACATGCAAAAAAGCACCTTGGAAGCCTTTCTCCATGACTCAAGAGGCTTTATTTAAACTGATAGCCTAGGTATATTTAAACTAGCTGAGGTATACTAGAAGTCTCCGACCACATTTTGAGAAATATGGCCTACCCCATTTCTCGGACTTTACAATTGAGGAAACTCAATCAAACCAGAGAGGTAACTGCCCTAGGCCCCAGGTTGTAGATCATAACAGCAACATAACATCCATCATGAGAAGGTATGATTCCAGATGTTTTACATGTGCAGAAGTTATTCCTTTAATTCTCGCCTCAGCTCTGCAAGGTAGCTAGAGATGGATGGCACCTCTCTTCATAGATGAGGAGACAGGCACAGAGAGGTGAACAAAGTTGCCCAAGATCACACAGCAAGAAAATGTCAGATCTAGTCTGCATCCAAACTGTCTCCAGAACCCACCATGACTATGACCCCACAGGACAAAAGTGGATCTGAACCCAGGCTTGGACACATCACACCACACCTAACTGCCTCGAAGGCTGTGATTCCAAGGAAGGAACTAAGGATTTTCTGTTGGCCACAGACAGGTTCAGTGATTTTTCTTTCTAAAAAGAACTGGCGGGGCCTCCCTGGTGGCACAGTGGGTTAAGCAACGCACTATGAAGCAAACAGCAGCCACTGCAGCACGAGTTCGATCCTTGCTGCCGGCCAGGGACCCACATGGCGCGGCAGACCTCTCCTGCTATGTACTTCTGTTGGTCTGCTTGTTCTGCTCCCTGATCTCTGTGGTGAATCCTCTCACCCCCCACACACATCTCTGGCCTGTACCCCAGTGCTTGTATGCATAAAGAAATAAATCTTTAAAAAAATAAAATAAATAAAAATAAAAAGAACTGGCATGTTTCTGAGACTGTCCCATGAGGCTTCTCTTCCTCTGCTTCCTGTTCTATACTTCCCTTTGCTAAGAACATACTGAGAACTACGCTCACCTACAAAACTAGTGGCAAACTTTAATTGCCTTATTCTTTGAGCAATTAATAGGATGTATTCCATTAGCAGTTCCGGTAGGGTCAGGAAAGAGTCATCACAACCCATCACTGAATACCAGAGCCCCAAAATTAATACTTCTAGCTTGGCCTCATTGTCGAACTCTTCACTCTTTTTCTGCCTGAAAAAATTGAGAAAACAGAACTTATGGGAAAGTTTGGAAAAATCTGAAGTTTCAGATCATTAGGAAGATAGTTTGGGGAGTCTGAATGACAGAAATAAGGCCCCAAACAGAAAGAACTGACTAGAGATTCACATGTACCCATCTGCATGAGAGAAAAACTTTCACGAGATATTTTTCCTCATGACTTTGCTGCTTGTAATCTCTGGCAAGCTGTAACATGAATTAAGCAAATCTTTTTATTTCTGAGTCCCTTTGTTTAAAAAAAAAAAAAAATTCTCCCTGGCCTCTTTAGTGAGCCCATCCTTGCTGCTTTGTTGCTTGGTGCTGATTGTTAAAGGTTCTCATTCCAGCTGGTTTGCAGCTCTGACTCAATTGCCAACTACTTCTTGACTTTCAGAAATCTCATTTCCAGGTCCCTGCTGTTTTCCTGCATGAGGCTGATTGCAGGGTCTGGTTCCCAGGAGGCTCCCAGGCTCAGCTGAACTGCCAGCTTCCTGCCACACTGCCTTGCTCTTGAGGCCTCTGTCCTTGCTCAGCAACTGCTTCTTCACCAACCTAATGTTTTTTGCACCACCCCCTTCCTGCATGATGCCATTGTGGTAAAATTCAGGATGCTGTCCAACATTCAGTGCCACACAATATAAGAAACAGAGCTCACTTTTGGTGTGTTTATGCTCTCTCCAGTTGCTGGTGTTTGGTTTGTCAGAACTCATAAGCACAATTTGGGAAATGGCGTTACCTAGGATTTTACTGCTGGACCATGCTAGGACCAAGATATCAATTGTTGGGCAACACTGTCTGGGCACTAAGTAGTCTTCATTAGTTTTGCCACATCCCAGGCTTTTGTAAATGCCCTTTATCAAGGTTAAGGAAGTTCCTCTCTCTTCCTAGTTTGCTGCAACTTTTTATAATGAATTGGTATTAGAGTTTTTCCCCCAAATGATCAGGTGCTTTTTTTCCTCTAGATTACTAATAGGGTGGCTTATATTGACTCATTTCCAAGCATCAAAGCAGCCTTGCCTTTTCAGAAGCAGTCCCACTTGGTCATGTAGTATTGTTGGATTTGATGTGCTAATATTTTGTTGGGGATTTTTGTGTTCATAAGGATATCGGGTCCTTAGTAAGATGCTCAATATTAAAAATGCCAGGATTTCTTAAAATTGGAACAGTCCCACACAGTCACCAAGAAGGCAGAAGGAGCAAGCGGTGACTGAGTAAAGTCATGTATACAGTCAGAGAGAGAGCTGCTCAGAGGCCTCGCCCGTGGCCAGACAGAGGCAGCACCTGCAGAGTGCCATCTGGATCACTTCCAGGTCCTGTGGTGAAGACGACCTTAATAAAGTCCACACACTTTAAAGGTGAGCAGGGGGAGCACAGGCACAGTGTCTTACTACTATATGAAACTCTGATGAGTCTGACCCACTCAGGAGGTTGTGTTCCAGTTGCCCATTTATTATTTCTTCCTTGTTTCTTCCACCAACTTACATTTAAATGACAAGATGAATGAGCTAATTACTTAACTAATGTGAATAATGTTTAATTCTCTTCCCCTTCGGTCTATAAAAGTCAAAGAGGACATTGTATAGTTGTAGCAAACTATTTAGAGATGCAATGGCTTAGTACTGAAAAGAATAGACCACAATGCCAAAGAGAAGATATCCTTTAAGATAGTCTTGTTTGTCTGTAGTCAAGCATACGATAGTCTTCTTGCCTCCTTCCTTCCATTCTTCCTTCCTTCAGTAAATATATGCCATATTTATTCCATACCTGGCACTGAGATTCTTGTGATTTAAGAATCGTTATGTAAGAGTTAAAGAACACTGATATTTATGCAAATTCATTCTTTCCACAGTAATATGATTGTATCTGAGTATATTGATTGATTTAGTTGATTTCCCAACTTCCATTGTAGTTATATCAACATTATCCTCAATGGAAAATGAGAAGTAACGTCTGTCATTTATGACCACAGCTTCTAAAGCGTAGATATGTTCTGTCCACACTGTTTCCTTCTCTGCCCATTAAGTGCAGGCAAAAATGAAAGGATGACAAGGACCCAAAAGAGAAAAGAAGATTCATACTCCTGAATCTCCAAGTGAAGGAAAGTCATCAGGGATATCTGCATTAGCAGCTACATGGGTACCTTTCCATTATGATTGTGTCATTATAATCTTCAAGTCTTTCTGTTTTTTGGTAGCAGATAAACTACCCTCACTGACACAGAAATTAGTTTCTTAAAGTGTAGTGCTGCTGTCTGAAAAATATGTGTATAAGAATTGGTTTAGGGTTTGGCACCATGTGGCAAAGAAACAGAACAGCCTGGAAAGCTGGAAATTCCTCTTATCCCAGGGCAAATATTTGATTAAAGTGCCTTCTGTGTTAACTTATAAGATTAACCCAATACCTATCAGGCCTATAGCTCTAGGACAGGGGTTAGCAAACTGTGACTCCTGGCCCATATTCTACCGACTGTCTGTGTTTCTAAGTAAAGCTTTACTGGAACTAGCCATGCCCATTCATTCTCATGCTGTCTATGGCTTTTGCTCTATTAGAGCAAATATTGAGTAACTGTAAGAGAGATCATAGGGTCCCAAAGTCTAAAATATTTACTATGTTCTCTTTAGAAAGAAGTTTGTGAGCCTCTGATAGAGGCAGTGAAGAGACCTAAGTGATAACGTAGCTATAGAATGGAAGGTCTCTGGGCCCTGTCTCTGTGAAGAGAGCCACCCACCAACTAAAACTTGTACTCTTAAATGAATGAAAAATAAACTTCTCTACTGCATCTGAGTCACCATATGTTTTGGAAATTTATTTGCTCTAGCAGTTAGCTTATCTTACTATCGTAAGTTGATTACAAAACTGTTTCTAAATCCTCATCCCTCCCGAACCTTTTTCTATACAACTTTACATTTACCGCCAATGCAGATGAGGTTTCCTGTCCCAACCCTTGGCTGTGGTTCAGCCATGAAACTCACTGTGCTCAATAGGAGGTTAGCAAAGCCAACACACAAGCAAAGGTTTAAGAAAAAAGCACACATTTTTGCTTTCTCTCTCCTCTGACACTGCCATGAGAATAAACCCAGATGAGCCTGCTGGAGAATGTGACACATGAGCAGAGCTGAGTTTGGCATAGATGTCTCTGCCAAGGTGCCCAGACATGAGCCAGAGCATGCTAAGATCAATAGCAGAGCCCCCATCCAACAGTAAACTCAATCAAAAATAAGAATTTAAAATCAGAGACCACTGAGATGTTTGTGGTTGTTATTCATCCACCACTGTGGTAGTAAAAACTATACATCTACCAGCACATATATCTGTGTGTTGTTCATTCTTATTCACAAGATGAAATCTTTAACTTGTATAAAATCTTTCTAAAATCTTATAAAGGCAGTTATATTTCCACTTTACACATGAGGAAAAGGATTCAAAAAAGTAAAGTGACTTGCCCAAGTTGCCCCAGATGGGATCTGATTTTCTCACTCCATAAAATCATAAAATCAAAGCAGCCTGTCTAATATTCCTCAAGTGTCATGAGCCCTAACACACATAGACATCAGACAAGTCACACCAATAGCAAAAAGGATGCATCACATTGTGGAGAGTGAGACACTGGGAACCATGTGGCCCAATAAAGTGGCTATTAGGCCAATAGTCATCACACAGACACAGAGACCAAATTGCCACATAGCTTGGTTTTTCACATGAAACCAGAATCTAAGATTTTATGTAAATTATTCTATTTTTAAATATTAGCTCTATATTAGGTAGAGGCCAAATAAAATATATGTACAGTATTTGGTCTAAGAGTTATCAACATGTGACTGCAGTCTTATATTTGCACAAGACTTTATAGTTGAACAAGTAGTTTAACATCCATCATGTCATTTTCTCTTATAGAGACCCTATAATAACAGGAGAAAAAGATACTGTTGTGGACACTTTTAGAGCGATAGAAACAGAAAACCAGAGAAAGTAAATAACTTGCCCAAGTTCACAAAACCAGTTAATAAGAATCAAGGTCAGTGTCCACAGGCCTGCAGATTCCCGTACATTTTTATAATTTATTCCTTTTTCATATCACGTATGCATGAATATTGTAAAGCTTTCTTGTGACTGAAGGGGGGTGAAGAGAAGGGTGACTGCAAAGGTTTGCCAAGTCTCCAATATTTGGTGTAAGCATATCTTTGTTTAAAATTAGGGACTAGATTACAGGCACTTCCCCCAAATAGTTTACTTTCTCATTATTTTCCTCTTTTTCTCTGTAAGCGTACCATATATCCTTCTTTAATTTATCAAACTCTGCCTGCCCATCAAATAGCCTTAGGCTATAAAAACAAAAAAAATCCATAATTAAAGTATTAACAGAGTTTTAAAAGCTAGCAGAAATAATGAGAAAAACATAGGCATCAAATCTATAAATTAAGAATAGAATTACATTAAGAAATAATTTTCTCCCAGTATCCAATCAAGGTGGTTCAGCAGACTGCAAAGATAATATAACATGCAGCAAAGCATCTAATAAATAAATTGTCCTCATCAAAACAAGCATATAATTTCTACACAGTAAGCAGTATTCCTTTTACTTACTTATTCTTTAACCGGTTTTTTTTTTTTTTTTTTTTAACTTACATTTGAATGAAGAGAAACAGGAAGAATGTGAGAGGCAGGAAAGATGAATGGGTACCTTTTCACCACTTGCAGCTGGCCAGAAGGGGCCACAAGCAGTCGGGAAGGTCAAGGCATTCCTGAAATAATTTGTCCCTACTCTGAGGGCTCTGGTATTTCAAATGGGCCTGAAAGGCTGAGCAGAAGACAGGTTTGGCACAGAGTAGCCTCAGGAACACACAAGGACCCCATGCACACCAGCAGATATTCATCGTGAGAGAAAGATCACTCCCAGTCTTATTTCCATGAGTACCAAATGAGATCTTAGACGCAGCAGCTTATAGACTTACCGCTCTCCATAATTAACCCCAATAAAAGAAACCGCGTTGTAGTTGATGCCGCACATAAAATATGCTTGAGGCTTTTCCTTGTTGAAATTTCAGTCTTCTTTCAAATTATTTTGACATTCAACAATATATTTTCTTTGTCTTCGTTTTAGTCCAACTACGGTCTTTTTGTAGGACCAAAATAAATAAAAATTACTCACAAGATTGTTTTCATGTTGCCAAGTAAATAAAAATTGCACCTCAAGTCCTTAAATACAAGTTCTGTTAAATATGACCGATGGCTTTTTTGGTTTGTTTTCAAGCAAACCACATAGCAGAAAAAATTCTAAAAACATCCAAGTGACAAAGTTGCACCCTGGGTATACATGAAAACTAGAGAAGTGATTTGAGGAGAAAGACTATGGATGTGGATTCTCTACCAGTGAAGTCCCAGAGTACTCTGCTCTAGAGTTGGAGGTTTTGGAAAGATCCATTGGCAGAGCTTTAACTTCTCCCATCAACATTATAGCTGGGGCTTTTCAAGCAGATTAGCATTTCCTAAATTGCTAAATTTTTGTGATTTACAGATCAAATACTTCAGTCTTCAGGTCAGATACCCGTGGACAGTTGCTTCCGGAAGTTTGGGAGCTACAAGGGCACTTTGCTGAGTTAGACAGACACCTCAAGTGCCGGCTGGCTGAACACCCAGATTATGTGGAATGGGGAGAAAGGTCAGATTCCTCCCTCACAAGCAGATTTGGCACCAGATAAATCCATTAATATTTCCCCTTGAAAGAAGCAAGCCTGTCAATGCAGGCAGGATGGAGCTTCTCCCACATCCTGTAATTGCTATTCTAGGTGTTTTTACTGAGTGACCAAATTCCAGTATTTAGGATTCCCACAAAGGACTATCTGGGCTAAAACAAATACATATGACACTCTTACTTGTCTACAGAGACAGCCACTCTGGATCCCTATCTACAACACCCTGTCTAATAAAAGATTACTAGGGTTTAAAATGAGAGTTTTGTTAGATCCTGCCTAAGTTATATCCAAGGAGAGATTTTTAATTCTAGTCCATTGTCTCTTTTCATTTAATGTCAAATAGACTGAGTCTTTGACAGTGTCAAATTAAAAACCAAACATTTGCCTCCTTCAAATTTGTCTTTTTTCATGATAGATCTTTCTCTAAGAATTCATTTCACAAACAAGTATTAAAGTCCACTCTGGAAAACTGCTGTGCCAGCGCTGGGGCTGTGACAATGAACAAAATACTGTCCCTGCACCAACAGTAGTATTTAGTCCAACTACAATCTTTTTATAGGACCAAAATAAATAAAAATTACTCTCAAGATTGTCTTCATGCAATCTTGTGCAAACCATTTTTTCACCTTTTTTTAGAGCTACCCTCATCGTGAATGAGACTATTACTCAGTGTTCTACTTCTCTTTTCTGTTAAAAATTTCTGGTTATGAAAGATATACATACTTGCTGAAAAAAATTGAAAATTTTTTATATGTATGAAGGAGAAAAGTGAAATCACGCATAATCTGCTTACTCAGAGATAACTACTAAGACATCAGGGGACATATATTTTCAGACCTTTTTCAAAGTATATGCATGTATGTGTGAAGTTATCTGCTCTATTTTGTGAAGCTTGCTGGTGGAAGAAAGAACAAAGAAATGAGGTACAGAAAGAGAATGACTGAAACAAAGAGTAAGGAGAAGGGCAAGCTGGCAGTTTTCCTTAAATCGATCTAGGTCTCCTTTCTTGCCAGGAAGATTAACCAGTCTCAGGTTCCTAGGCCAGCCAATTTGTTAGCCAAAAGCCTTTATCCAACTTCTCTTTCCAAGAATTTTGCATCTGTAAACTAATCCAATCTTGAGGTACTGTTCTGCCCATAAGCCTACGGCCATGAGTATTTATAAACTGGGCCTACTAACAGTAAAAATCATTGCTGTTTCCTAGCTACTGGTCTAACAAAAAAATTGTTTTAAACATTTTTTTAAAGAATTACAGACTTAACAATGTATATAGATTGGGAAAATATTAATTTCTATCATGAATTCTGACACTATATTGTTTTTTCTTTTTGCTTTATGCTTATATCATGTCATCTGATTAACTTGTCTCATTTCCATCTACTTTGATATTAAAAGGGCTTTTTGCCAAAAGACACAAATAACACCCATGTATAATATGGCAAAAGATTAGGCTGAGGCATAGGTCATTACAAAAGGAAAGCAAAGAGAAGTTACAAAAGTACTAGAGCAAATGTTTTTGATTAAAAAACATACCCAAGCCATGTGCCAGAGCTAAGATACTAAATACACGGTCTTGTCCAGGCAAAAGTGACATGTGATAACTGGATTTATTTTTCACTCTACAATAGGGTTTTGATGTCATGTGGAGAATGACCACATTTTCAGCCTACTTAGAAAAGGAGAGCAAAGTCTTTGCACATCCCCATCAAAGGGGTCCCCACCTGCCTGAAGACCTTGCTGGAAAACATCCTTCAGGTTTCCAGAGAGGGCTTGACAACACTACAGTCACTTCCAAAGCAGAAGTAACTGCCACTGAGTGTCTGGGGATCCACCTTCTGAAGCTGTGGGACAGGATGACAAAAGTGTTTGTCTCCTCTACCCTTGAAGAAACAGATAAGCTTCGAAGGGCTATTCCTGGCAAATTTGCACCAACCATGGGAGTGCCACCCCACAGCAATGGAGCCCACACTCCTGCCTCTCACAAAGCCCATTGCCCCCACTGAGAACTAACCCAAAGCTCACTATTGCCTCATCGTGAGGCAGTGCATCAGTTCTAGCAGCAGCTTTTCTGTGATATGTTACAGAAGGTGAACCCGTGGAGCTCTTGATGCAACTGTGATCATGCCATACTCTGAAGTCATTTAAAAATCTTAAAGAGACGAACAGTATCTGTCAGTGGGCTATGTGAGCATGAAGATATTACACTGGGAAGGCAAGCAATTTTCGTTAAATGCCTCCTGATGACCCATCCTTAGATTTTCCCTTATCTCCTCTGTCTGAAGACAGCCTGCCAGGAAAGGTGCTCCCCGCCCAGCTTCCAGGCCAATAGAATGCATAAATCAACTTTAGAGCAGTGACTACAATCAGGGGAAGAAAAGCGACATGTTTCCCTGATCTCTCTCCACTATCCTAAACCTTGTACTCTCATCATCATCTCCAGATAACACTGACTTGGCCTTCCATCAGCCATCCACCTGCTGCACCAAGAGGGCCAGCCAAAGGAGCAAGAAGCTCAGATCTTGTGGACAGAAAAGGGGAGGAGAGCCCCCTCCTTCCACCACTACCCATGAATGGAACTCTGATGCTTTCCCTGACTGTCACGGGCCTGGTTAACACTGATGTACCCACAGGGTCAAACCAGGTAGAGCAAGAAGATCTGAGAGACTGTAACCTCGCCTTCTTTCAAATTCTCGCCCTGCAGGGACTAGTCTACAGCTTCACCTGCCTCTAGGCTCCCCTCGCCCTGGGTTCCTCTGGTGCCTCTGGGAAGGGAAAGGCTCACTGCCTGGGGAACAGCAAGGTGTACAAGGAGGGAGGAGAGCAAACACTGTTTTACCAAAGGAACTGATGAGAAGGTAAAAATCTGATACTAAGCACACACAGTTGCATTAAAATTCACAGTTGTTTCTTAACTTTTTTCTGACAAGAACGCCTTAAACAACAATACCTATGTGGTAGGGGGAGTGCCCAGCAAATAGTTTTTCAATCCTATTTTAAATCAAATTTACTTAAGCCTCATTCATTTTAACTCTTCATCCAGCCGCTGACATAGTCACCATCACCTTACTAGCAGATGTATCTACATTATTTTTTAAGGGAATTTTTATTTGGGATAAACACAATTCATGATGGGAAGGGGACCCCAGCTCTGCATGCCAAGTAGGCTAGTTCTCCAAGGGGAAGCATGTGGCCTTGGGACTTCTTTCTCTTACCCTGTTTTGTCTCCTTCGGCGCTTTCACTGCTCACCTCCAATGCTGCTGCAATGAATAAGGGGAAAACAGGGTCATGCCAGGCGCCACCTGACCCCCGTGGCCCTTGGCCTGCGCCCTCTGATGCAGCCACGGGACATGTGATCCAGACATTGTTCTCACGGGCTCAGCTCCTGGTGGGGGAGGAAAGGCCTTACCTGCCATTGTTCAACCCGACCAAAACAGAGACTAACCCAGAGGAAGTCCTGCTCCCAGGATAAAGGCTAAGAGAGATGCATTATTAATAACTCGCTGTAATTTGAATCAGATGGCAAGTGGGAAGCCAGGATGAATAAAAGAAACACAATGAAAAGGCCAAGTTTCATTCATGAGGAAGTTCAAAGAGGATGTGCACATTTAACTCCTGGGAACTAGAATCGCTATTTTCAAATATTAGTTTTGTGCTGGGACAAGCAGACTCGGGTCCCAACAGTTTGGAAACTGACTGGAGCAATGGCTGCTAAGGGAATATGCATTTTCTGTTGCTCAGTCCCCTTGGTTTTCTGCATCTGACTCAACAAGCAAGTCCTTTCTGAAGTATCCATTCACATGAGATCAGTTACATTTTAGGAAACTTCCTTTCATTCTGAAAACAATTTACTACCATAAGCACCAGATGTGTCTTTTAGTCAATAAATATTTATGGAGCCTCTTTCTGTGCTAAGATCTGTGCTACGACACTGGGATAAGAAAGAAAAATATGACGCAGGGTGTCTCCAGACAGGCTCGCAGCCTGGGACTTTAAATGCCTGTCCATGTTGGTGACCTCACAGCTCTGTCTCCGGACCATTCACAGCCACGAGTGGAGCTCACTACCCATGAGTAACTCTGACACTTCCCCTGACTGTCACGATCCTGGTAAAAACTGATGTGAGACTTTTAATGCAACTCTGTCTCCCCCCATTCACAGCTCACCAAGCCAGCAGCACCCTGGAAATCTGTCTGGATATCCCTGGCTGCCTAGTAGGTACCTGACCAGAACTTGTATAAAAGTAGACTCCAAACCTGCTCCTCTCACAGTCTTGTGTCAGTTAAGGCAACTTCATTCTTCCTATTGAACTCACGCATGATTCTGCGTTCATCAGTGTCTGTTTGAGAGCCAGAAAACACCTGAGGTATTTTACCAGGGTGTTTAGTATAAAATAATTGTTAACCAAATACTGAAAAGACCAAGAACTGAGTTTTTAATATAAATAATTGTTAACCAAGAACTGAAAAGACAAAAGGGCCACTGAGGTAGCACAGAGGTAGTCACTGCAGAAAGCAGCCACCATCCTGAGGGTTAGGGGAATAGAGGGAAGAGTTGGGCCATCAGAACTTACTGCCTGATCTGTAAAGAGGGTCACAGAGTTAGAACTCTGCAGAGGGAAACTTAGCCAGCAGGTGATGTACTTTTTTTTTTTAATAGATTTTTTTTCAAGGTTTATTTATTTATGCATACAAAAGTTGGGGTACAGGACAGAGGCATGGGAGGCGAGAGGATTCACCAGAGACAGAGCAGAACAAGCAGATCAACACTGCTGAGGGGAACAGTGGGCAAGGAAGGAGAGATCTGCTGCGCCATGTGGGTCCCCTCCCTGGCCCGAGATCGAACTAACACTGCTGTGCCACAGATGCTTCACAGTGCGGTGCTCAACCCCCCTGAGCCACCAGGGAGGACCTGATGGAAGTACTTCTTGAGGGGGCTGAGTGAGAGTGTCTTATGGGTATGAAGAAACACTGGAAATTGGAACTAGCTACTGTTGCAATGGCAATGACAGGAAGAAGTCCAGGGAAGAAGCGTGTCCCTCTCCCTCCCCAACCATGGTGCTCCCTCTAGCACCTCCTTTCAACAGGGCTTAACTTGGCATTAGTTGGCAAAGCTGAAGGGTGGTTAGCAGAGATGAGCTGAGAAACACAAGCCTAGGAACCAGCACACAAACTTAAGAACTTTGGGTACTTAGCCTACCTGTATATAAAACTTTTCCTCTCACACCCAACCTCTGACCTCTCAACCAGCCTTTCAGCTCCACCATTAAGGTATATCCAGGACATTCTCACCTCTCTCACCACTGCCCTGCCACCATCTGGGCCAAGTACCTTTAGTCTCACCTGGATCATCACAATAGCCTTTTAAGGTATTTCCCTGACCCTCCCTAAAGCCAGTTTTCCACACAGAAGCCAACATGACTGTATTCTGTACCCAGGGCTGCCATAACAAATGACCACAAACTTGGTGAATTAAAACAACAGAACAGTTCTGGATGTTAAAAGTCTGAAATTAAGGTACCAGCAGGGCTGCTGACTTGTGCAGGTTTCTGAGGGAGAATCTGGATATTCCGCACCACTCTAGTAGCTTCCAGTGGCTGCTGGGAATTCTGACATTCCTTGGTCTTGTAATGCATCACTTTAGTCTCTGCTTGTATCCTCACATTGCCTTCTTCTCCATGTCTCTGGTTGTTTCTGTGTCTAATCCTTTTCTTATAAGACACCAGATCAATCCTAAATCCAGTGTGATATCATTTTAAAATCCTTAACTTAACCTTATCTGCAAAGACTTTATTCCTAAATATAGTCTTATTCACAGGTATAGAATTAAGATATAAACTATCTTTCAGGGACCACTATCAACCCATTGCAGCAATTATGTTTAAAACACAAATCAGATTATGTCACTTCTGCTCAAAATCCTCCATCTTACCTAAATTCCTCCTTTACCCCAAGTAAAAACTGTACTCCACAATCTGGACACTTCACCTCTGTGATTTCCCCTCCTATTACTCTCTTTCCTCGTCCAACAGAAACTACCCTGTTCCTCAGCACACTCATGGCAGCCTCAGGTCACTGCATATGCTTTCCTTCCATATGGAACATTCTCCCTCCAGAAAGTCTCATGGTTTTTATTCTTAGAGTCTTCAGATCATTTTTTTTTAAAAGATTTATTTATTTATGCATACAAGCACTGGGGTACAGGGCAGAGGTTTGGGGGGTGAGAGGATTCACCACAGAGAGCGGGGAGCAGAACAGGCAGATCAATGGAAGTACACTGCTGAGGGGAGCAGCGGGCACAACAGGAGAGGTCTGCCG
>JAGFMF010011870.1:18131708-18146788 GCA_019455555.1 Galemys pyrenaicus | reverse complement strand
CCCCTCCCTGGCCGGCAGCAGGGATCGAACTCGTGCTGCAGTGGCTGCGGTTTGCTTCATAGTGCGTTTCTTAACCCACTGCGCCACCAGGGAGGCCCTTCAGATCATTTTTTAAGAGTCATCTTTTCAGCAAGATATTTCTTAACCACACTGTACCCCTATAGCATTTAACAATGTAATATATTATAAAATTTGATTTTTACTAAATTATTTTGTTTTCTGCCATTAAAATGTGGACTCCTATAAGGACAAAGATTTTTTTTTCCCCCAATCTCATTCACTGCTACATCTAAAGTGCTTATAATAGTGTTTGGTTCTTATAGGCCCCCAGTGACTATACCATCAATGCAATATATATAATTCAAATTGCACGAAAGGGAATTTATCAAAATTCCTGTCTTGAAAGAGCATAGTCTGACAGCAATACTAAAAACAGCAAAACATCTACCAATATTGGTAGATGAAAACATATAGTTTTGCATTGCAGCAAATTATATTTAAGTGTATCTGATTCACCTTGTCCTGATGACATCTAATACCAAAGCAGAGTTAAAATTGCCACCAAGGGAGTAAAATAGTTTGAAAATTTTTTTAAAAACATAAATAATAAAAATTTGTTCAACAACAATAAGAGGCTGGTTCTTTCTATTCTATCAGTAGAAAATGTTAACAAAAGTTTTGCCATATAGTACAATTAAGCAAACATTTTTAGGGGAAAATATACTTAGAGTTGTTTCAGAGGCTAATTAAAATTGTTAATAATTAAAACTATAATTAAAATAATTGTTAATAATTAAAACTTTTCTGAATTATTTTACTTTTGAAGTATCAGTTTTTTTTAAATGACTTTTCTTTAACTACTCACAGTAAACACAGAACAAACTACCCACACTTAGAGTGTACAAGTTAAGAAGTTTTGACATTTCTAGACACCCATCAAGTATCACCCACAAAATAGCGTATTACATCACAATCAAGATCGTGAATATAGCCACCGTCTTTAAATGCTTTCCTTGGGACCCTTGGTAATCCATATAAGCTTCTCTTACTTGTTTTTGATATGTTGTGGTTTATTTCACTCCGATTAAATACTTTATTTTCCTTTTGATTTTGATTTGACTCACTTAAAGGTATATTCTTTAGTTCCCAAAGATTTGGAAAATTTCCAGAGATCTTTCTTTCGTTGGTTTCTTATTTAATTCTACTATAGTCAGAAAACATGCTTTGAATGACTTGAATCTTTTAACACTTATTGACAGTTTTTTTTACACTGCAGAATATGGCATAGTTTAGTAAAAAGTGACTGTGAGTAAAATAGATGTGTTATTGTTTTAGATGACACACTCTAAAAGTCACTTATACGTAGTTGATAGCGTTTATTCTAATCTTCTATATCATTATTGATTTTCTAATTTTCTCTATTTATTCCATTGATTTTTGAGGAAAGGGTATTGAAATCTCTAGCTGTAACTGAAAATCTATTTTTCTTTGCAGTTACATTAGTTCTCATTTGGTATACATTAAAGCTTTGTTTTTAGGTGCATAGTATTTTTAATTTTTATGCCCTCTTGATGAATTGTCATTAGCAAATGACATTCTGTATTCCTGGTAAAACTTTTTACCTGAAATCTACCTTATCTTAGATTAATGTAGTCACTGTAGCTTTATGGTGTTGGTATTATTGTGGCAAACTTTTTCCATCTTTTTAAATTTAATTAATTTATTTAAAGTGGGTTTCTTGCAGTCAATGTATAGTTAGTTCTTGCTTCTTTAATTAATTTAACACTCTGTGTCTTTTATTTGGAGTGTTAGTCTACATCCATTTAGTATGATTACTAAAGGCATTAAATGTAAGTTTTAGTGAGATTTGGAAAATTTGAGACCATTGTTCTTTAAATAATTTCCCTTTTTCCACTTCCTTTTCAGGGACTTTAATTGTTCTTAAAGATATCCTTCAGCATATGGATGCTCTGTTCATTTCTTTAAGTTATATATTCTCTGCTATATTTTAGAATTCCTAGATAGTACTGTTTTCAAGTTCACTACTCTTCTTCTGTACTGTTTAATCTGCCATTAATTCTAATATTTTCATTGCACGCATGTAGTTCTCATTCTAGAGACTGAATTTCAACATCTTTAAAACGTTCATGTCTCTTGTTTGCCTTTTTAAATATATGTAAGTGTCTGTATGTCCATGCCTACCAATTCCAACACCTGTTAGAGGTGTTTGGGCACCTCTAATTTTGCATGAGAGACGCCAGCTTTCTATTTGGATTCCCTCCAAGTAAGAAAGGGGACAGAATTATTAGCAACTAAAAACCAATATCCAGTATACCCTACAATCAGCCCATTCCAGGGACCCAGACCATACATAATAAGTGGACAACAACAAAATAATAATGAAATACAGGGTTCTAGCAAATAAAACACCTTGAATTATATTTCTAAACTTTCTTTTTAATTTGGGGAGGCACCAAATCCATTTGGTCACTTGTTTATAAGTCTATATGAATTCTAAGTGAAAAAGTGATCCTGTGGCAGTGATTCATTGCTGAGTCATATTAATGCTATTTGCAAAGGTCTTATGAAACTCCAAACTGCACCTTTCAAGATGAGAAGTATAATTTGTATCAAGAGTCAGCTGGTACAAACAAAAAACACACCTCTGTTCAAGCTGAAACATTGTTAGTGGGACTTTGCTGAACCTCCTACCATGAGTCATTAGAGATGACTGGCTCCCAGCACTTTACAGTGTAATCACTTTAGACTTTTAGTGCTGTGAGACAAAAATTTCCCCTAACAAATGTTTCTACTTCATAAACAAGGAGAAGTGAACATAATTTTATCTTTTCTTAGAGACTTGGGCTTATTCATAAAAATATCAGTAGCTGGCCAAGTCTAGAATAAATGTAAGACTCTAGGCGTTATTTAACCCTACTCTAAATGGGTCCAGATGTCTGCTTTTGAGTTCCTGAGACTGTTCCAGTAGCCTCCCCTTTTGCTGACACCTGCCATTTCCTACGATGATCAGTTTTCCAATCTTAACAGCTCCTCCACGTTTAATTTTTTTTATACCTGAGAGCTTAGATAACTTGTAAGAATTATATATAAATTTGTGCAAATGGATTCTGAATGGGGCCCTGAGAGACTTCACATGTGAACAATGTAAAGTTGTTTGACACTTTCTTCTTTAATTGGTAGGGTAGACATGTGTAAAACAAAGGAAATATCTTGTGACATCAACCCTTACTTCTCAAATGTTTTATTTTGTTCTTCTTACCTAGTGATTCTTGGCCAAGTCCTTCAGCAGTAAGGATGATGGATGGTAGCTTTCCCACAATGAAACCTAGACTTCTGATACACTTCACATGCTTAAGAGCATCAGAGGAATCATCTTGGTTAGAAACATAACCATCACATGGATCAAAAAATAATTGAAATACCTCAAGGAAAGATTTACCAAAGACTGTGGTGATGGGCAGAAATGCCAGGGGCAGTCAGAAGAAGTTACCTTCACAGAGATTTCCTCATTCCTTGCCAAGACTTACTAAATTCCTGTGGGCTCAACTGGAAGAAGAAATTTTGTTCTCTAGGTTTGGCTTTGAGTGGGCCTGTTCCCCATGAGGGATATCAGGTTGTCAGACACCATACTTCTGATGTGCAGAAATGACTCCCAAGCAGGGCTTTTTCTTCTGGAGCCTCTCCCTGCAGCACACTATCTAACTTCAAGAATGTCTCTGCACCTTGAGAAATCCCTGCCCAATAATTCAGTATAATCCAGGGGAGCATTTTCAATGGGTGAGTGAGTTCCCAACAATTTAACTCCTTAAACAGCAGAAATCTCAACTGCTCCCAGGCGTCTGTGCATTAGCTCAGAAAAAGTCCTGCTGCCTCCATTCTTCCAAAATGCCCCTGGCACAGGATAGCTGAGGCACCCAATCATCCCTTAGCATGAAGTCCTTGCCCAAATACTTGATCCCCCTCAGGCTCTGGGAGTCCCCTTAAGAGGTCAGCACTGCTCTCCTGGAGCCTGCATCTCACAGCCCCAAGCAGGCTGACCTCTTCCCTCTGGGAAGCTTCCTGCTAACTTAACCTAGTTTCTATAAGCTCAAGACAGAGGGCATGGAGAAGTACTGAATCATCCTCGAGTCTGTGCTATGTCCAAGATATAAAGTCCAATACCAATTTGAAAGGCCACCTTTTATTAGCCATACACCTCACAGATTTAAAGATTGATTCTACTTAATGATCAGCTTGTGTTTCTTCTTTCCCTAGAGAAAGAGTAAAGGAAGTTTGTTTCTTTCAGTAGATTTAAGATTCTGTATTTATAAACATCATTAGAGGCTACACATTTTCTTAATGATAGAAAAAGTCAAATCACAATAGAAATATTTCTCCTTTCAATTTTAGGGAGTTTTCTCCCCTCTCCATTTCCATCTCAATGCACCAGGTCTCTAGGTACAGAGGAACTAATCAAGAAATGGTCATTGGTTGAAAGAACCAATGAGTGGATGGATATAGAGGAAAAAAATATCTCTGTGGGATCATCCCCCAGGGCTCCTCCCCAGCTTGATAGAGAGCCTTCACAACACTTCTTAGCAGCTCTTCTTTGGGACACACCAATCAAAGAGGTCTATCTTAATTTTTCTGGGGTCCATGGAGTGAAATTTAGTAATGAAGTCATTTTATTTCCTTCTGTGCTTTGTTTTGCAGGAGAGCGGGATGAAAGCTTGATTCCTTGGGTTCTGGGTCATTTCTCAGGGGATGGCTGGACAGTTTTGTGTTTCCAGCACAGCTTAGCTCTCACAGGTCACTTGGTCCTGGAGCACCTCCACAGAGCTAGGGTCTGGACAGGGGTTCACATGGCTCCTCCAGGGCTCTGAGCAGTTAAAGTTGGAACTTGTTTCTTTGCCATATTAGATTCTATGGTTCTTTTAGAAGCCTTGACCACTACTGGTCCCATCCCAGAAGACACATTTCCTTAGAAGTTGTGGGCTACTGCTTCCCCAGCAAGTGCCGCAGGTGAGGGGCTCAGTTTCACAGAACCAGGCTATAACTAATGTGACTCAGTGACTATAAATTCCCTAATCCCCCAGGCCCTCCAGTCTGTTTTTCTGTTTCTTGGAGCTGAGCTAGGTATCTGGAGACCATTTCTCCCTCACAAAGGGATCCGCTAATATCACTTCTTCTCTCCTCTTTCTCTGGTCCAGTTCCATCTGCAACTTCCTAATCACAGCATTAGCAACTGCAGACCTGATCTGGCTCCTGATATGGCGTCCCCAGGAAAGGGTTTTGAGCTGAAAGAAGATGGACCTGTGTTCATGAGAAATGGTAGGAACTACCCTAGGATAACATGAGGCCGTGTCGATAACTAACTGGCAGAGGACGGCAGAGAGAAGTGCTCTTGTAATAGTTGTCCAGATATTGGTGTATAGTCTAAAAGCAATCCCCACATACTGCTCATTAGTATCAAGGGTGGAAAAACAAACAAACCAGCAACCAGACAATGGAGAAATATACAGCAGCTTAACCAAGTAGTCTAAATTGTCATCGTGTGGGACAGATGACATTGTGTGGTTCCAGATGCGATACTCTGGATATCAGCTGGACAGCATTCAGCCTGATATCACATAACTTCACCTAACCATGAGAAAACACCAAACACAACGAGGACTACATTATTAGACTAAATAGTATGTGGTACTCGCTTTGGCAGCAGATATACTAAACTTAAAGCAATAGAGAGAAGATAGATGCTGTCCCTGCATAAAGACGGCATAAATTTTTGAAGGAAAAAAAAAGGTGGTTGGGGGAATGGAGGATCAACTTCATAAAGTGAGAATAAAGAATACTTAAAGGACATGACAAGAAAATGCAATATCTGCACCTAGGTTGGATCCTGCACTGCAGGGGACATGCTATAAAGGACACTGGTAAGTCTACTAACAAGACTAAGCAAGACCTTTCCACCTGTTAGATGGGATGCTGCTCAATTCATGAATTGTTTAATGAAATCAGTTAGAGCTATAAAAAATTTTGGTTAAAGTATTTTGTCAAGTATTATGGTTATACAATAAAATACTATTATTAGGAAATATACATTGAAATGTTTAGGGATCATGAAGCATGAAACTTACTCTCAAATAAGAAAATAATTACATTTTATATATATACACAGATATGCATAGGTATATATATAGTATATAAAAATATATGAACATATATAAATATATATGAAAATATACATCATTGGCAAATATGATATATATTTTAGATAGATGAAGTAGCAGGGAGAAACATGAAAATATAAAGCAGTGCAGAAAAATGAATAATAATGGTCCTTCTGTATTAATTTTATTTTTACAACTTTTCGGTAAGTCTGATATTATTTCCAAACAAAAAGTTCAAAAATATCGCTGCTGTTACTCTGATTTTCATATATTTGTAGTCTGAGCCTTATAACCCAAGGCAAAGGACATGAGGCCACATCTCCCTGAAGCCACTCAGGCTTATAAATTCTTGTGAGTGAAGAAGTGTTTTGAACTTACCTGCAATTCTGAAGTAAATGGTCTCTGATAGCAACCACTCTGGGAGACAATGGACTTCCAAGAGGCGAAGGCATGAAAACTGAAAGGAGATACAACCCCATCCCAAATCCAATTCAGAAAGTAAACAATACCCTGCCGTCATTACTAACCAATCTAGGACAGTCTGGATTGATTTTAAATTCCATTTTTTTACACAAAAAGTCAAGATGTAGCATTGCATAGAGATTGAGGATGACTTGTGTGTCCAGTGGATCTGGGTCTCGATCCTGATTCTTTCACTACCAGCTGTGGCACCTGGGACAACTCTGTCTCTCCTCCCTAGTCTCACTTTCCCTCTCTGCACGAGGCAGTGAGGGAATGGTTCTCAAAGTGTAGCTATAAGCATAAAGGAGGTAGTGCGTGTGAAGTGCTTGGCATAGATGAAGTTCAGGCCCATAAGAGGTAAGCACCACTAGTGATATTCATATTAGTATTAGCATTAGCATTAGCATTAGCAGACAGTGTCTTATGTCCCTGTTTCCTGCTGCTTCTAGATGCAGTTTCAGGAGGATGTGCAGACTCTGATGAATTAGAGCAGACTTCTGGGGGATGTGGTGCTAGAGCCAGGGCTTGTGAGGCAGGAGAAAGCCTGGTCAAAATAGCTGCCTACGCCGCCAGATGGCTAAAGCCGTGGTCTGTCTTTGTCCACTGTTAAGAGAGGACACAACATGTATGGCACCTGCTTTTTTTGATCAAAGGGCTGTGCATATGGGTAAATTCACCATGAAAGCGTAATCTCTCTGCTCATAAGAAGTTACCAAGTCCTCCACTTTGGTTAAAATTTTTTGGTGTTCAACAAATACTTTGAAGAGTAAAAAGTTCCCTTAAAAAATTAACTCCCCTCTAAGAAATCTGGGAGGTGTGAGGAGGTGCAGTTGGCAGGAGGTCAACACCCCTCCTTCTGCAGCATGGTCATCACCCAGCCTGGCTCCATCACTAGCATCCTGGGAGCTGCCTGATGGCTTCCCTGTCATCATTCCAGAGACAATGACTGGAGTCACATGTGCATTCTCATGGGCCCTAAGTGCTTGCTGTCTGAACACTGTTGGCTTTTGGGAGCTGGTTCTCTATGTTCCTAATTTTTCTCCCTTCGCCTCCTATCCACATTCTGCTCTCAGCATGTAGGACCCAGAGTGGCCTGCTGTCAGCACAGTGCAGCAAGGCCAGAATGATTTTTCAACCAGTTCTTTAACTTGGTAAAGAAATGTCTTTTTATCTCTCCACTCATTTATGCCCTGAGAAGCTTAGTGATGCCCCACTGTGCGCCACGCACAGGGCTACACACTAAGTTGTGCAGATGAGTGAACCATCACCCCTGCCTGACAGGAGCTGAGCATCCAGCCAGACAAGAGCACAGAGATAGCCAAGGCAGGGAAGAGTGGCAGCTCAAACACATTTCTTAAGCACTGTCTGTGTACTTACTGAAAAGACAGAATCCAGGTCACAAATCAGTCCTGGGTTAAGGCCTTGAAATTGGTATTTTAACAGTAGAGTCTTAGACACTGCAACATTTAAAACATAAATCTGCCCTATATTCCACTACAGATTCAGACATCTGGGTATTTCTGAAGGACCTTCAGGCCCATGGTGGGGGACGGGGGGAGGTCTATATCTATGGAGTTCCTAGAAGCCTATGGGATAAGAGGACATGTCAGTAAAACAGCACAGCCCATAAAAACTCTAGAAACAGGAGACATGCTGTTTCAGGGAAAAAGAGGTGAAAAGGGTTCCTTTTGTCCCCACATTGTGTCTGTTGGAAGAACTTGGTGTGCAGAGTGGGGGGTAGCAGAGGTCATTAGGTTCAGAAATGGAGGAGCAGAAGAGCAAGTTGGCAACCTGGGATGGATGGCATCAGCCCCTGGTTAGGAGAAGTCTACTCACAGAGAAACCTTGCTGGACATTTCTGGAGCATGGACATCAGTTGGTGTTCCACATGTGGAGTTTGACTCTTACCCCAAGCACTCCTTTACAGGTGCACATGTGTGACTCTGACCTACATCCCAGATGGGCACTGGACCTTCAGACCTGGTGAGACAAACCCAAATTCTCAGGTGAGTACAGGTTAGATTAAAAAATGGTCATCTACTCTGGCTTCACCACGGACCTCTCCATACATGCTTGGTAGATGGATTCTGCTCCCAAGAGATCACATGGTCACAACTCAACTAGATCTTCTGGCTGCCAGGCTTCTAGTCTTCAACAATCCTAATCACTGCTGCTTTATCTGAACTTCTGCATTGGTTTGTGAAATACTTATTCACTTTAATCTATTGATTCCCAGCTCTGCCACAAATGTACCTTCTTTGAACTTCAGTTGCCTCACCTATTAAACTTAGTTAATATGTATCTCACAGTGCTGCTTAATGAATATGACCCTCTTTCATTTTTCTATAATTGAGTTATAAGTCCTTGATTTGCTATAGAAGGCAAGTTTACAATCAGTCATTTTGTTCATATTTTTATATATTGATCTCAGTTTGAACATTCAGTTAATGAAAAAACTTTCAACACAGCAGGAAAATCTCCAAAGATATTTTTTAATGGGTGGTAGGTTTTAAAGTGTCTCTAGGCCTTCTGGAATGGATGGCAGACAATTAGCCTGCATCTTGCCTGAGAAGTCAGACTAATTACTGGTGAGGCTTGGCTAATGGGGTCTTTCGTGAACTCCCTCCCTAAATGAGAAATCTTTAACTTTTCACAAAACTCAATCTCATTTGTGCTGCTGATTCCTAATATTTTTAAATAAATGCTTGGCCTCTGGGCTTTTGTTGTCAAATAACCCAAATCAAACCAAGCTGCTCTGCCAGGAGAAAAATTTATATTGTACCGGAAGAAACTTTTGAAATCAGTTTAGAATCATCATAGTTATAGCCTGCTCTGGGGCAAGTTTGTTGGGCCTGGGCTAAGAGATGAGATTACCCCATTTGGGTTGAAATGGCTTATTGAGATACTGAAACAGGAAACACTGACATGTTTCAGAGCTCACAGTCTACAAGTGATTTAGTCCCTGACCCTAAGTCAACTATCCCCTACAGAAGTAGGGCCAGGGTCTGTTTCTAAAGCAGAATAGAAGAGTCCGAGAAAGCAGTCACCTGTCCAGCAGAAGAATTTAAGTATTTAACGGCATGGTCATCTACGGCAGGAGGTAATTTGAAGAGACTTGGACTTGAAACAGATTTCTGTATTAACAATGATAGGAAGAGAGGGACAAAAAACTCAGAATTTGACAGAAGGCCGTAGAGAATTCCAACAGTGTAACCTACATAGTTGGTTGGAGGGAGTTGTCCCAGGAGAATCTCCAGTGAGTGACCTTAGGTGGCATGTCTGGAATATGAGTCCTTCCTCATAGTTCCTCCTTCTCAAGGATTTGCACAGCAACAACTCTCTTAAGTACAGGATCAAAGAGGAACTTGGGAATGCTTGATTCTTTGGATTTCTTTTATAATACTACATTGCTTCTAGCTGATGCTGAACTCTTCCTCTCTAGTATTGTTACCAGCAATGCTGGTACTTTCCAGAAACTTTAGAACAGATAGTTGTCAGCTTCATAGCTGCTTGGGCTAGTCTAGGTCCCCAATCTTTCCTAACCATGGAGTGCGTTGGGGGGGAATCCCTCTTTTTGGCTTAATAAAGTCACCATTAAATTTTTATCTTTAAAAATTGGTAGAAAGATCTCCTGAAGATAAAGAAGAATGTAAGTGTTTTCAGGATATAAGGGGCTTTTTTGTTTGTTTTGTTTTTGCAATGTAAATCTTTCGCAAAAGTTAGTATCCAGTAAACCACAGCTCATTCCCTTCTCTTCCATTCCTCCAGGTGGCCTAAAACATCCTGACCAAAATCCTCTCTAAATCCTTCCCATTCTCCAGATTCATTCATAACACATTTATCTCCCCTTCAGGAAATAAGCTTAGACAGAGAGCTCAGTCACCACATGTAAAACTACAGGTTATTAAAAGTCCATTTGTAGGGAAAAAGGCTTCTCATTTCTCAAAGATCATAGTTCTAAAACTCTAGTGTGTGTGTGTGTGTGTGTGTGTGTGTGTGTGTGTGTGTGTGTGTGTACAACTTAGGGAGCTTCTAAAAATGTATATTTGGAGCTCTTTATTCCAGATTAGTAGATCTGGGGTAGGGCTCAGGAACCTGCAAATTCTAACAGTCATTATAGGTAATTTCCAGACAAGTAGAAAGAAGATATTTTTGAAAGCCTGTTTTAAGACTACGTAATGACAGTCTTAGAGAACCGATACCACCTCCTAAGTGTAGTAAAAGGTCATTTCCTTCTACTTCTCTAAAATGAAAGAGTGACTCCCAGTATTTGGACCCTCACAAGTCCACCTGGTTGAATCTTCCCACTCTAAGATGGCACTTTGTGGATATGTCTTACCCAGGACAGCTGCTGCCTCTTTCTAATGACCATGAGGAAGCAAAATTCCACATCCTCCCATGCAAAGCCATTCCAGTGTTTAATCGCCCTTCAGTTAAGATGCTTGTCCCTACATTTAATCAATTCTCTCATTGCAAGACTCATCAACTCTTGCTCTAATCTCTGTGGAAATGGAAAAACAAGTTAGTGTGCAATTTCTAACCCTTCACTGAATCAGAGTTGGAGTCAAAAGGGACTGCAGATATCTGGCACTATCCCTTTATTCTAACTATGTAGATGCTTTCCCAAGACAAGTACTTATCTGTGGGGTTTAGCTTTCAGTGCCTATAAAGCTTCTCAGAGGAGCTGCCTAGGATGTAGGTTGCTAAACTAGCCCTGCCCCATACATTTTCCATTCTATTGTGTTGTCTTAATTTGGAGGTGGGAAGGGAGCATCCTCTCATCTTTCTCTATTCCACAGTAGATTTATGAAAAATGTCTTCAACTCACCAGCCTAAATATCAATGAACTTACATAACAGGAATGTGAAATGCCTGAAGACATGTATTATACAAACCTGCTCCCGCCCAATAGCTACCTTGCAGTCTGTCAGTTGTTTTATTCTCCTCTATACAATAAAATCAGTATTCCAAATATCAAATAGTAAAGACATAGAAGAACCAAGAATATAATTTCCCCAACATATCTGAAAGAATCTTATTGTTTGTATCATCTCACAGAGAAATAAAATTATGTGTGATGAATTTTATTAGCAACAAACTTTCTACATGGTAATAACATAGTTAAGAATCATAATTTTATTATTTTATATATAGTGGAAAATTACCAAGAAAGTAATTTCTTTGAAGTAACTGCTCCTTTAAATAATAGAGAACAATCACGAGACATTATTTGACTGTAATGTCCTGGTTCTACAAGGTGATGAAATCATCTCTACATAGTCATTTATCATGAGTATCCCTGTTGGAAAAACTAAGGGGAAGGGCATTGATCTAAAGAAATGTAAAGGTGACTGAAAAAGTATGTGTTAAAAAGAACCAAGTGTACTATAAGAAAAAAGAAGCCTAGTGATAAAGCTATATAATTATGATTCTTTTACAACATTGCTATAATACAACTAGTTGGGATAATTTAGAAAATTTACTAGCAAGTAGATGGCAAATGACTATAACTTGTTATTTAAAAGGAAATAAGCTAGAGTATATAAGCCAAAATATGAACCAATATAAACAAAATAACACTTAAATATTTAAACTAACAGACATTCTCAAGCACATTAGGTCAAATAAATTTCATCTCATATAAACTTTATCATTGATCTTTATTACATGCTTTTATATATAGTTATAAATGTATTACTTTAAAACTTTCAAGATTGTTTTGCACAAAATATTTTACCTACCTTAGACTTTTGTTCCTTTATGTTTAAAGTCTGTCATCAATAGGGAGTTTATGTTGATTATTTTTCCTTCGAACACTTTAAAAACAGATGTAATTTCCAATGCAATTGAAGAATTCATATTCATTTAAAATGTTAGAGAAAACCACTGATTCTAGTGGAAAAATCTAAGTATATAGCAAAACATGATAGGTGAACGTGATTAAGTGACCACAGTTTGAACAGTTTCATTTAGAAAATTTTTTAAATTCAGAGTTCATTCATTCATAGCAGTTTTGAAGTCTGACTAGGAAGATACTTGAAGGCCCTCTACCTATAGGTGTGTAAGATTTCTTGATTAGATGCAGATTCTGCATTTAGGGAGGAGCTCCTCTGCCCACTGTTCTTCGTGGCCCATGGCTCCATGTTCTGGGAAATGTTCTCTTTCCATTCTATCACTGGTCCACATTATGTGGTATTGGAGAATATGGCCCCTTGGGAGTTGCCCCACTCTCTGATGCCCTTCTTCGTTTCCATGTACAGGTGGCGGTACAAAGCCAATGTAAGTCTAAAGTATCAGACTTCTAATATTCAGATTCATGATTTCACAAAGCAGTCTCTTCCAAATATAGGTAGTTCATCAATTGCAGATGAGTCAATGTCCTTTCCCAAAAACTATAACATCAGTTATTTTTCAGACATTCTTCTCAGATTTGCTCTATTTAATTGCTTTCAAGCTTCGATGACTCTTTCCACTTATTTAAAGGTAAACTGGGCTTTTCAAATTTCAGTGGGAGAGTCACACATTTTGCCCAGTTAAAAGATTGAGAGGCAACCTCTTCTATTTTATTTTTACTCCAAGGCAAGTATTAAGGTGAAAGGCAAGTACTAAGGCTTTTTAGAGGTTTCAATCTTATTTAACCTTTGCCACATAAGTTCACTCTTTGTTACACAAATGTTTCAGTTTTGTCTTAGTGGTTGTGGTTGACAGTAGTCTATTTTCTTCAGTTCCTCACTTTCTGAACTATTCTTTTTTATTCCAGTTATAAAATGGTAAGCTTTCTACATGGTAATAACATAGTTAAGAATCATAATTTTATTATTACATATATATACTGTGCTCATTATTATATTAATAATTATAATTATATATATATATATACTGTGCTCATCCTTTCCTTATGTAATACAGCCCACAGCAGACAACACACTCTATTTTCCAATCTTGTTATCTATAACTATGAATTTATTAGGGGCATTATCCATTTTATCAATTACTGCAGACAACAGTTTAACAAATATTTTGCCTTGGATAATTTGGATGTCCTTCTTTCATCCTTCAGTATCAGTTCTCTTACTGTTTTCCATCAACTCTTAAACCACTGACACATATTTCACTTTTCTGTTACAAAACATCTCATTCCTTATAGCAAGTTTTCAGCAAGTAAGGATAATCTAGGCTATTTTGCAATAACAACTACAAGAATCCATCATATTGAAAAATCAGGTTTATTTTTGCTTGTGTTTGTTTATACACACAGGATTGACTTGCACTCAAACTGGGACCCAGGCTAAGAGTAGCCATTATCTGGAGCATCATCAGTTGTCATGATAGTGGGGGAAAAATAGTGTATCATTCACTGCATTTTAAAGATTCCACAAGGAAGCACCCATTCCCTTCAAGTTACTTATATGTGCTGAAGCAAGTTATATGCTTATAACTAGTTTTAAAAGGGGTAAGGAATTATAATACTAACATGAACCTGAATATGAACTAGAAACATTTTATGCACAGCAAAAATTACTACCAATCTCCCAATATTTATTGTTTTGCTTTTCATATTTAGGGTTATCATCTACCCGGAATGGATGTTTGTGTGGTGGGTTGGGATCCAGTATGAATAGAGTATCATTTCTTGGAAAGCCCTCTTCTGTGCAGGGCTAATTTTATCATAAATTAAGTGCTCATATATGCAAGGATCCACTTCTAGGTTCTGTATTCCATTCCTTTGGTCTATTTATCTGTTTTCCCACCAACTACACATTTCTTAGTTGCTACTTATTTGATCATAATAGGTCTTGAGAACAGATGAGTCTTCCCACTTGTTCTTCTCTAAGACTGTCTTGGCATAACTTGGACTTCTGCACTTCCTTTTAAAATTTAGGATCAGCATATCCTTTGAATTTTGATTTCACTGGTGAATTTTTGGGGGTGTCAGATTAAGGGAATCTTAATCAGATTAAGGAAAAAACTAACATCTTTAAAAAATGAGTCTACTAGGGGCAGTGGGACTGCTGGATGCACAGCAGCCCATGCAGACGGAGGCTTGAACTGTAAAAATTGGCCGGAGAACTCCTCCACCAGGAGCTGCTGCCAGGGGCGGCTGCAGAGGGATAGAGCAAAGTTAAGCTAAAACGGCAGTGCAGCCCCAGTGGGGATCTTTCCGTGCCCGGCTCCCGGAAACGCCATCTTGGGATTTCTCGCGCCGGAGGAACCGCGGGCTGTGGAGCAGCCCTTGCGAGCGGAGATCTGAGCTCGGGCAGTCAGTCAGAGGGAGCCACGGCCAGGAACTACTTGCCTGGTGCTGGTGTAGACAGACAGAGCAAAGCTGAACTGGAGCGCCAGTAAATCCCCTTTCCCCTAAGATCTGGAACAAGACAAGGATGTCCTCTTTCACCACTGCTCTTCAATATAACACTGGAAGTCCTGGCCAGGGCAATAAGGCAAGAA
>JAGFMF010011870.1:18106849-18129684 GCA_019455555.1 Galemys pyrenaicus | reverse complement strand
ACTGGTGAGATGGTGATGGGGAATACATGGGGATTACAATTAATGGCAAGTATATGTAAATTTTAAAATATTTTAATAAAAAAAATAAAGACAAAAAAATAAAAAATGAGTCTACTGACTTATAACAAGTAAAATATGTTTAATAAGATTCTTCATATTGGTATCTTTGCTTCTCATTAACCTTATTGCTTCATAGAGAATTCTTTCAAATATTTTATTAGATTAGCCCATAGGTATTGGACATGGATATAGCACCTTTTTAAATTTTGTGATAAACATAAATAATTGATTTCGATATACTGAATTTATTTCCAGAAACCTATCCAAACTCTTGGTATAATATATTTGTAGATTCTTTTGAATCTTCCGTTTACATAATCATATCATTGCTGAATGACAGTTTTTATTTCTTCTCCTCCAATCACTATGTTTTTTTCTCTCTTTTGCTTACCTTATTGACCAACATATGTTCATTTTCTATTTAATCTAGTTTGACCACTTTCATCTTAACAAGGAATTCAGGCTATTTGCATTTAATGGAATTACTATAAATATCAATTTAAATGATTAGTACATTTAGTACAATGTTGAACAAAGTAGTTATCCAGAACATCTTGTCTTGTTCCCAATCTCAAACTGAAAGCATTCAATGGTTCACCCTTAAATGATTTTTGCATTAGCATTTCTTGGAATAACCAACCTTAATCATTAAGGAAATTATCCTATTTATTCACAATTTAACTAAAAATACATGATATATTTTTGTCACATGCTTTTTTCCCCATTGAATGATACTAACAGTTTTCTCCTTTGCATGTTAATGTGGCAAATTATATTGATTGCCTCATTTTTTAAAATTAATTTATTTATGCATACAAGAGCTGGGGTACAGACAGAGTCACAGGAGGTGAGAGGATTCACCAGACAGAGTGGGGAGCAGAACAGGCAGACTGACTGAAACACACTGCTGAGGGGAGCAGTGGGCAAGGCAGGAGAGGTCTGTTGCGCCATGTGGGTCCCCTCTCTGGCCAGCGGCAGGGATGGAACACATGCTGCAGTGGCTTCCGTTTGCTTCATAGTGCGTTGCTTAACCCCCACTGCGCGATCAAGGAGGCCCTAATTGTCTCTCTCTTTTTTTTTTTTTTTTAACAACTCTTCTATTATTTGAGAGAAAAACCCAACTAGGTCACAATTTGATGTGGAAAATTTCAAGTATGTGTGAAAACTGAAAGTAAAAAGACTCCCACAGACATATCCTCTAGCTGCATAATTAACAGAACATGGCCAACATTTCATCAATATTACAATCATTTCCCACACTCACCCTAGATTGTTTTAAAGCAATGCTCAGATATTTTATCATTATTTCCATCTATACTTCAGTGTTTCTCCCAAGAATTTTTTTAAAAAAATCACAATTGTTTTAGATGTATCTCTTGCAAACAACATATGTTCATTTTCTATTTAATCTAGTCTGATCACCTTCGCTTAACAAGGAATGCAGGCCATTTGCATTTAATGGCATTACTATAAATATCGATTCAGATAATTGATATATTGATATATAATTTGTTTCTATCAGCTACATTTCTTTTTCACTCTCTTATTTCAGTTTATATTATTCCAGAATCTCTTCCCATATAGGTTTAGAAGTCTTATCACCTTTCTATTCTATTTGAAATTTTTAAAAATATCCTTGAAATTTACATCCCAAGGTATGTTTGTTTTCCTTTAAGAGACATATATTGACTATCTCCATATATTAAGTGAAGTAAAAGGTAACAAAGATAATTAGCCGGCTCTGATGCTAGAGGAACTTTAGTCTAAGTCAATGACTTCATTTTACTTTTGAATAATCTCTAGGTCTTCCAAATTCACACTACTATTTCTTTCATTATGCAATGTCATGTATTTATAGAGAACTAGACATTTTATAAGTTTGTTATAGAGACTGTTAGCAGTCTACTACATCATTCTTTCTTACATACTGATTTTTTTGTTGTTGTTTGGGTTTGGGTTCATTATTTCAGAGGATCCAGTTGCTCTTTACAAGTACACATTACATCTGTGCTCGGAACTTTAAAGTGAAATATTACAGAGATAAGGAAATATATTTTAATTGGATTAAGAGATTTTCCCAGGATCACACAGCTAGTTACTGGTGGGCTGAATTTAAACCCAGATCTACCTGTCTCTGAAGTTTGTATTTTTTCTACCATATTGCCTAGATTTGTCTAAATATAAGCTAGAGAAATTGTAATATGTATTAATAAGCATGTGATTATCATGTGAATTTTGAGATGTAATTCACATACCATAAAGTTCATTTTTTAATTGTACAATTCAGGGGATTTATGTATTTTTACAAGTTTATACAGCCACCACTACTACCATCTAATTCCAGAAAAATTTTATCTCCCTAAAAATTTCTTTAAGGGAGTATCTGTCTCTATTAGCAGTCACTCCTTAAATCTCTCTCCCAAGGACATTGGCAACTACTAAGTTTTCTTTCTAAAAATTTGCCTCTCCTGAGCATGCTGATCTTTTTTTTTTAAGATTTATTTATTTATGCATACAAGCACTGGAGTACAGGCCAGAGGTGTTGGGGGGTGAGAAGATTCACCACAGAGAGTGGGAGCAGAACAGGCAGATCAACAGAAGTACACTGCTGAGGGGAGCAGCGGGCACAGCAGGAGAGGTCTGCCGCACCATGTGGGTCCCCTCCCTGGCCTGCAGCAGGGATCCAACTGGTGCTGCAGTGGCTGTGGTTTGCTTCATAGTGCGTTGCTCGACCCACTGCGCCACCAGGGAGGCCCTAGCATGCTGATCTTTTTGTGCAGCTTTTGTGTCTGAATTTTTTTACTTAGCATGTTTAAAGATACTTTTTTACTGTTTTCTTGTTTCCAGTGTTACCAATGAGAGATCAGAAGTCTTCCGAGAATAATTCATTCTTTTTCCGCTTTTAAGAATTTTTTTGCTCTTTTTGAAGTTTCACTATGTTATCTACATATGGGTTTCTATATCCTACCTGGGAGTTATTAAAATTTTTTTAACATTTATGATTCAATGTCTTTCATCACTTATGGGAAATTCTCACTAGTAATTGTTTCCATATTGTCATTATTTGATCTTTATATTATCTGTAGGTCCTGAGTATTTTTATTTTTATTGTATAAGTGTTTCTAGGACATACATTGGAGTTGATGGCTGAGGGTCAATTTCCTATTACTCTTTGGGTTTTCAGTGTCAAGTCAGTTCTTTTATTTGATCAAAGTTTTCTTAGACTGTCTTTTTTTTCAACTTCTCATTTTGAACAAGTTTTACATTTACAGAAGTTGGGCTAATAGTGGTATGTTCCTATATGTACTTCCACAGTTTCTCTCCTCTCCATTTCTGGAACTCCAATTACAAAAGTATTTGACACTCTCACAATGTCTTCTGTCTTTTACCTTGTGTACTCAATTTCTATCTTTTATCTTTTCTCACCTCTACTGCAATTTACAATTCTTTCTTTAGCTATTATATATTTCATCTGATATTAAGCAACTGCAATGAGTTCTCAATTTTGGTTATATTTTCAGTACTAGAATTTCTAATTGGTTCTTTTTCAAATAAAAAATAGATTTTAAATGTTTATTTTTTTTAATTGATTTTAGCTCATTTGTATTATCTCATATTCTTTCACTTTACTTACTTTCAGAAAAAATTGAGAATTGGGATGGTGTTCTCTTAATCCAGTTGCTTGTTTTTTGGGTTTTTTTTGGTAGACACTGTAAAGTATTAGCAGTCCATGATCAAGATCTGCATGTTTTCTAAAGCTGGAATATAGTTACACCAGCACTCTATCAGCCTCTTTGCTGAAATTTCTCCAACTTGCATATGGGTAAAGCCAATCTTTTAGATGTTCTAAAAAAAATTTTTTTTTTCATGGTTAAAACTGATTTTGTCACTAATAGCTGAATAAATAAAATAAAAATCACTTTCTTTCCTTGAGATTTTTGAAAGTTTTGCTCAGTTTTGGCTTGCTTTGAAAATGTGACCCAATATAGTTTCTTGCCTTTTTCAGTTATTTGAGATTTTAATTTTTTTACTTGTAGGTCCAAAGGTTTTTTTTGCTGTTTTTTGTTTTTGTTTTTGTCTAATGATGTTTCTAGGATATGCATTGGGAGTTGATTGCTGAGAGTCAATTTTCTGGTTCTCTTTGGGCTTTTTCAATGTGAACTCAATTCTTCTTTTATTTCATCAAGGTTTTCTTTTACTGTATTTTTTTTTCAACTTCTCATTTAGAACAAGTTTTACATTTACAGAAGTTGGGCAAATAATAATATTGCCCTACATATAGTTCACAGTGTTCCCCCTATTGCTAACAACTCATATTAACAATAGTAAAATTGCCAAAATCAGGAATATCAATTTAATACTATTAACTACAGAGCTTTTGAATTTCACCAGTTTAATCACCATTGCCAATTTTTAGTGTCAAGAAAGTTGAATTTCGTTCCTTCTTAGGTCTTCCAATCTGTAACCATTTTTCAGTTTTTTTGATCTTTCACCTTCACATTTTTGGAGAATATTAATTTGTAGAATGTGCTTCAGTGGGTTTGTCTTATGTTTCCACATGATAGGAGTGAAATTATACACTTGTTGCAGCTTATACAAAAATTATATATATATATATTTCTCAGTAAATTACATTCAGGGATTCATAAAGTCAATATGCTGTATTACTTGCAATATTAACTTTAATCGCTTGGTTGAAGTGCTACCAGGTTTCTCTGCTATAATGTTACTATCTTTCCCTCTGTGGTTAATATCTTGGGAGACATACTTTGAGATTATGCAAATACTGTTTCTTCTTCAATTTTTGCCCATTCATTTGGCTTTTAAAATTTTCTTCAGTAAACGGTCACTTTACCTCCTGGTATATACAATTTTGTGTAAATCCCTTTCATAATGTATTAGGGTTTTTATGTGTGACAGAAATTATCACATGCTACTTCCAAGATTAGATTATAAGACACACTGGGGTTTTCCCCTTGGGCATGCATTTTTGTGTTCTCTCTCTCTCTCCCCTACCCTCCACCCCCAGATCAGTTGTTCTGGAGAATATCAGCTGCTGTGTTATTTAGCAGCCCACTGGAAAGACCCACACAGAAGGTAACTCAAGTCATATGAATATGTGCAGAAGCAGATCTTCCAGACCTGTTCGATCCTCAGATGACTGCTGCCTTGGCTAACACCTTACCTGCCTGCGATCTTGTAAGACACTGACTTGGAACCACGCAGCTAAGGTACTTCTGGATCCCTGATCCACAAACTGTAATGAATTTAGTCAAACAATACATTAGACTAGGGTAATTTACAAAGCAATAGATAACCAATACACTCTGAACTACTTGATCTGCCATTACTAGAAGGCATTATTTTCATTTAATAATCATGTGAGCTATTGTCTGTATTACCAAAGCATGATAGATAACTGGATTACTTATCCAAAAGCTTCTAACAATCCGTTTTTCTCCTTATATTTCTGTAGTGTAGGGTTCAAAAGCTAAAATACTTATCCTCCCCCTATTTCTCTACATTTATTGACCACTTGAGAACACTGAGATATATGTGAAAATGTGTTGGGAAAGGACTTCTCTTTTTAAACAAGTGACAAAACCTTAGGAGTTTTGGGCCTATTTTTTCTGCCTGGAATATAGTATTAGTAGCATCTTATAACCACAAGCATAAAAGTTATAACTTAACAATCTGGAAAAGGAAAACCAGAATCCAGATTGTGAGATTTCCTTGCAGAAATGGCACCCTCCCTGCTTGGTTTCAACAGATCAAATTTCCTTTTGCTTGAAACTACTAAACTCGATTCTTCGCATCATTGCTTAGCCAGGCTTTTTTTTTTGTGGTTTGAAACAAGGCACATTCCTAACTAATGTACAAAGGTGAAAAGAGGTCATTCAAACCCAGGTATACTACTTCAAGGCCTAGTTACAGATGGTAAACATACCAAATCTGAGTAAAAGCAAAAAGTCATTTCGAGCAGGTTTTAATGCAAACATGGTCAGCTGTCCTCAAAAACAGACATAAACCCTGGGCACGCTAGGTAGAAAATTATGTTCTATGCCCTCACTTCAGGGTCAATTTTCTACTTTCTTACCTCCAGAAGTTATACTCTGGCTTCTAATTCTACTATTTTATCTTAACTTCTCCAGCACCAGTTGGTATTTATTACTTTCTTTTTTTTCTAAATAGCCTTCCTTCTAAATTTCATCTTTCTTCCTTCATTAATCAATTCTGTCTTTAGGCTCCATTATTTTGTGTCTTTTGTCTAAATGAAGATGCTCTATAGGGTATTATCACAGGCCCTTTTCTCCTTCAATGATATTCCCACATCTTCAATTATAATTTGCATGTGATGACTCCTCAAATAGCTCTTCACTCCAGAACTTCATTTTGTGCCCTCAGTCTTCAAAGACACTTGTCAATTAAGGCATACCCATATGGGTGACCTACAGGAGCCTCACACTCAACATATTAAAATCTGTGTATTTCACACTTAATACATAATTCTCCTTCACTGTTTCTTAACATGAAATGACATTACCATCAAGGCCAGCATGGATGTGATTTGTCATTACCCAAATGAAAACTATCTTCATCTCTTCTCTGGCTGCTGAATTACCCTCCTAAATGTTCAGGTTTTTTGTTATTCAAATCTTCCTGTTCCTCCCCTCTCATTCTCCATACAGAGGATTGGCCAACTATGTCGTACAGCCTGTTTCTGTAAACACAGTCATGCTCATTCACTTTTTTATGTGTTCCCATGTATTTGCATTACAATGGCAGAGTTGAGCCTTGTGAATAGAAACCATCTGGTCAGTTACAAAAAATGTTTGCTGGCCTCTGCTTAATACTGAGACCAGAGTGATATTTCTAATACTGCAAGCTAATCATTCACTGCCCTACTTAATGTCTTATATAACTTCCTATTGCTCATTGGATAAAAAACCAATCCACAACATGGCTCAAGGTTCTAATCTGATTCCTATCTTTCCTGCATCCTATCTTGCCATATAGGCACTATCTTCTGCTTTTAGTGCTTCGACCCTACTGCACTATTTTTTTTTCAATTTGACTGCACCTTACTCATGCTTATTTCGGGGCCAATGACCTATATACCCTTTAGTATGCTATTCCCTTATTCCCCTTCACTTAACTCACTTCAACTATTTTGTTTGCAGGTCTCAGCTTAATTATCAAAATGTCTATGTAAGCCTTCCATGAATTTCTTAAACTAAACGAGTCCATAGTTCCCACAGCCCTCTGCGTGACTTGCTGGTAACAGTCATTTACTTCTAGTGACATGTTTCCACTAAACTTAAGCAGATACTTTTTGTCTCATTCAATATGGTATCCCTGGCATTTAGCTTATTGTCTGGTAAATGGTAGGCACTTAACAGATTTTTGCTTGCTTTCCCTCACCCTACTGAATTCTGTCAAGTCTCTTCTTAAAAGGCCCACTTTTGAATTCACTGCAACTCCCTTCACATAATGTCAAACATCCTGCTATGTCTGGGCTCTAACTAGATAACTCAGCAGGTCTGTCCACTGGATTTTTCTCTACACAGCAGTCAGATTCTTTTAAGATGCAAATCTGATCGTATCACTACTCTCTAAAACCCTAAAAAGGCTTCCCAGTTTTCTAAACAAAATCTAGAAACCTGCACTTTAGATTTTACTTATCTCACAAAAGCACCTATGCCAGAGTCAGAATGATTTCAAATCTGCAACTCAAAGTTCTCTTTCAACTCTGGATCTTTGCAATATGGTATTCCTTTCACATGCCTGAGTCATTACTTTCCATGCTATTTCTTTCATCCAGGTATCTCCTACACAGTATTTAGGGACCATCTCAGACATCTCTATAAGCCTGGGAATCTCCCTGTACTCCTCAAGATTGGTTCAGAGGTCCTGTCTATAGTCCTGTCCACATGTTCTCTTCCCTTACCCCCTACAAAGACATGTACACTATCTGTAGCATTAATCACACAGAAAAAGCTATGGAAAGCAGGTTTCTTTTCCATCATATTTTCATTTGGCATAGCATTTAATGCACAAGATAGTCACAATAAATATTTACTGAATGAACTGAAGTGCTTCAATGCTAAAGCTTTTCTTTTTCATAATTTCAAAAGAAAACTTTAAAAGCTCTCTCTGGTTTCCAATCCTAAATCCTTCTATTTACCCAGCATGGACTACAATCATTTCAACCAGCCAACTGGCTTACAATTTTATATATACCACAGTCATGAACAATAATTTAGCAGTCTAATTTCTATCCTTCAAGTCCTAGACTGTTGATCTTAATGGGTCTATCAAATCATAAAATCTCTCTAACTGGCTCTATTAAAATGTTATGGATTCTAAGACTACTTGGATTTCACTATGACTTCTGTGATGCTTCTCATTTCCAGCCTATTCTCTCCTAACACTTCTAAAATTTTACCACTTACCTCAAGCTCCCAGATGTTAGGCCTGTTTAATCTCAACAGATGATCCTGCTTTGCTGTCAAGAGGGAATCAGATATGAATTTTCCTTAATGAAGACTTTCCTTTCACTTGTTCCTTTTTCTTTCCCTCAAGCTGAAGACTTTATTATGCACTAAAAGCTATTTCTTCTGACCTGATCTTGGGCCATGTGACATCAATCTTGTGTTGCCACGTCTTATATCAGTTTAATTCACAGAGAAGCTATTCTATATAAGGGTCCCATTATACCTTTTCATTGTGTCACATGAGTTGTAGTCACAGTAATTCCACTGCTACTTGCTTCTGTAAACTAAAATGGTAGATAATAAATAGCTCTTTCATGCTTGAAGTGCCTCATTATCAAGCGAGTTTGAAGTACCATAACTAGAGAAGTGATCATATTACTATCCTTTTGCCCACACCACCTCATCCCTGACTAAGTAGTACTGTATATCATATAGTTATTGCACTGTGGGAAAACATTGAATGTTGTCCATCTGGTGAGGATAACTTAGAGGGGAAAATTTTAAGTAGTATTTTCAAATAAGAGGATAATAAATCAATCAACTATCACCCACTCCCCCCACATAAAAAAAAAAACAACAACTATGTTCTGTGAATGGGACTAAGAGAACCACAAGTCTTCTGTTTCCATTAACATTCAAGTGTCAGGCATAACACCTGTGAATGTATCATGTCTTGGTGATCGGATTTTAGTGGTTAAAACCATGATGTTATTGTTTCCTTTATTTGTTTTCTGTTGCTATTCTTCAACATGATCTCAAATACAAGCAACAACAGGAACATAAGACCTAGCAACTATAGTCCTGGAGATGATACAGATCCTGGAGATACTCCACATATTGTTGTTACCTCTAAGCTTTCAATGCTTTTAGTTAACACCTTTTCTAAATCACAGAAATCAATAAATATAAAAACATTAAAAAAGGGGGAAAGGCTTATGAACACAAATGGATTCCTAACGGCTAACTGCCTGGTGAGGGTGAAGGGGTAGGGCAAGGGTTGTCAATTCAAAGAAAACAGATTTCTAAAGTCTTGTTTGGTATTCTTAGACTTCACAAGAATCACTGCAGTGTTCCTCAGATCTACACATTTCTTTCTTCTCCTCCTTCGAAAACACACACTTAAGGGCTTTGCATGTCCTAAGAGACAATGATAGAACAAATGGAAACAACTATTCAAGTTAAAGGTAAAAGGAAAAGCAAACCCTTTGTACTTAACTTCCCCTTAAAGTTACTATTTGTTATGCTTTGATAGTTTCAGCTAAATGCACTTACATATATTAGTGCCAATATCATTTTTTTAAATGTAAGCATTAAATATTTTAAGGACCTTTCACAAACCAAATGACAGTAGGTTTTTATTAACATATCTTACAACGTTGATTATTCCTAGTTTTGTCATTTCTGCTTAATTATAAAGATTGATTTAGCTTCTACAGTAATGTACTGTATTTAAATGATCATTCATACAAGATATCACACCAGTACATTTTTTAATAATATACACACATCACTCTAGCTTGGACCTGTTATTTTTAAAAGTGGGTTTATAAATGGGACTTATAAAAGTTATGGGGGAAAAAAATTAAAGTTCTAGTTTAGCAGCATGCATGTATGTATTCAAGTACAATTTTCAACCAAGTGCTTTTTTAAAATGTACTGGTGACTAATTCACCAATATCAAAATAAACACTATCAATACCCGAATTTTAATGTTAAGGCTAATATTTTCACTTCACATCCATAAGCACAATCATAAAACATTCCATTTTAAATATGTAGTAATCAAAGCCTGAATACATTATACCATGTATATATAGCATCAGTTTCAAACTGTAGAATTATTCAAGTTCATGAATCCTGTAACAGTATGTACTAGAGATGTAAATTAGCATTTTGCTCTTCAACCACACTTACAAATGGCCTGGTATTCATATGACCAATGCAAAAAATATGACAGGCTGAACTTATGATACAGTATGTAAAAAAGTAGCAATGTGTTGGAAAGGACAGCTATTTAATTAAACAGAATCATTCTGTTTTCCAGAAAGTTATCTTAGTATTTTGGAAATGTATAAAAATAGCAAGCTATTTCCATGTATTTTATTGTAGTGAAGTAATTTTTGACTTTTTGAACATATTCAGATATGTACTGTTCTATTCTACTTTAATTCAAGGCCATCATTTAATGTCCACTTTTTATATTTTGTAATGTGTCATTCAATAATTTTTAGAACATAGAACTGATTTTTATATTTCATCATTAGATGTTTTTAATTTTTACATGTAAAAATGTAATTTTATATAACAAGCCATGGAAGTCCAAAGTACCAAGAATTGCTTGATAACACTATATATGAAATAATCATCAAATTATTAGTCATTTGGAAGAAAAATCTTGGTAGCAATAACATGCTTTTCTGTAATCTTCCTTTTCTACCTACAGAGGTTTTAGCTCAATCATTCCCATTTTCACTGATTAAAAACCCATACAAATATAAATTGCTTTTCACAGCAACTTCTAAGAACACAGATACACTGCCCATTCAAGAAGGTCATCACCACTGTGCCTTTTTTTTTCCTTTTAAGTAACCAAAAATAACAGTGATTACGCTGCACAACTATAATACAGATGAACTGTTGAGCTGATAGGAAAGTTCCAAAATTATGTTTCACTTATAGGGAAGTCTGAGCATCTTCAATCCAATCATTTAAACAAAAACCTGGTTGGTGACAAAAGGTGGGCATGCACAGAATCAAAATCTGCCATATGCGTATGCTCTTAAAACTTGACTTTATAGTAAAATCTATTTTTTATTACCTCTACTAATTCATCCAACTGAAATGACAAATTTTGACTTTTAAGGATTCCCCCAACCACACATATATCCCGCAAAATGTACTGTATTATATTAACAGCATCTATCTACTTATTTTACAACTATTTCAATTATTTACCTGGGGAGAATATTTATGAAATTCCTGAGAATGAATTAAGTTTTCAGCAAAGCCTTAAACTTTTAACAGATTCCTCACAATAAGAAAAAATTTTAAGTTCTACTATTAGACCAACTTTTACTATACAATATTTCACATAAATCATGTTTTACAATTTTTTCTAATTACATACAGCAAAAATTTCAAATCAACACAAGAATGGCAAGGGAAAGATGCATTATGTTTAGCAGATGCAAATTAAAATACAGATATAAAGAAGCAGTAAAACTTTAAATAAATCACACCCATTCTAAGTATCAATGACTAGTGGATATGCCTTGCTGGGAGAACCATTTTTTAAATGACTTTGTCAACAAGTTGTGCTTCTTATTAATTGTGAACTAAAAAAAAAGAAAAAAAAAAGAAAAAAAGAGAATGATTTAACTTGTTACTTATATCTGCAGATACTTTTTTTAAAAATTACTATACCATTAATGTGATTACCAAGCACCTAATTTTGGAAAGGCTTTATAATGTATATTTTCTTTTTTTCCTCAGCAAAAGCGTTAATCCTCCAAATTAAGTTAAAGCTTATTGTTGATAAATTCTTAGTGAAAATGATGATATAATGCAATGCTGAGGTGGTGAGTCACAGCCCATTGTAATGTGGACCCCATCTTTTATTGATATGATCAAAAGTATGAGAAATCCACTGTTGTTCAAGAACTTTGTATCTCTCCTTACAAATGTAGAGAGGCTTGCCTCGCCTAGAAAAAAAAGGGGGGGAAAGTATTAAAAGTAATACAGTATGAAGATTTCACACACACACATTTTAAAATATAGAATTTTCATGGCAATCTCACATAGTAACTTGTTTTAATGTTTCCTTAGCATATTGATGAAATACTTCAAAAACTAAAATATAGCCCTAAATTAGTGCCTGTCAGAATTTCTTAATATGAAAAGTAATATTATATTTACAAAGCCAGAATGGCACATAATCTTTTACTGATGAAACTCCAATGAAACACCAGATACATGCATGCAAATCTAACCTAAGATCCCGGTCTTCTTCTCCATGAGCATCCAAATACACAGAACCCCAGAGGCAGAAGCGGTGGCCTCGAATGATGATAATCACTGATGCATTGATCAAAAGGAAGATCCCTGTTCCAGCACCGCAGTTCTGAGAATGCTAGAAAAATAAAAAATATATCAATGAATTACAAAATTGAATGGATTATTTAAAAAAATCAAGAAGTCCCAATAAAATATCTTCTAAACAATAATTTCTTTTAAATATTTAATAAGAGTTCATCTAAGTTAAACTTATATTCTCATTCTTAACACTTTAATAACAATATATTAGGAGGAATAAGGGTAAAGATTATCTAGAAAAGCAATTAAGAGTCAACCTAAACCTCATCCAAAGGCCAGCATCTACAAGAGCTTAACTGACTGACATGGAAGCAGGGAGAAAGAGCTAGAATGGGAATTAAGAATGGTTTTACTAGTCTAAATGAAGCATTTGGTTGTTGTTGGCACTTTTTTTAAATACTTCTACTTGATTAAAAATATAAACAAACAGAAACAAGAACAAATTCCTTGTATGTATTGTGCATTTAATTCAGAGTAGTTAAATTTTAAGAAGTGGTTTTATCATACGTATACCACATTTCCATATGATATGAAATTTGAGTTTTCATAAACTTTACACTATTTATTGCTGCTTACCAATACACATTCACAGTAACTTTGTTGCTTGCAGCAAAGCCCTTTCAGGCATACAAAAGTACCACAAACAAGGCAAACAGCAGGATCTTTAGGGACCTTGGTACAGACACTACAGGTTTTTCTGTGGTAGTATTGAAAAATGGTATTATAATTTTCAGGCAATTGTAGAAGATGTGGTAATTTCCATCTTGACTCTTGGATAAGCAAGGCCTAAAACATACAAAAATACTTATTAGTTCTGTGCATTTAGGTCACTAACACAAAAACCTATTTTTCAAAAGTCCCCCTTTTTAAAGAAAGGAAAACGTCTCCAAGAATATGGCATATCTTCTTTATAAACACTATTCTCATCTGCATTTTACAAATGACTATAAAATACTAATCTAAAAATTAGCATTCTCTATTTTAATGTAGTTTCCACTTACATTAGATTCAGCACCCTAAAATATTTAAACCTGTTAATACTTTAAAATAAAAATATTAAATATAACTAAAGCATGCATGAAAATTTTAAAGTTACATATTTTTAAAAATAGTCATAACTTCTCTCAAATAAATGAAAAATTCATTGGTTTTCTTCCCTATAAAGAAGGTTATAACTAATGATTTCTATTTTAATACTTTATAATCTAGAATCTCTTTTCTAAAAAATGTAAAATCTTCTTATATCTCAAGTGGCTAAGAGTCTTTCTATCTATAAATACTGGGGCTACAGTTCTTTTCACAAATTTGTAGCTATAAATCTGAAAAGAAAACCTATTTAAATTTCCTACTTTATTCAGTTTTGTATTAGTATAAATAGCATGAATTTTTTTTCTAGTTGCTACTCTATTAATACTTAAAATGGATAAAAAGTAGTATGAATCTACTATCTTAAAAAATTCTGTATGTGACACGCAATTCATATGGTGATCACCTAACATAACCACAGTCACAATTCATCTAAACCAATGCAGTAACTTAGTAGGTAGCTTTGTGTTTATCAAACACAAAGCTTGTTTATCAGTAAGTTCATGGACAAGGTGGCTATTTGAAAACAAATGTAAGGATAATATATAGGCTTAAAATATACTATCTGCCAGTAGTACTCAGTGCTCAGTCTTAGCATACAAAGACTATCTGTTTTTGTCTATTTTAAACATCTTTTTATCTTCTTGAGTTTAGTGTTGTTTAGTATTTAAGGTGTTCTACAAAAACCTACTGGCCTACAACAGTTAACTTTGTTAACTGAAACAGTTCAGCTTTTACACTCATAAATATAATTGTAAGCAAATCACTTTAATATAATCAGTTTAACAAATACTGCCAAGAACAGATAACCTGAAATTTAAAATTTTACATTGTTCTTTTACCTGTTAGCATATCATCACTATAGCAAGTAAGTGCTACTCTTTTTTTTTACATACCTTTCCTTGTTCTGCATGTCTTTCAGTAAATGAATTTATCTCAAAACACCACTGAGATATAATATCAAATGCTGGTACTGGCCAATCCAGACAGGAGGCACTGATGAATGGATGTTCTGTTTGGTAAAATGTTGGCAGAAGTCCCAAGCAGCTGGAAAGAACTGAAAATTCTTCTTCTTCCTTTTAGAGATGAAACAGAAAATTCTCAGATATTTCATTTATATTCAGTGTCATCCTCAGCAATTACTTTTGGACCGTAAGAAAACTCTTTTAAAGAAAAGTGAAGGGAGTAAGGAGAAAGAAACTAGGGAAAAAAGAAAGGAAAAGGTTTCTAGCTTTTATATCCCCAGAATACGTCTCTCTGAAATTTAACTCCTAAGTGCCATTAATTTCTTTTATGCAGTTAATTTTTTTAATAGTATTGTCACATATCTGATGAACAGAGTGTATAGAACTTAATAGAGAATTACACTATTATGAAAACAAGTGTTGGTTTGGGGGCAAAGGAAAAATGACTTTTGGTTAAAAAGACAAAGATTATCAATGTGGGTGGAAAAAATAGTAAAAACAGAATTCACAAGAGGCAGCACTAAAAATGTACTTGGATTAATTCCTATCATCCTTCAAATTCCAGCTCATCATAGAAGCCTTCCCCATACTACTTAATGAGATCTTAGGCTATCCAGTTCCATTCAGGTAAAATTAACCCTGCCACACCTTATAAGCACTTTTCCTTTACATTTTTATTTTCTACTCTAAAATACTCTAAAAATAAATTAGCCTTTTCTATAGATTGCTAGAGTAGTCAATTAGAATAAGGCCTCTACTGCCAGGACTTGGTACAATATGTACATTTAATAAACATCTTTGAAAATCTGAACTAACTATGAAATTAAGTATAAAATTCTGAAATATGCTACAAAGAAGAAAGAAAAATGACAAGTAAACTTAAAAAATATGTTAATTTTAAAATGTCTTGAAATGGGTCTGCATAGCTGTATAAAGAAGGCACATTAAAAATGATTTTACTGACAATAAAATTGGAGAACAGTTCAATTCCTCTCCACCAAAATTTTCTTGTTCTCCTATGCAATCAATTCTAGCCCCTATTCCTCACCCCAAGGAATCACTGATGTGCTGTCATTATTGTTCTGGATTTTTTTAAAAATTAGAAAGATGGAATCATATAGTACTTATTCCTTTGTGCCTGGCCTCTTTCATTTAGTATGACTTGAAATTCATTCATGTTATTGTATGCATCAGTAATCCACTCCTTTTTATTGCTGAGTAGAATTCTGCTGTATGTATATAGTATATTCTGTTCATGTTGATTTCTGGGTTGTTTCTAGATTTTGCTATTACAGATTAGGTTGTTATAAATATTCATAGGAATCTTTATATGTACATGTTTTCATCTTTTTGGTAGCTACCTAGATGTAAAATTGTTGGGTTGTACAGCAAGTGGATGTTCAAGTTTTTTAAACTTACAGGTATTACTATACACCCACGTTGAAGATCAATTTTCAATGCTCAATTCAAAAACTTCTGCCTTTTGACAAAATAATACATGAGGTAACTGGAACACAAAGAATCATTTATAGCTTCTAAATATGAAGAATGCAAAGTTGCTAAAGGAAGCAGTAGATTTTGTTTGGTAAGGCAAGCTACAGGATTCTTATGTCCAAAAGGAAACACGTTTTTCTTTTAGGTTAAAATTTTTAAATAAATAACTGTGAGAGAAAAAAAATCTAATGGATGAATATTTTAGCTTTGTTCATTATCTTATAACACTAAACAGAATGTTTTAGAAAAAAAAAAGATGGAATAGTTTATCTTGAATCAAGATAAATGGATAAAAACCAAGTATCCGAACTATTTGATGTAATAATCAACTATTTGTGAAAGAAAAACACAATCATCTGCTTAATTCTGGTCTACTTTAGGCTTCAAAGGCCATAAATATGATAAATATCTTAATCCCCACATCAAACTCCCTGGAAACAAATGGCAGATAATGTCAGGATCATAACTCTGTAAGTATAGTTTGGATTACTTACCTTCTGGTTTCTTACCCTGGCACTCTTGCCTAATCACACTTACTTACAGTTTAATGAAATAGAGTTAAACCAGTGATAACTCATTCATCTGAGTTTTTATGTAATTGGCTATAAATCAAATATTTGCTATTCTAAAATTACATACGTGCCATCATATCTTCAAACAATTAGCTCTCTGATCAGCATAACTTTAAAAGGATATTAAAAGCAGATGATGGTTAGTGATAAATATCCTAATAAAAATAGTAGTAAGTATGCCCATATGAATACTATGGTCCTATTCAAGTTTTAGGCATTTACTATTATTGGTCTTACTTAAAATTTCATCAAATATCAAATATTAACAACATTATAACAAAAATGGGTAGATGTTATAAATAAATAACAATAGTAAATATTCCTTTAAAATAAACTAACATAACTTGTATAGCAGTTCTGTATATAAATTTAAGTATTGTACTATATATCAGTATATTTCTAAAAATTAGGTAATTACAAAAATAAGGCTTCCTACTCTCTGAATTATACCTGGCAGCTAGGTAAATCCTCCCCAAAAAGGTGGTGCTGAAGAAGGCTGGTGATTCTGAGGAAAGGTAAGCAGAAGTCCTGTAAGTATTTTTCCATGGATTCAGGAGACCAAGCATTAGGGCTAGCCTAAAGTTAAAAAAGAAAATCTTAATTCATTTATGATAGATATAAAAGAGATATGTATATTAAAATTTATATTCATGGTGGCAACAAAATCTAAAATTTTAACTAAATAACTACTAAATTTAGTTTTAGAAAGTGCATACCATTGAACACTCTGGAGTTCCTTCTTCAAGGTATAACTTTCCTTTAGATAGTTCAGTTATTATAAAACTCAGTAACACTTCATAAGATTTTTCTGCATCACATGTGTTCTGGAATAAATCAAAATATTAGTTCCAACAGTCATTGAAAACCACAAAAAATTACATTGGAAAAGCAATTTTTAATGCATAAAGCATAGCTGTGATTACATTATTTTGCTAGCATATAAAACAATTCCTCAAAATTTGTGTGCAACAGTATACTGAATTCACAACAAAATTGGTAGGTAATTAATGCTATTACAATACTTTCATAAAGTTAACTTTAAGTTACATTAATGTAAGTGTAAATGAAAACATGCAAATCATATCATTTGACTAAATAATTCTCATCCCTGGAAATACTTCCTTAAGGAAATAATCCAAAAGAAAAAGCAGCAATCTACCAGGATATTCACTGAAGCACATTACAACAGTGAAAAATTAAAAATGACTAACAAAAGTAAGGTAATTACTTAAATTATGACATATAAACCCAAGCAAATATTTTACAGGTAATGAACATGACAAATTTAAGCCAAATGAAAAATGTTTGCAAAACAACGTGAAAAAAGCCAATGGAACTATAGAGTCACTAACTGTAATGGTACAAATCATAAATGCATGAAATAGAAGAAATACGGCCCACAAGTTATTTCTTTTACAATTTCCCTCAAATTCCTTGAGTACGGTTTGTTAAAACAATTTTTTGTAAAAACAAAATAAGACAATATATTTATTACAGAATGTGTAGGTCATTACATCAACAGTCTACAAATTAACCAGGTTTAATATCATAATACTTTTTATAAGAAAGGAAAAATAATCGTTATTTATAAAATTCAAATTTATCTCAATAAGATCTTTACAACATATAAGGCTCTTTCTATGGCGTGCATGTAAAGCATTCTGCAGCAAAGAAAGCATTCTGCAGGTATTATACTTAGCTCCCTCTTATTTTCATCCTTCCCCTCAGTGTCTTGCCTACTCATTCTTTATCATCTGCCACATGCTTGCCTCTGAGTAGACTCTTGTTCCTAGGAGCCTTTCCCTGACCTCTAAGATTAAAAGTGTGGTAAAGAGTAGCAAATGGCTGAAAGAAATGGGTGGAGTGCTTGAGGAAGGAAGTATGTCTCAAATTAGTAAAGTTCATATGGACACCCCTCTTCTTCCACACACAAACGTGTTCTTTCTATATTTACTGATATTAGAAATTGTTGCAGATTACAATAAAGTATAAACTGAGATAAAGTAACAACTTTGGTATAATGTCTTTATTCTATCATTAACTATACTTTCTAAATGCTAAAACATAAGAATTGATAAGCACTATAGACTATAATTTTATTTTGTAGTTTTAAGGCATTGATAGTTTGAACCACAGAGTTTATCTGATGATAATCAGCTTTTCTATAGTCCCTCAATCTCTCACTCATGTTAATCTCTCTTTAACTAGACTGTAAATTCCAAAATGTCAGGAATAGAAGTTTGCATTTAGTTTGCATAAAAAAAATCTCAGCAATTAATATCTGTTGGTATCATTTTGGTGATGTTGGAATTTTTGACCTTGGAATCTTCTGGGCGTGTCTCTATCAATAATCAATTCTTTGTATTACCTTTAAATTATTCCCTCTTTTCTGCCATGTTAAATCAGTCAGGTAGTGTTACCTGTTATGATTCAAAACTATAAAAAAGGGTGTCGTCTTTATATCATGGTAAGAGTCACAACTCTTACCTAATTAATCAAGAGGATGATCATTTGCCAAATATCATGACCTATGGGTTACATACAACTTAAAAGAAATAACATTCCACTGAGTATCAAAACTGTAACATGGTTTCTGAAATGATTTAATCAGAGTAGCTGTTAATGTGATATACTTAAGTTTTAAAAATATACATTTCAGTCTAAAAGTTACCTAAATTCACTGTAATCTTTGAATAGAAGAATTACAAAATATAACAACAGAAAAGTATTTCAAAGAATAATACTTTCCAACTATTCAGAAAAATACACTCCAATATAAACAATGATGTTTAGATTACTCTAATAAGTTACTGAGTAATAATTAGATTTTAAATTATTATCAAATACATCTTAAACATTTCTTTTAAACATACTAGGTACCATATCAAATCAGAAAGTCAAATACAATGTAAGATTCACTGCTTTGTATTGAAAACTTTACTGCCAGAAAAGTATTAAATAAGAACATAATCTGATTTCATACATAAGAAGTCTTAGAAAGCATATTTTATATAGACCATCTTTGAACAGAGTAAATAGGTTCAGAAAGGTTATTAAGAAAGTTTCTGAGTCCACAAATGAAAGACATAAACTTAAGATTCAAAGAGTCCTAAAGGGAAGGTGTTAAAAGTGTGAGATTGTTTTTTTAATGAAGCACATTTTTCTTACATCACTGTTCATTTTTGTACAATATATGATTTTTACCCCTTTAGGTGCTGTAAACATAGTTCTCCCATTACCAAAAGGTAGATGATTAAATAAATAAAAAGATCAAGAGTTGAGTGATTCATCAGATTCCTGGGTAGGTGCTTTGTCTAAATTTTAGCACTTTGTAAACTTTTGGGGGGATGACAGGTCCTTCGAGGGTATGCTAGAAGTAATTGTCCTTCACTGCTCTCCAATAAAGTAAAAACAAAGAGAAAGGACCCACAGTTAAGAAATCCTGATTATAAAGACTCTTAACAAAAGAACATAATTTATACTAACTATACTGATGATTTTTCCAGCACAACTAAACCTTTTTATAAATAAACTCTAATAGCACTTAAAAAAAATACATAGTGCCTATATTTCTATTGCCCTTACCAGAAGAGATCTAGCCAAAATCTGCTTTCTTTGGAATTATCATACCTAAGAACATGAACTTATAGGGATGGAAAGAGTAAAAAAAAAAGGAAGGGGGTAATAGGAAGGTGAAAGAAGGAAACAGAGAAAAACTTTTTAAAAGGAGGAAAAGTACCATTTGAGAAGAGAATAGTTTTTAGTATAAATCATTGGCATTGAAAAAAATTAATTTTTTATGATACAGAAATCTACATAGATGTCTCTGTGATATTTCATTACTCATAAATACAGATATTGCTATTATTTACAATATGCAACAGATCTAAGTGTTTAGCTCTACTGTAAAAACTAATAACATGTGGCAAATCAACCTACATATTATCATAATTTTTATTTTCATTTAATTCAATTTATATAGTTATAAACTCCAGTTTAAATTCTGATAATCTGCCTCATATTATGTGCTTTTTTGTTAAATAGCTAGCAATTATCAAATTGAGAAAGAAAATTGACAGAACAGTTACCTAAATTAGTCCATGTTCCTTCCATTATATATTTACAATTGTCTTACCATGTGGTTAACATCTCATTTCAGCAGAGAATCAGATGAAGAGATTTATTTATTTTTTTTTAAAGATTTATTTATTTACGCATACAAGCACTGGGGTACAGGCCACAGGTGTGGGGGGGATGAGAGGATTCATCACAGAGAGCGGGGAGCAGAACAGGCAGATCAACAGAAGTACACTGCTGAGGGGAGCAGCGGGCACAGCTGAAGAGGTCTGCTGCGCCATGTGGGTCCCCTCTCTGGCCGGCAGCAGGGATCGAACTCATGCTGCAGCGGCTGTGGTTTGCTTCATAGTGTGTTGCTTAACCCACTGCGCCACCAGAGAGGCCCAGATGAAGAGATTTAGACTCAAAAATATATAAGGCGCTATTCTAAATGTGAAAATTTTCATGATTTGACAACTTACTAAGGAAACATTTAAACAATGGAATAGAGGATGTGGAGGAAAAGGAATTCTACTACAGTGCTGGTGGAATGTAAGCTGGTCCAACCATTATGGAAAGCAGTGTGGCAGTTCCTCAAACTACTAAAAATGGAACTCCCATATGATCCAGCAATCCCACTCCCAGGAATATACCCAAAAGACACAAAAACACTGCATCCCTATGTTTACTGCAGCATTATTTACAATAGGTAAGACCTGGAAACAACCCAAATGCCCAAAAACAGATGATTGGATCAAGAAGATGTGGTATATATACATGATGGAATACTATTCATTCGGCAATCAAAAAAGATAAACTAGAGTCATTTGTAGAAACATGGATGAAACTAGAAGTGGTTATGCTCAGCGAAATAAGTGAGAAGGCAAAAGAAAAATACTGTATGGTCTCACTAGGAGGACTATAAGGGAACGAAATAAGCGACCAAGGAAAAGAATAATAATAGTAAAACAAAAGCAAACACAACAAAAACAAAAAGACAAGGACAAATAGGGGACACTTTGTGGGGAGGAGGGAGGTTATGGGATGACAGCAGAAAGAGCACAAGGGACTGACGTGATGGTGCACTGGTGAAATGGTGGTGGGAAATCCATGGGGACCACAATTGATGTCAAAAATATATAAATATAATTAAAAAATAAACAATGGCATAGCATAGAAACCTAATATGCTTGATTTGAATATTAACAATTCAGGGGTCAGATTAGCATCTATTCAGAGAAATTAATGGAATATTTATAAAAAAAGAAAGACAAAAGATTTGAGAATCAACTATTAGTAGGGAGGCAAAGTTACTCAGGGAAAGGACAAAAATACATTTTGAGAACTTAGAAAACAGGATTTTAGAAATAAAGGGGGTCCTTATGAGTCATGTGGTTTAAAACATTGGCTTTTGAGAAAACTAATTCAGAAGGTCTTTATGGCTTAATCAAAAAAGAAGTATCTCTATTTAGTGGAAAGAGGTTGGCACAGTACATTCAATGGGCAACTTTTTTAACTTGTTTATATAATTTTAACTTAATTAAATTTATTAAAAACATATAGCTATTCCAATATGAGAAAAAGTAGTAGTAAAAGTGATATAAATAAGAAAAGGCTACTATAGGCTTTTTAAATTTAAAAGTGGTGAGTCAAAAACCACCTTTGGATCACGACCAGAAATAGAAAACAATGTGCAGAAAAGAATACAGATAAGGAACGTAGGTAAGTATGGAGACATTTTACTGCTGTTCGTTGTGTTTGCACAATTTCTATAAGGACAGCAAAAGCAAAACAAAAGTGTCCAAATATAAAGAAATAAAGACCAGAATTTGGAGATAGATGCGAAAGCCTTATTGTGCAGATGTTTTAAAGTTTTTTAGTCTGAAGGTGCTCAACTTTCTTTTTTTTTTTTTTAAAGATTTATTTATTTATGCATACAAGCACTGGGGCACAGACCAGAGGTGTCGGGGGGCGAGAGGATTCACCACAGAGAGCAGGGAGCAGAACAGGCAGAT
>JAGFMF010011870.1:18088204-18106793 GCA_019455555.1 Galemys pyrenaicus | reverse complement strand
CCATGTGGGTCCCCCTCCCTGGCCGGCAGCAGGGATCGAACTCGTGCTGCAGTGGCTGCGGTTTGCTTCATAGTGCGCTGCTTAACCCACTGCGCCACCAAGGGAGGCCCTGAAGGTGCTCAATTTTCAATTAAAATACTGTTATTAACTCATCTAGCCTTTCAAACACCTAATCTCATTCACTCACCTAAAGTAGTTCAACAAATTACTAGCTGATAATCCAGACAAGACAGACTAACCTTTTTCAGAGCTCCCGTGTGTTTCCAGGCTGACCTATCTTCCTCGTTACATTTAACTGAAAGTGCTGCAAGAGCTTGTGTATACAGCAGGGTAAAAAGCACCTTCACAATGCAGGTGAAATGGTCTACAAGAGAAAGAGAAGATCATTATTTTTTTGGAATCTGGACATTCTACACTAAAGATGATTTAAAAAACATGCCTTTGTTTGCATATGAAATTGGTTTCTGTTCACTTTAGTCAATAAAATGAGATTGCTATAATTAGTAAGATATGAATTTATGAATTCATTATGCTACTCAACAGATGAATTTATGAAAACAAAGTGCTGCTATTTGTCCACAGAATACTAAATGAGAGGCATTTAGCACAAAGGAAAGTATGCTATTCCCTAGTGCAAATGCCACTCGACCTTGGAATTGTTATGAAACCTTGACAAATCCCTTCTCCCCACCTTAGAACCACCACCAAATCCTGTCAGTTGTGCTTTTCAAATATCTCTCACATCAGTCCCAACAACCTATGTTAAAGAAGATATCACTATAAAGGAGGGAGGGACCACTTAATCACAGGCAGAGCTGAGTAGCTAGGTGAAGCTATATAGCACAGATGACAAGTGGGCTCAGGGCAAAAGGAAGGGTTAGAGCTCTTGTTCCTGAGGCCTAACTTGCACTGTGGTATTGCTGGGAAGAAGGCATGGAAACAGACACATGGAAGAGACATCTAGAAATACTTGGGAGAGACACATGGGTAGGAGACACTTGGGGAGGATGACGATGGCAGCCATTATCTTAATGTGGTATTTCCTTTTGTCCCAGCTTCTTGGGACCTGCTTTAGAATCCCCTTCTATGGCTCCCTGTCAAAAGATGCCCTAGACTTATGTCAAGCTTTTGGGTCTCAGTGGCATGTGTGATATATATACCAAGAAAACTCATGAAGAGACTCAGTGCCCGAGGTTTTTTGGGGAGTAGGTCATAGGTTCCCTCCCTAGCACACACAAACATCCTTTACTCTAGAAAGAAAGCAGAATATTCAACATAAACTAACGATCTGTACAGTGTGGTTAAAATGAGTTAATTATCAGTTCTGGGCATGATAGAAACCCTTCCTCTCAAAAGTCCCAAATATACAAACAGTAAATTTCTCGATAGCTTTTACTAAAATGGAAAACAGAAGAAGAGAGCAAGTTTGGATGAGAAGAAAAGGAACTGATTTTGTACATTTTGAGGCTGAGGCAGGTATAGGAATTTAGGCCTAGAGCTCATCAGAGGATTTTAAACTGGAGCTAATGATTTGAGAATCATAAAAAAAATTTTTTTAAAAATTAATGGTTGAAGCTATAAGGAAGGCAGAATAAAAAATGAAGGGGCAGGCACTAAGGAACAACTGAGATTAATGAAAGAAAGAGGTGAAAGAAAAGGAAACTTGAGAAGAAAAGAAAAAGATAGGAGAACAGGAAAGGATAGTATCCTGAAAGTAAAAGAATATTTCATTACTTAGTTGTTTTAATAGAATGATGAAAATTAAAGAATTGTTTACTAAGCACAAACAAAACTATCTTAAACTACCTTTAAAAATTTTTTAAATTATTTTTAATTAAAAAAGTAGTACCTGTAAAAGAATTAACAGTTACTATAACATAATTTTAATTTTTCATTGTTGCAAAGTACTAATTGCTGTTTTATGCCACTCTGCCTTTATTATCATATTTTAAATACTTAAGTCACATTTTTAAAGCCACAGCTTAATGTTCTCACATTCAGACATTCATTTAACAAATATTTATTTACTAAATGCTTACCATGTGTGAAATCAAAGACCTTTAACAATTTAGTATAAATAAATAAATAAATGAATGAATGAATAAATAAATAAATAAATAAATAAATAAATACATGAGTCATTCAGATGAGGCACATTTTAGGTCAATAGGTGGTTACAGTTCAAGGCTGTAATAGAGAGAGCAAAGCTCTTCAAACAGTATTATCCAAAAAATTGTTTAATCTATGCATACTAGAACTGGGGTACAGGCCAGAGGTGTGGGGGTGAGAGGATTCCCCAGAGACAGAATAGGGAACAGAACAGGCACTGATTGGTGAGGAGAGCAGCGGACCAGGCAGGAGAGGTCTGCTGTGACATGTGGGTCACCTCCCTGGCTGGGGATCAACCTCATGCTGCAGCGGCTGCGAATTCTTCATAGTGTGGTGCTTAACCCTATGTGCCACCAGGGAGATTCCAGAATTATCAAAATTGTGAATGGGAAAAAAAATAAAGAATTGAATTATTGTATTTATCCCCAGTCAATGTGTTAAAAACAAAACCAAAATGCAAAAATCCACTATCAAACCACCTGAGGATGAAGAAAAGAAAATCAATACATAAACAATCTGTAAACAACAGCACAGGTTTTAAGTATCAGTATCACAGTGCTATTGTGTAACAGGAAAGGGGCTGGGATATACAGACAAGATACTTTCAAGGCTCTTCAATAACTAAAGCTTGGTCCTACTGATGACACACGAGAGTTTCATAAGGTACAAATGTTAGACTTGGGCTCTTTAAAAAGTAATATTTTCCTTAGAAATACAAATGAAAATTATATTCTTTATTTCCTATTCTAAACTGTGAGGTTTTAACCACTAAACAGGTCATTACAATCTACCTCACTACAATATTTCAGAAGATGAACCCATTATTTTGTTATTTACATGTAGCTCTTCACTTAAAAGATTTGAAACATAAGTCATGAAATTAAAATATTCTAAATAAATACCATATGTAAATATTTGTCCATCTTTCTAATTTTTTATATGACGATAAAAGCTGACATTAGCTGAGAGCACAGCTAGAATCTAGAATGATACCAACAGAATCTGAATAAACCAGATTTTCTTCAGTGGGTAAGGTATGAAAACCTGATGAGAAATTTTCAAAAATCTGACAACTAAATATGCAGTTTTACCCATTCTATACAACAGTTGGGTTTTGCAAGAGTAAACCAAGGACTCTATAATCTGAGGAAATGAAGTTATTCAACAAAAATCCATTTCTTTACTGGCTCACCTATAGGTGCAGGTGCATAGTGCAGATGATAAATAAGATGACAAACAGGATTCAGGTTTATACAAGCTCTTTCCCATAAGCAATTTTAAAGTAATACAAAATGCTTCAAAGTTTCTTTTAGACAAGGTAAATAATAAAGCCCTAAGGTGAAGATTTTACAAGTAAACAATTTTCTGAAGATGGTATCAGATATTTTATTCTTTTCCCAAAATTACAATTTTCATTTATTTGTTTGTTTGTTTGTTTTTGCAAAAATAGATACACTAGTCCACTGATTCCATTGAGGGCTTTACACATGTCCATCCGATCATCAAATCTTTCATTTTCCCTTTTTTGGTTGCATTACTAACTACATGTACTTTTGCTCTCTTTTTAAAAAGTATAATCTACAACAGAAAACAATTTGTGATGTGTTTTGTGCGATAAACTTAAGGCTATTATCTATTTGATTAGTGAATAACTCCAAAAATTTAGTAAGACTTTCTCTGTCTTAACACAGAATGAAAAAAGATTCCCAAGTCCATCTAACAACTAATAAGATAGTTAACGTTCCTTTGGGTATAATTTAGAGCAATGGAGCTTTGGGTCTAAAAACTACCAATATTCTCAAAGAACTGATATATAGAAGTAATTACAATATAAGATACAAAGACTGAAATCAAAGAATTCAAATTCAAGCTTCTTGAATTACAAAACAAAATAGAGCCATTTACCAGAAAATAAGACAATTGGATATTTAACACATCCATTTCATAAACATTTACTAAGCATACTGTGCACTAGAAATACATGTAAGATGGAGCTAGTCCTGGCGGAATTGATAGTCTAGAGAGAGAGAGATTAAAGGAAAACTATTATGACAATGAGACAAATGATAAAATAGAACTTGCCAAGTTATTATGGGAAACAGGAAAAGGACACTAAGAGAAAATCTTCCAAGAGAGTCAAACACGTAAGGTAAAGGACCATAAAGAGTTAAGTGGAGAAGGTGAAATGACAAACATTTAAACATGCTCAAAACTGTTTTATAAACAACCAATCAAAAACCCCCTTTGAATTATATCCACATATGGCTTCTGTTCTCACCCCACATTCATTGACATTTTCTTTGTTCACTATCTCTGTTCTCGCATCCATCTCATTTCTAATCCCACTGCATCTACTTCTGATTCTACACCTACACAGAAGAAATTTCTTTATTGCTATTGTTTACTATAAAAATATTTAGAGAAGACCCCCCAATTTATGATACTCTGAAATCAGTTCGACATGCAAGGTCATATAGTAAAAATATCATGTGAACGCAACAATATCTATATTTAATATCTATAGATATTTCATAATTTGAAAATTATGAAAAGATTACATAATTTGAAAATTTCAACACATAACTAAGTTTATGAGACTGTGATTTATATAATAAATAATACTCAGAATTTCATTTTTATTGGCATTGAAAGGGTGAAATAAGGGCCTCTCTGGTAGCACAGTGGGTTAAGCAACGCACTATGAAGCAAACCACAGCCGCTGCAGCACGAGTTCGATCCCTGCTGCCTGCCAGGGAGGGGATCCACATGGCGCAGCAGACCTCTCCTGCTGTGCCCGCTGCTCCCCTCAGCAGTGTACTTCTGTTGATCTGCCTGTTCTGCTCCCCGCTCTCTGTGGTGAATCCTCTCACCCCAACCCCACACCTCTGGCCTGTACCCCAGTGCTTGTATGCATAAAGAAATAAATCTTTAAAAAAAAATTCATTTTCTCTGAAGTGGTAAAATTAAAAACTCAAGCATTTAAGCTGTCTTTCCTATATCAACATACAGTTGACAAAAGCCTGATGAGAAAACATTTCTTTAAGAGAATTTCAACTAATAAATGAAATAATAAATTTAGGCAACTCTCAATTGCTTCCAATGTTACTAAAAGAGAGATAATTATGTCCCGATGAAAGTATGCAATAGCATTCACAAAGATTTTTTGTCAAAGTAAAAGAAGAAACTGAATCTAGTGTCTAGATCTGTCAAGGAAATACAAAAAAAACTGTTAGTAAAACAGTATTTTGGGGCCGCAAATAACATAATACAGACAAAAGATCCAGATTCTTCAACAAATAAAATGTAAAGGGGTTCGGGGGATGAAACACACAAATTTAAAACTAGAAATAACAAGCAAATTCAATGTGTAGAACATGTTTGGATCAAGTCAAGGCAACCAAATGGAAGAAGATATTTATAAGCAGCAACTATAAAAATCTGCACATTAACTGGATATATAACATTATGGCAAATAATTCATTTTGAATGGGCTAACAGTATTGTGGGTATGTTTATTGAAAGAATCTTTATTTTTGAGATACACACTAATGACGATATAGATAAAATGGTATGATACATGGGATTTGTTTTAAAATAACCCAGAGTGGGAGCACGAATGGACTAGGTAAAGGTATAAATGAAACAAGATTTGCCACGACTTGATAATTGGTATGTGGAGGTTCATTAAACTCTGATCTTTACTACTGTCTATGTCTAAGGTATTCTAAAATAAATGACTTATTTTTAAATTCTTGGTTTTATAAAAGCAAAATTGAGATATTGCCTTGAGTAAAATGAATGGGAAGTAATGGGTATCCTTCTATTTCTTTCATGGACCCTGCTTATGGAATCCTAGAAGCAGATGATATCTATAATCACCAGCACCAAATATTCCAGGAAATCCTGGAGTCTCCTATAAAGTATAAGTGACAGAATCCTAAAGCTCTTCAGTGACAGAGAGGTGAGAAAGAACAGCAATATGATCCAATACTGAGCAACAGACCCTTCCTAAAAAAGATGATTTTATACTTTAAATCTGAGAGGTTCAAAGAGATAGAAATATAATTTCAGCCAAAGAGATATAAGTTCTGTATGGAACCTCCAAGAGAGTTTCTTAAAAGAGAGGGTGACATTTCTTTCTCAACTATCCATTCTGCTGACTTAAATGATACCATGATGGCTGGAAGTCTAGCAAATACCTTCGAAAAAAGATGAAGTCACACCATAAGGAACATAGTGCTCTGAAGTAGAACTTTCCCTGCCTATCTTCAGACTTTTTTCTACATGAATAAAAACAAACTTATATCTTAATAAAGGTTACTATGTTATTTAGGGTTTCTTCTCTATTATACACAGCCAAACTCAAGATATTTAATTATTTTTTTATGCAATTATAAATGGGATTGTTTTTCTGGGGTTCCTTTTCTTCTAGGTCACTGTACATAGGAATGCAATTGATTTTTCTAAATTGATTTTATAACTTTTTGCTGGTCCCATAGGTTTTGGTAGTTTGTGTCTTCATTTTCATTCAAATCTAGTTATTTTTTAATTTCTTATTTCCTCATTAACCCAATAGTTATTCATTAGTATGCTAAACATTCTCCACATATTAGATTTTTTCCCTGCTTTCTTTTTGTGGTTGGTTTCTAGTTTGATACGAGAAGATATTTTATATAACACTTCCAATCATCATGAATTTACTGACACTTGTGTATGACCCAATATGTGGTCTATTCTTGGGGGCTAACTGGGGTTGATTAAATGACTAGAATAAATTTAGGAAAATATCTACTTAAAATTTATAATACTGTTAGTAACCAAATTTTACCATTATTTGTAGATATCATTTGGTAGACAAATTTATTTATTTTTATCTTCCTCCCTCCTTCCCTGTATAACTGGTAATAGCAAAAAAAACCTAGTTTTCCATCAAACGAGAACAGTTAACTATTTGATAGCATATTTTAAATATTTTTATATGAAAACTCTAATGACTATAGAGCAGTAATTTAAATGTTGCTAATATATCAATTCTGTTAATCAGTATTATGATGTTAACACTAATTAAAATAATATGGGATATCACATTTTGAGTAACTATGAATTATTACTATTATATCAAAATTTGTAAGTTTGTAGATAAGGCATTAAAGCTGACGGTTCGCTTTATTTTCATATTTTTTGTAGTACTTCTTTTAACAAAGGTTTTCAGAATGATTTACCTATGTCTGTACCTTATTACTGACTAAAAAGCTGACAAGAGTAGAGTCAAAAGAAAAACAAAAACCTTTATTTCACTGTCATCTTCCTTAAACACATGGCTACTATTTACTAATAATAGAAAGAACTATTTATCTCAAAATACTTTCAACCATTTAAATGAATGCCAGCCGCATCAATCCAACATAGTATTCTATGTTAACACAGAGTATTAAATGTTTCCACAATTTTTGTAACATTCACTAAATATACTATGTAATCTAAAAATCTAAATGATAACGACATACCTTTGCGTAAGGGTTGTGGCATCATTAAAATCTGGATGAGCAAAAGGGACGTAACATCATGATAAAGAATTGGAACCTCAGGCTGCTGCTCTTCATTTCCCAGTCTAAAAGCAATATGTATAATTACTTAGAGTATTTCTGAATTCATTTTATATTTCAAATATGGTTTTGGAGCAAAAATCACTTTCATAAGCAACTGAGAAATCTCAAAGGAAAAAGTGAAGGTCGATCTTTTTAATCCAAAAATATAATCTTTCAGGCTCATATATGGTCTTAACTCTAACATGAAAGTATTGCAAGTATGGCAAGCAGATTCTAAAGCTGTACTGTGTGTGTGTGTGCACGTGCACACGTGTATACTCATATAGAGAAAAACTAAAAAGAAACATCTCAAAATATTAAAGGAATTCTAAGAAAATACTGATTTCTCTCCTCATACCTGCTCTCATTATTATGGCTCATTCATTCATTAAATTGTAAACAACTATATACAATGTATAGCTTATAAGACTTTAAATTATTTCACTTTATTCCTCAGCACTTTTGAATGTTCTCACGATTGCCAAAAATGACAATCTTTATAATCAGAAATTACACAGACAATAACCTGAATAGAAATTAAAGTTACTTTCATTAGCTATTGCTTTCATTAGTAAATAAGAAATGACAAAAATGTAAATGAGAATTTTACCTATTAAATTAGCATGGATTAAAAATATACAATATTTGATACTAGTAAGAGCACTGAGGGATAAAATTCTCATAGTTGGTGAGTTTAAATATATTTAAACTATTTAAGCTATTTTAAAAGTATGTTAACAATATTTAAATATTTAATATTTTAAAATACACAATTGTTTCTATTTCTTTTAAATTATAACAAGTTTCAGATGTGTATCATTAAAACTCAACATCTATATACACTATATACACATCTTAATATATACAATTATATATACATCTTAATAGACTATATTAAGTTTATCACTGTAAAGCTCAGGTCTATCCTTCATCTTATACAAATTGGGCCCTTTTATATGATTCATCTACCTTCTTTCCCTTCTCAGAACCACTAATTGGTCTTTTAATCTAAAAGCATGTTTTTTATAGATACTAGTCTCAGGCTAAAGAAAAAAAAAAAACACAACTAGTACCAAACAATTGCTAATAAGCATTTTACATAGATTATAATTATTTTTCACAAAAATTCTACAAGGTAGGTGAGTTGTTACTGCTTTGAGAAGCATACTGTAAGAACCTTTTGACTGCACTAGAGATGTGCAGTCAAAATACTACATTTTAAAGTTATTTGAATAACTCTTTTCTTGTGTGATTATGCCATTAAAACACAGGCTTGCAACCTGAGGTTTGAATTAGAAATCATAGCTAAAAATCAAGAGTCTTTTCTCCTTTAAAAAAATATTGCTGAACTCTGTACAGTAGAATGATCTATAAAGAAACAATGACCCAGTAGCTACTTACAACACTGAATACCCAGATTTTAATTTCTAAATACCGTTTCACATGGAAAAAACTATAAACATAAATAATTGATTACAGGTATAAGGTAGAAAATGTACAAAATAAACCTGGGTCAATTTCTTAAGGCAGAAAGCAGGAACATTATCAAAAAGAACCTGGGTATCAAAGCACAACATCAGTCTAAATTAAGGATTATCAGTAATTGAAGGGAGCAATTTGTATATAAAAGGATAGCTAAAAAGGAGTACATCACATCCAACATGTAAAAATCCATAAGCCATAAAACAAACAATAGCAACTTAATGAAAACCAGGGGCAGATGCTAAGGAATCAACTCATTTCTTTGAAAATTTGTAGAATGGGAAGAATTAAGCATTCATTCTGCCAAACTATATTTCAAGGTAACTAAATAGCTGATGGGAAAGTTCTCTTTATAAAAACATTTTCCTTCATAAAGTCCTCCTTTATAAAAAAAAATTAGTCAACAAATAAATCAGAAGGGTTTTTTTTTAAAATCACTGTTTTGTACCAACTAATGAAATACTGAATTCAGGCAAGAAATCATTAGGGATTGCTAGTAAACTTTCTAATTTTTATTATGTATTTCTGTGTTGCATGAGGAAAATACATATTCAAAACTGTTTAAAATTAACATAAATCTTTCAATAATACTTACTGTGAATTCATCTCCACTAAGTGTGTGAGCTTTCTCCAGGGATTATACTCAGAGTCAATGCTATAAAGTCGCATGTGCAAGGCTAATACATGGAACAGCTGATCTAAATAAAGTGAAGAAAAAATAATTAGAAAGTTCACATAATTATTGTAGAACAAAATGCTGACAAAATTTCTAGTTAATTCACATCATCAGGAAATGTTTCCTATCTTTAAAACTAATTCATAAAGATTAAGTACATTATCTTTTAAGTAAACTCTGAAATATATATTCTAATAATTTTTACTGGTATCTGGGTTGTCCTTATGCTCAACCTCAATACAGGAATGGTTTTGTTTTCCTCACCTCCTGTTTGGTTTTATGCTTCAATCTTGACAACTTCTCACTACTGTCCTCTTAACCAAAATTTACTGTTATCTTCAATACAGGATAATATTGATTATACTGGATAAAATGAACAACAACATCCACATAAATCACTTTTAGATGAAGTGCTCTCTTTGCCTAAAATTCTCTTTAGACTGAATTATGACTACAGCATCTTTTGAGTTGACATGAAAAAAAATCTGAAAAACGAAATTATTTAGAACTATTCCAACTAGTTTCATTTCTTCTATTAGCACCATAATAAAAGTCAACCAGTTTTAGCTTTCACAAAAATTCTGCCCATGACATTTAGAAGAAAAAACTTTCATTTAAGATTTTTTACTTACTAAAAATGATTGTGAATTTTGCTATTGTTCATTTTTTGGTTAAAGAAAGAATTTAAATAGATTAATCTGCCACAAATACTCAAAGGGATTTGTGAATCAAAAGTTATATTCTAGTGAGTTAGATAATACTTCTTGACATATGACTAAATTTAATTCTTAAAACCAGAAAGATAAAAACAAATGACACATACTGTTATCACTTGTTCCCTAAATTAAAATGAAAACTAAACAAGATTTTGTTTGAGCAATTATATTTTAGATTAGCTTAAAGTTCATCAACATGTTAGTGAGTGAGTGTATGTGTGTGTAGGAGGAGGTGGAGAAGTTGTTGCTTTGGGAAATTACTGTAAGACATGAGACGCTGTAAAATGAACAAAATATTAGTCCCACTCTGTAGGGTGAGGCAGAAAAATGAAGGAAAATGAAAGTACATGTGAATCTGACTTCTCTATAACAAACAGGAGAATCTACATACCTTATTATGCTTAACCTTCTACCTATAAGTCAATACACAGTCTCAATTTTCTCTTAAAATTTCTTCAGCTGATCAAGGAATGTCAATACCTGAATATATATTATGTGCCAACCACTATGTTAAAAATCACTTTACATGGATTATAATTATTTTTCACAAAAATTCTATCAGGTTACCCCCAATTTTGATATAGGTAAATTTTCCAAATTTCCACTTTTTTCCAATAGCCTAGTTCCATTAATAACACTATGAATAGGGCCCTCCCTGGTGGCGCAGTGGGTTAATGCACTGTAAAGCAAACAGCAGCCACTGCAGCACGAGTTCAATCCCTGCCTCCGGCCTGGGAGGTGACCCACATGGCACGGCAGACCTCTCCTGCCTCGCCCACTGCTCCCCTCAGCAGTATACTTCAGTCTGTCTGCCTCTTCTGTTCCCCACTATGTCTCCGGTGGTTCCTCTCACCCACACATCTCTGTAGTGTATAGATAGTTGTACTCACCAACATGTATATACATATATGGATTCTATGAATAAAATACATATAATAAATTTAACAATTATATACTTGAGATTTTACAAGAAAATTTGAGATTCTGACTACATTAGAAACATCATATCTCCACACAAAACTACCATTTACAAAAATATTAATATAATTTCAACTCTCCACTCTATTCCAAACTTTCAACACCACTCTTCCTGGTTCGCCCATAGTTCTTTATTACTTTTAACTGCTCTTCCCCCTCTACTTTATCCTAAAAAGTGACATTCTCCATTAGAAAAAGAAAAGACATCTCTTCTTAGTCCCCTTCCCCTCTCATTCTGCACAGAACACTTAACATAAATTCAACTTCCACTTCTACCTAGAAATATACAATTCAAACCCATCCAGCATTGCAGATGCAGTATCACAGAATCAGTACATCCAAAACTAAACTGATTATAGAGTCCATTACAGTTCCAATGTTCATTTACTCTGCTAGAGTCTACATCATGAATGAATGACACCATTCCCCATGAAAACATGCAAGGAAAAATTTGGGAGCTACTTCCCATGTCCTTGTCTTCCATAGCCAATGTATTACCAATCTTAATAGTTTTATGTCCTATCATCCATCTTCTTTTGCTCCGTTCCACTACTTTATCATTTCTCAATGGATTATTCAACAGACTGCTCACTCAGCTTCATGTCTTCTGTTTCACCCCCTTCTTTTTTTTTTCATCCCCTTCTTAATCTCATAAACAATATATCCTATTCATATCTTATAATTTGTTGGTGAACCACTAAATCCTTCTGAAGCTAGCCTTTATCTTCTTTTCTCAGGTTTATTTCTTAAACTTCTCTCTTCCCTTATCCTTCCCAAGTATTTTCCAATGTTTCATGTTGTCTCACTGTCTTTGAAAGCAGTTCTCTCAGCCAAGAATAATACTTTCTTATTCTCCAGATACACTTGATTCATTTTTCAAGATCCTCTCTGTAAAGTTTTCTCCAATACCATAACTTAGAGGGAGCTCATCATGCCTCATTCTATTCATTCTTTATACTCTGAGCTAACTTTATTTTAGCATTTCTTATTCAGCTCTGTAATTATTTTTCATGTTTTCCTCTATTAGATATTGAGATCTCTCTGAAAAAGACAATTGTGTCTTTATCTCTATACTTTGCAGCACAATGCTTGACATATAATAGAATTTTTTAAGTATGCTGAATATTCTATGAATAAACAATCCTATAAAATATCATGCAATATAAGCATATAATTCATGAATAATTCATCACTTCCTTTTCTGTCATAATGACACACTGGCTCAGTACCAAGAAGTAGGTCAATTAATTTCAATGTCCCTAAAGATAATCACCTCTCTATTGAAGCAGTATTTGACCTATTTGCTCCCACCATCTTTCTCTCCATGCTGGGTGCTGTGAGAACACCATCTGGGATAAAGAATTCTATTTTCTGCAACACCTAACAAAATTCTTTATAATTGTGACAAGTCTAAGGCTTTATAATGTAGTGAATAACAAAGCAGACATATCATTTATTTCTAAAACAGATATCTCTGAAAGACTAACCTGTCTTTAAAAAAAAAATCTTAAGACTTAATCACAAGAACTCCTAGGTGCAACAAAAAGTAAGATTTAACAATTCCTTCTGTTTTTAGCAATATTAAAGTCAGATTTTTTTACAAAAAAAATCTAAAAATAAAGACAGAATGCCAATTTTATTGATAAATTAAGGTTTTACATATATGACTATAATTACTATATACACAAAATGATTATGCCAATACAGGAATATTCAGTTAAGAAAATTGGACACGAAGTTGTTACATTTTGAAAATGCTTTGAAACAGATGTTCACTGAACTCAGTACCAGCTTGCACATTCTGTGTTTCTGTCAGTTACGTCTAAACAGATAAGAAATCTAAAACTGGTATTTTATTGCTTTAGTATATAATTCATACTGATCATAAAGACATAAATACATATTAAAGAGTTATCATAAAGACTTATAAATTGGTTGGATTTTAAATTATACCACTGCTAAATTTTATCAAAGATAAACTTAAACTGCATTCAAGATTTTAGTTCAATCAATCTAAATACCACTGTTAAATAATTGTCAATAAAAATTAACTCAACTAGCAAAGTGATTGTCTGAATTACCTTGGAGGAAAAAAATTCAATTTTTCTATAACTTAATCAAAGTGAGGAAATAGCTCTGACCTATTTATCCTAAGAAGAATTAATAGGTGTGGATATATTCCCCTCACAGCAGAGTCAACTTTCCCCAGTTTTTCTAATCACTTTTGAAAAATTAGCAGTGGAAAAGTGAGCAGGGATTCTGAAGTGAATTTTAGGAACAGCTCTAAGAAGAAGGTTTTAAGGGAAGTATTAGGCTCTAAAAGATCTGTAGTTCTGGTCCCCAACAAACAGAAGGGCTATGCCATAGGGTACAGGAGCTGAATCCTCTTGCCCCATTCCATTCCTCATCATTTCAGAAGAGGCAGGGCAAGAATAAAGCAGCAGTCATATACAGACACCATTTGGCTATGTTATTAATCATAAATAGATATGTGTGATAATCAGTTCAAGTATCATCATGACCATTTTCATAATAAGGTAAAAAGTTAGGTGACTTTCCCAAATGTCCAACGGAATAGAAAGAGTAGAATTCAGATCTAACTCTACACAATATTCCTTCCTGCACAGTGTTCTATGTTGCTTCTAGTAAATAAAGGTACATAAAAGTTCAAGGATAAGGTAACCAACCTTGCTTACTTAGGAGCAAGTTTATCTACCCTTGTGAGAACTGGAAAATACCATTTGAGTATTTTCAAAGGCTTTCTTTAGAAATTCTTACTTTCTGTGCTGTGTTTTTTTCAACCACCTCCTGGAATTCCCATGTCTTCACTAATAAGCACACTATGCCATCATTCTCTCTTTACCTCAAGTGTCATAGCATTAGTATTAATTTCATGGAAGTTATCTCCTCCTACGTTAGTGTTTAAATGACTAGTAGACTACCTCTTCACCTTTACATCAAAATTTTTGGGGGTGGGGTGGGCACTTCTGTTTCCACATATAGGTAGTCCTAGGAAGGGCAAAGAAAAGGCCAATAACAGTCAATATTCCTGATTCTGAAACTCTTTGCCAAAGAGGTAACACCATGAATTCAAGTCTATCAAAGAAGTAATTCAAAACTGAGAGGCAAGGAGAGGGTTTTAATGTAACTGTAGAATAAAGGATCTTCCATGCCTCAAGTCACACAAGATACTAGTATGCACTGATAGTGGAGATTATTATCTGTTATACTTAGTACCAGAATATACAATGAAGGAAAGCTGTCTAAGTCACAATGAACTGGATCTTCAGAAAACATAAAGAATAATTAAATATGTAATATTTAATTATATATATATTTAGTTTATATTTCATGTCCCACACTTACCCTTCTGGCATAGATCTCCCCAAACTGCCAATTTATTTTGTTCCCAACATATAAACTATATCAGTCTTTGGGAATAAATTCCATTCTGTCCTAATCTCCTTTCTTAATAGACCAAAAGAATATTTTTTTGTTAAGCACCAAAAAAAGGTAAAAAATTAACTTTCATTCTGCTTCTAGTATTCTTACACATAGCCTTCCTATTTGACAATAGTAAAGGTGAACTAGTAGAAATAGATAGTATTATCAAGATTTACAATCTATGAAGATTTGAACATAAATTGTAAAACTGAATTCTTACAACAATCTTCTATATTGTGAGGGACATATTCCATGAGGTTAAAAAGCATACTTCTAACCCATCTGGATACACATAAAGAATGAAGTTAGGGGACAATATCCACACTTTTACCATTATTATGACTTGGTGGCCAAGGTTCCCACTTTTAATGTGGTAACAAAAAATAGAACAAAAATTGTGATCCAAACAATCTACAGAATTTATAATTTTTAAATATGAAAAAGATTTTATAAATCACAGATAACAGAATTACACCACAGTGAAAGAATAAGATCAGACTACTTAGGAACAATTTCTTGATCTTATTCAGGGATATCACCATACAGTCTTAATGCAGAATAAAAGTAACAGCAAAATTTTCTGTGGCTCTAAATTTACCCAAAAAAAAATTGGCAACTAAAACTATTTTAAGGGCTACTTTTTATGAATAACAGACATGGGGAGAAACTATTTGCTGAATGCATTATTTCTTCGTAAGATTACAAATTATATTAAAATTATTATGGAGCTCCCCAAAAGAAAATGTCAAAGCAAGAGTTTGCTTAACTTCTCTTGACTAAAGTTTAAATTTTATCTCATTCTAAAAGCATGCAATGAATTTGTGATAAGAACCATGACTTCTTAAACTACATTAATAAGCAGAAAGTCTCAGACCCAAAGATATGGAAAGCTCATTCTACCTAAAGATATTTTAAAAAATTATTTCCAACACTAATAATTTATTCAATGACACGTCTTTCTACCCCACTCCCATGCAACCCTTTGGTTTCAACAATTTCTACTTGAGAAACAGCACTAAGATTATCCTGGAAAAAAACTGTTGAAAGTGTGTGAACTTCACTAGAATTTAAGGAGTTTCATATCTAATTTCAAATCACTTAAAAGAAGAAATTAAATAATCTTAATAAAATATCAGTTAAAAGTTAGGCCTTCAATTATTTACATGTGCTTTGTCCCACATCTGTTGCTAACCAAGTTGGTTGTATTTATCAGTGCATATATCTTTTTGTAACAAAGACTAAATTCACTTATCTTTCAAAGTCTTGTTTCAAATGCCACATCCACCAAAAGCTTCACTGATTCTATCAAGTAGATCAGATCACAAACCTCCACATAACTTTATTCATACCCCCCTTTAAAATTTAATACTGTGTATTTTTCATTAAGTTATTAGAACCTGCTTATCTGCTGAAAACAATGTCCTTAAAGCCTGACTTTCTGGTGGATATATGGAGTTGGATATATAGGCGTATGACCCAGGAATCAGGAGCAGAGTTTTATATGGAAGCTGACAAGTCCGACTCACAGGACTCCACCTCGGCTCTCTCTGCCCCTCCAAGGTGCCATCTATCTGCGAGTCTTTATTCCCTCTTCTCTTTCCTACATAAACTTTTCAAGAAAAAAAAAAAAAGCATGGCTCACACTAAGAGCACAGGGAAATCTTCCAGCAAACTGGTGAAAAATGGAGAGCCAACTGGTATCCAAGGAAGAAGGAATTAGGAAGGACTTGAAAAAATGCCTTTAAGGAGAGACCAAAATAAAACTAGGATTTACAGTGAAATGTTGGCAAAAGAAAACAGATAACAGGAAGAGTATAATGCAGTGTAGTAGAACCTGGAAAGATCACAAGGCAACAGCGTACAGTAGGCTGATCTTGACTAAAGCCCATAGGTGAGTTTTTTTTTAAGGTTCAGTATCCTTTGGGACACTTAGGGCAGGGGATATGTCTTATATAACTGAATTTAGAATCAGAAGAACTGGGTTCAAGTGCGAGCATTGACATTTTCCAGCTGTATGACTTGGCAAGGCAATCACTCTGAACTTCAGTTTCCTTTTCTATAAAAAGAGACAACACCTATTTCATATGGTCATTCTAAAGATTAAGTAATTTATATGAAAATACTTCACAAACTTTAAAACTACAAGTGTAAGGTATTATTAAAATACCATAGTATTCTGGTAGGTGATTTATTTTGTTCATTTTTTACTATGGCAAATTCCCCAGACACATATTTAGATATGAGCTTCCATTCTCACTAAATACTATCATTTTACCTCAATACTTTAAAAATCTGTCCAAGTATGTAAATGTTGAAAAGCATTGTTTAACTATAATTTCATTTTGCGCCTCAGTATATATTTGGCGAGTAATATTTTTTGCTTTCACAGTTGTATAAAAAACACCTTCTCTCCTAGCCTCACCCCTGCTTGCAATTCTCTGTATCTCTGTCTCTCTATGTATGTGTGCATGTACATGAGGTTGTTCCAAACAAAATTCATTAAATCTTTTGCTAACCAAAATAATCCTTAATTTGCCAAGATGCTGTATAGAAGAACATTATTCCAAAAGTGTGATGACTTTTGAATGATAAAAGTTCCTTTATCATCTGTATAAATAATATGAAATACAAAAAAAAAACTTTAAAAATGAGTTGTTTAAGAGATTATGAAGAGTAATCAAGGGAAAAAGAAAATACTGCCTTATGAGGAGTCCCTAGACAAAAACAGAACTTTTGTTCAATAATACCTTAAAGATTTAAAGGGAAAATTAAAAAAAAAAGAGTATGCTGAATCTATAAATCTATGCAAAACCATCTATTTAAGTTCTGGTGTTCAACTTAAATTAAGTCTCTGTCAAGCTTGAGTAAATAACAGATACAATAAGTTATGCCCTTGCAAAACAATAAGATCTTATACAAGACATAACATATTCTACATAAATAACTTATAGAGCTATTTTTATAAATATTAACAGAAATAATACACAATTGAACAAAAAGAAATCATATGAAAACTAAATACAATCTAAATATAAGTAGCATTTTAATGTCAATTATACCTCAATAAAGCTATAAAAAAATCTAACATAATTGATAAGGAAAAAAAGAAAACTATAAATAATAATACAGGTACTTAGGAGACCCTTCATCATGACCCTTTCTACACTCACACTGTAATTTCCTATTCACTAAAGAAGAAAGAAAAAAAAATAAAAATCTGAAGTATCAACTTAATAATTTAAATTACATATTATATTTAAATTATATTAAATATAAATTAAAGCTTATAATTAAAGTATTTGCTGCTACAATTTTACTATCTTGGGGATTCTGGATAAATTCATCATTTACAAATCTCTGGATAAATTGAAGTACCTCAGAAGAAAAAAAATCATGTAGTAGAATTTTGAACATAAAACTGAAATTTCTTTATTAAACATTTTTTTTAAAGATTTATTTATTTATGCATACAAGCACTGGGGTACAGGCCAGAGGCATGGGGGGTGAGAGGATTCACCACAGACAGAGCGGGGAGCAGAACAGGCAGATCAATGGAAGTACACTGCTGAGGGGAGCAGCGGGCACAGCAGGAGAGG
>JAGFMF010011870.1:18060643-18087389 GCA_019455555.1 Galemys pyrenaicus | reverse complement strand
AAAGTAAAAAACCCAATCAAAAAATGGGCAGAAGAACTTAAAAGACACTTTTCCAAAGAGGACATACACATGGCCAACAGGCACATGAGAAAATGCTCAGCATCTCTCATAATCAGGGAAATGCAAATCAAGACCACAATGAGGTAACACCTTACACCAGTAAGAATGGCACAAATCATAAAAACCAACAACAACAAATGCTGGTGAGGATGTGGGAAAAAAAGAACCCTAGAACACTGCTGGTGGGAATGCAAGCTAATCCAGCCATTTTGGAAGACTGTATGGAGGTTCCTCCGTCTACTAGAAAAGAAAATACCATATGATCCAGTAATCCTGCTCCTAGAAATCTACCCAAAGTTCACAAAAACACCAATCCAAAAGAGCACCTGTACTCCTATGTTTATTGCAGCACTATCTGTAATTGGTAAGACCTGGAAACAACCCAAATGCCCAAAAATAGAGGACTGGATCAAGAAGATGTGGTACATGTACACAATGGAATATTATTCAGCAATCAAAATGAGAAACTAGGGACATTTATAGAAACATGAATGGAGCTAGAAGGAATTATACTCAGTGAAACAAGTCAGAAGGCAAGAGAAAAATATCAGATGGCTTCACTATTAGGAGGAATATGAAAGAACAACAGCAACAACAAAGAACAAGCTTAAGGAATTGGGCAATTATAACCAAAAGCAAACAAAAAAGTCAACAAGACCAAAAAGCCAAGATAAACCAAAGAGACAATGGGGGGGCGGAGGGGAAGAAGGAGAGGGCAAAGATGGGGATGAAGGCAGAAAGTGCACAAGGGACTGAGATGATGGTACACGGCTGGAATGGTGGTGGGAACTCCCTGGGGAATACAAATGATGTCAAGTATAATTAATAATAAAAAAAAATTAAAAAAAAAAGAAATTTAATGGTATTTTTGCTCAGTCCTTTGCTTTGAAACCATTCCAAATTTATATACATATTTTTAAAATAATATACAATATTATAAACAATATATAACTATAAAAATCAATATATATTGATAATTTTTAATAACTACTAACATTTTTTAGTATTTAAGAAAATACGTTCATTTTTCAAAAGAATACATTATGTGTATTAAATAACTTTTTTGCCCATGTCAATCACATTAGGTAATAATATTTTAACACCAGTGCTTAGGGACCAATAATTAGCAGTTCACATTATTTCTACTATTCACATTAATTCCCTAAACAATGATAAATAGTGATAGCCTCAAAGCAACACTCATGACAAATCCACTCTAAATGCCAAATTATGTTTGTATCAAATATACCCTTATTAAAAGAATCATGTTCATTTTACAATATCGATGTATATTTTAAACAAAAACAACATCCATAATTTTAATAAATTAAATGTGTACATCAAAATATAGTACAAATGCCTTAACAGCAGTTTATAGATATATATACATATGAATCCAAAGATAACACAAACCATCTGTATAAAAAGATTTAAATGTAAAATTAATCTAAAATAATTTAAGTTGGAAGATAATTTTTTATTGTTGAGTATAATACATTGTTTTACTTTTGAACCAATGTAGATAAATCAGTTAGTAGGGTATTTGCTTGAGTAATCATATTATAGAGAACTAAATATTCATGATTTTTCCAAGCATAAGATTAATATTTAAAGTGTTTAATCACTTAAAACTAAACAAAAAGAATTTGAAAATACACTTCATGCTTTTCAAAAGCACTTTCAAAAATTACATAATTAGAATTTTTTCTAATTTAATACAGTTTAATACTTACTTAAACAAGATCTTTTGCCAGCTGTGCTTGCACCACCTGAACACAAATTGCCTCCTCGATGAATTAATTCAAGTTCCAAATTGGTTCTGTAAGTAAAGCATTAAAAATATCTCAGTCAATAGGCTGATTTGATACTTTTTAATGTATTTATTGATATGTCTGTCTCAACCTAAATAAAGTTCTTCAACTTCATTATTTGCAAAAGTATAGTTTATTTTTGTAAACTATAAATGTCAGTAACTATAAATACATGTAAACTGTAAATATCAGTAATATTTTACCTGATATTTAGAAATAAAGAGAAACAATTTACCTATCCTTACTTTTATGCTCATATATATATCTGCTAAACACTGCCTGATACATTAGCAGTTGCAAAGTCCCAACTGTGGTAAATACTAAAAACTAGGCCTTAAGGGAAAAAATATACTTAATAAACCTCCATACAAATCTGATGACAATATATTTATTTCAACTATTAGTCACTGAGTAGTCATATAAAGCACAAAGGCATACCAATTTTTCTTTTTTTTTCTGTTTCTTTAATTTATTTTTTAATACAAGGTCTTATTTTTTTATTTTTATTAATTGTATACCAATTTTTCTATCAGAGAAATGGTTATCACTCATTGTAGTTTAGATGGTATCTAGAAACCATATTAAGAAACAAAATCACTAACATCAAAGTGCTATGAACAACACATATAATGAACAGCACTCTTTCTTATGGACTTCTAAAAGAACAATTTTATTAAAATGCACAGTAATTATCGACATTGTTAAAAATTAGTATTGTTCCTACAGATCTGAAATTACAATATAGTTAGCAATCATTAGCTTACAGAATAGCAATAATCAGTAAATTGACATTTCAAATATCAAATTGATAAAGAATCTAAAGATTTACCCAAAAACAATAACAGTAAAATATCCAATCAATTTTGTCAAAAAATAAATTAAAATCTGTGATCACTTAAATTGCATTATGCTTAAATACTATTAATAAACTTAAATACACTGTTATTTGCCACAACTTAAATGACTAGCTGTTTTCCAAGATACACGTTTGACGCTAATAGTGAGATTATCCCCCATTTTAAAATAAAAAAGGCAAAATTTCAAGCTTATTATTCTGTTTGTGAATATTAGAATTCTATTTTATTTAAAACAAACATTTTGAACTGGGATTTTGGTTATGTTTTGAACAGAATATTTTGAAATGTTATTTTCATATATTTACTTATAAATGCAAACTGTTATAACATTAATATTCCTAAGTCTGTACATTTGCCACCCATTTCTAAATTCCTTTCTAAAGGAATGCTTTAATCCTCTCTACTCAGGGGGGAAAGAAAGCAATTTAATATTGATAATGTTCCTGCTCAGAGCTCCATCTGGTTGCTGCTGATAAGGGCATCAGTGTGACAAGGGAATTTTCCACCCTTCAGGCGATTTGCATTGCTCACTGAACTTCTAAAAACCTACCAGCAAGGAAGCAGGGACAAGGATTTCATATTAGTGGACAGAAAGCGAGCGGAGGCCAGCATGTGTTCCTTCATCAAGGGAATATAAATGAGATCAATACATTTTGTTTTCACAAATCTTCTGTTGCCTAATCTGTAGAAAAAAATTAATGGCTATATTCTCTTTAAAAAACTAAGATTTCCTAGATAGTAATTTTAAAAGAGCTAACCAGAAACACTGTCAATTCTTACAAGCAAATGTCAGAACCAGAATGTCAACTTTTATTTTAGCATAATTTGCAAAAATATCTATTAAAATATCAATACAAGAACAATTCTGTTTATTCAATCATCAAATAAGATACTTAAAAGAACACCAAGCATGTTACCAGGAGTTTAATTTTATTTTAAAGATTATTTAAAATAAAACTACCAATGTAATAACTTCAGATTATGGTTGGAAGGTCTCCTATATAACATTCCTTCTAAGAAGAATATTCCTTCTAAAGAAAAAAAATAAAAACAAAAACAAAAACCTACCTCTCCACAGGTTTGTTATCATGTAATAATATCTAGGACTTTAAAAATGTCAGAGATCCTAACCATCAACTTTTCTTTATTTCATTTACATTGAAATTGGACATTTGAGACTTGCTGGAGAAGAGAACACACAAATGGGTCACAGACCCCATATCTGATCTTCTTTCACTGTTGAAAATCATAGCACAATATTGTATTTCTACCCTCCTGAATGGATGATATAAAAATAAAGATGTGCTGGGGCCAAAGATTTTCTGAGACTTTTAGTTCTTGGAACAAGATTGCACTGTCTATATTTTCCAACACAAATATATACAAATTAGTTTGAAAGGGAAAAAAAGAAGAGAAAATCTCTACAATAGAAAGAATTATGAAAAAGATTACTTACTGCCTATCAATGGTGGCCACTTGGATATAACCATATAAAAACCCTCTAAGTTGCAACTTTGTTTTGCAAAACCTGCTTTTCCTTCTACCTCCCCACCCCTGGCCATTGGCACTAACTTACAAAGTTATTAGCTATAATTTGAAAAACAAATGTGTGGTATACATGGATAAAGAAAAAAAGCAAGCACACATTGGTAAAGTACAGGTTCAAAGTCCAAGCCTACCACTTACTGATTGAGAAGTTATTCATTTTCTCAGAAAAATATCACAGCCAATATTATACAAAATTCAGATCAAACTTTAACTACTCTAGGAATCAGTACTAACTCCCTTTTCTTGACACAGTAAAGAAGCACTGTTAAATATTTTATATTTCAATTTGCTCATTTTCCCTTTAGAGGTATTTTATAGCACTTTCTCAACATATTTTTTAAACAAACTGTATTCTTTATCCAGGCCAATGTGTATGAGTTTTAACCTCCAATTGAATTTTAAATTCCTAGAGAATATGAACCATTTCAGATATAGCTTCTAAATCCTGGACAGCACTTAACAAAGTGCTCAAAAATTTCTTAGGAACTTAAAACTTTTTTGTTTCAATATATAACCAATGATAAGATTCACTTTAGTCCCTGCAGTTAATTCTCTTCTTTTGCTGAGCCCTCCTGCTATTCCAATAAACCCAGCAGTGAACAAAAATTTAAAAAAAAAAAGGGTCAGGGAGCCAGCAGTTATGTTTTATGAAAGAATTTTTCATTTTAAAAAGGATTCACAATTTGGTATTTTTATATGTATAACTTTTAGTTCAATCATAATTCATGCATAAGTTTAAATAATGCAATTAATGTATAAAGCAAGGTCCATTTACTCTATTGAATAGTTTAACCAATTGTGATATAAAGATGTTTTCCAACTAATCTCAGTTACTCATGTTTCATCTTTTTATCATTTCAGTGTTTGTTACTATATATAGGTCAAGTGCTACTTAGCAATACTTTTTGGTTATATGCAATTTTGTTGCAAAAATCTTGAGGAAAAAAATCACTATTAAACAGAGTAATTCATTGTTTCCATAATGAAATAATGAATCTGTATTGGAGTAAAGTAAGTTTTTTCCCCAAAATCAGTTTTTCATAATTCATCTGCCTGAGTGATATTTGCAACAGAATGCTTTTTGGAAATACATTAAAATATTTCTATAGGGCCTCCCTGGTGGCGCAGTGGGTTAAGCAACACGCTATGAAGCAAACCTCAGCCACTGCAGCATGAGTTCGATTCCTGCTGCCGGCCAGGGAGGGGACCCACATGGCACGGCAGACCTCTCCTGCCTGGCCCGCTGCTCCCCTCAGCAGTGTACTTCTGTTGATCTGCCTGTTCTGCTCCCTGCTCTGTCTGTGGTGAATCCTCTCACCACCCCCACACCTCTGGCCTGTACCCCAGTGCTTGTATGCATAAATAAATAAATCTTTAAAAAAAATAAAATATTTCTATAGTGATTCTGATGAAATTTAATGCAATGAAAACACTAACAATTTCATTTCTACTGCCTCAGAAATCCTCCATGACTTTACCATGCAAATAAAATAAAGGGCAGTGAGACATACTGTTCCACGAGAGTTCTAAAATAATTATTAAAGGAAACAGATTTAAAACCTAGTTACACACTAGAAATTCTTTTTTTCTAAACATTTAGTCTCTCCAAAGAGCAAACAAAATTACTTCACCTGAGAGAAATTCAGCTCTAGGAAACTAGGACTGTATTCCATTTCAAATTACTATGATCAGAAACAAATAAATTTGCATATTCCCAATGATTTATACATTTAATAGGCATAACATTTATTCAAAAGTTAAATAATTCAGAAAAAGTTTACTTCTTGAATAAATTTTAAGCATTTAAAATATTGCTAAATGGTACTGTCCACCTTTTAGGAATATAAATAAACATAATCTCTAACCATAACTATTTATGAAATAAGATTGTATGTTAGGCATAAGATAATTATAGTGGCCTCCTTGGTGTTGCAAGGGGTTAAGTCTCAGTACTATGAAGCTATCCACAGCCACTATAGCCCAAGTTTGATCTCTGGCCAGGGAGATGATCCACATGGCACAGCAGACCTCTCCTGTCTTGCCTGCTGCTCCACTGAACAGTGTATTTCAGTCAATCCTCCTGTTTTGCTCCTCACTCTGTTTCTGGTAAATCTTCTCATGCCCCACTCATACCTCTGGCTACACCCCAGCTCTTGTATTTATAAATAAATAAAATAAATCTTTAAAATAAAAAGATAATTATAAAGAACTGGCTTCCTACCACAAGAAAATTTTATCCTATTCAAATAGAATACAATGAACTTTTTTCCTTCAGCTCATGTTTTGTTAATTTTTGAGTCAGTGTGTTTGTTTTCTTTCTGGGGACTAAGCAAAGCCTAGAGAAGACATAAACTCTGTGAGGACTTTGCAAAGGCCTGGGCAATTTTAACCAAAAATATATATTTTCACTTTCAGAATTGTTATTTAACTGCTTTAGAGTTTATCATTAGGGGTCAGAGAAGGATGGGAAGAGGGGAGAGCATATTTTTAATCTGTTTCTCTAAATACACCCTTGGTAAATATTATTTGATATGTTTCTGCTTCTCCACAAAAGAGGTACATTGAAATATGCTGATTCAAAATATCTGCCATTATCAAAGCAAGCTTTAGCCTATAAGTTATTTCCATACTTAAACCAAAATAAATATGAGTCCAAAACTACCACTAAAGTAACCTTAAATCTAAGTTACTATATCACACTATAGCAAAATTCTATATACAGATCATTCTTATTCAACCATGACTTTCTCATAAGGTCAATCCTAATCAAATAAAAGGCATAAATACATAAGCAACATAAATGTGTGTATACACATATATAAAGTATAACTGAGCATATATATACATATATATAAAGTGTAACTTTATATATAATACATATTCAGTTGGTTTACATTCATCCCAATATTATTTAATATTATTACCATAATATTTATAGAAGTTTTTAGAATCTCTAAACCTTGGTAAACTGATTTAAGTTTAATTAGTTTTCACATGAAGTATTTTTCCTTTAAGAATGCAATAATTGGTAACTATTCAGAGACAAATGTTAAATGTTATATCTTCCCCCAAAGCATTTGGCTAAATAACAGAAATAGTTTAGAAAAACACAGCCTACAAAATACTTCCCAATCCATTAGATCCTTGTATATCAATCCAAGTCCAGCATTTGCATTCTCAGATCATTGATGTTTCCCTATTTTGAACTCTAATTTGCCTGCTGTAATTTTTTTTAAGTCTGGGTTCTAAACACTACATAGAGTTAATTTAATCTCTTGTTGCCCTCTACTTCTGGAATGTGTTAGAAAAAATGACCATCATGAACTGCATGCATATATGATCCAAAAAAGGTGAACAGGAAAGGGAAAAAAAGAGAACAGTAACGAAAGAACACTAGACCTCTAATCAAGAGATCTAAGTTCTAATCTTACTCCATCACTAATCTGCTACATGACTTCAGGTCGCATTATCTCTATAAATTGTACCTACTACAATATTAGTTAGTCAAAAGACATAGCATTCTTCTAGAGACATTCAGAGGCCTATAATCTCAGTTCTGCAGAATATGTAAATAAGTTCCCAGTTGTGTGTGCTTCTCTCCTATTCACTTCTTTTATGACTCTCTATTTTCATTAAATTAAGTTTTCTAAAATTCCTATCTCAAACTAGTCCTTGGGCACTGAACACCTATGCAGTCATTAAACTAATCCTACCTGAAAGATGAGAAGTATTTACCTCTATTTTCTTGAGCACCCTGCTAGCTACTAACAGAGACTTAGATCATGCCTGATCTCTTGCTTCTTTTCCTTTATCTGATGTTCTAAACCACCGGTAGTCTTCTAGGTTATCATCAGATCCTTCACAAGCTTAAAACAAAATAAGTTATTCTTCCTGTTCTCATTTTTCTGAAAATTAAAAGTTTTTAACAATGTTTTAGTTCTCAGTATTATCACTTAACAAAACTTAAACAGTGATTTCTTAATACCATTTATAAATTACACCCACATGCTTTGAGGGAGATATCTGTCCCAAAATGTTAATAACATACTTTTTCCAAGATATATTATAATGTTTAATAACATTTATCCCAATATATCATTAAAATAAAGTCTTAAAAAAATGAAGGAAAACTAAACATTTATAACCCTTCTAGTCATAATTTCAACCAACATTAAAAGTATATATCCATTCTTCGAATGTATATGAAACAAATAAAATAAAACCAACTATCACAATAAGTAAACATAAAAAGTATATACTACAAAATACCTACCTAGCAACAGAATACATAAAGAGAAAATCATTGTCTGGTGAGCCTGGAGTCTTGCTATAGTCTCTATATTTCTTCTGAGTGGTATTTTTGATATCTTTCATTACAGATTCCATTTCTTTACTTAAGTTGGTTTCTGACTATAAAAATGTAAACATACAAAATTTACATTCATTTTCTCTAATAATAGAGTTTAATATTATAGTCTAATGAAAAGAAGTCTAATATTACAATGGTTACCATATGAACACATTAAGAAACTAAAGTTAAAAAATCAAAACAGAATTACACAAGTTATCCATATGTTTAGTGAACAAAAATAAAACAAAGAAATATTTTCTCCAATTGTAAGGAAACTTTTATCCTAATTCTGTATTATGATTGGTAACACTGTAATTCAATCATTAATAAGCCACACAAACTATGTTCTAAACAAATGAGTGGTTGTCATATTTTAGAATCGTTTCCATGTTTATTAAAAACCTAACATTCATTTAAATTCATTTTTGAAAGACTAATACTGATATTTCTTACTTTAAGCATATTTTAAATACATAGGATTTACAAAAGAAAAAAAAATGAGTTTCTAAAATTAGTCTTCAAATGAGAAGAACTGCCAGGAGATAAAATCTTTGAGTAAGTTTAAACAGTGAATTTTTCAAGTCAAATAGTCATAGTTTTCATAAATTTACTACCTCATTCAGGCATAGCTCTCTCTTCTCTCAGGGACCATATTATAAATCTATAATTAAAGTAAAATATTTAAAAATTTAAAACAACTAAACCTTTCTAGAAGGGTTCACTTCTGACAAATCACTCATTAAGACAGACTGACTTACTGTGAACAGTTCAATCATTTACACAGTATTTTCTCTATTACACAACACATATACATATGCGCACAAGTGTGCAAAAATAAAATTCCACATAAAGTATATGTGTGTTGATATATTAATTTAATCCTAATAATAATTATAATTAATATACTTAATAATAGGTATATTTTTAAATGATTAGATTATGCTTTACATTGTAAAATACATTGTTTGTTTGTAAGTATTTAATATTCTAAAAGAGTCTAACCATATCTAAGTTTATAAAATTTCATGATCTGATGCATGTTAAAATGTAACAATTTAGCTAAGGGACAGTATAGCCTTAGGTAATAATTTGTTCTATTGCTCTCGTTTTCAAATTTTAATAAACCACAAACAGAAGAAAGCCTCTAAAATAAATTTCTACTAAATGTATAAAGGTCCAGAGTAGTTTAGAAGAGAACAAAAATGAAAGCTAAAAATAGGAACTAAGTTAATCAAGATATTTCTGCCTTACACTGATGCTTACTGGGAAAGCTCCCGGTCGTCCCTGCAGCTCCTTTACTTCTTTTATGAGATCTTGTATGCTTTTGTTACTAGGACGTTGCCAAAGGTTATTTTCCACATTGCTTCCAGGATAACAAGGAAGAACACTGTTAGCAAACTGCCTACAGAGAGGACATGTGAATTCTCCTTTGTCCACTGAGAAGCCCTGAAGAACTTGGTCATTCTAAAAGATAAAATAAATACAAATACATGATGAATAACTTTACAGAAAATAAAATTTATACCACCACATTTTATAATAAATAAACCACTGAAGAAATAACATCTCTAATAAATGTCATTAACACTTAAACAAAATCTCTCATTTAACTGGCTTATCAAATCAATTCTTGTATCATGAGAATAAGCCACACTTGCCATTGCCAAAGAACTTAAGTATCTTACACTTCTCTTAGCATGAAAGACTCAAATAATGATGCAATCTATCTTAAATGTGGATTTAGCATAAAGAATAACTAAAAAGACCAAATTAAAGCAAATCACCTTTCTCTTATGCCAAGCCCCCATTTTCATAATCTAGGTAGAGTCTCATAGTGTCCAAGTTCTTTGATGTACAATAGAGAGCTTTTGCAAGTAAATTAAGCCTAAAAAATGTAATGTGTCTTCCAAGGTATCTACCCACTGGACACAGCCAATTGGAATTTATGCAGTGGGTTTGTTGAGTATTCAGAACATAATTGTGAAAGGAGGGGAACTAAGTTAGCATCCTTTCCTTCAGAGGCTTCTGATACGAATAGGAGGGAAAGCAAGATTTTAAAAACAAAGACATATTAGTGGCAAAACCAAGGAGGAAATTCTTGCTCCTGGAAGACTGTGATACATGTTAGCTAACCAGAGCATTGAAGGCAGAAATCCGGTTGCTACATTTTCAATTTCTTTTGCCTGCATCTATTTTTATCTGTCAGATCATTATTGTGGTGAGTCCTAGCCTGAACATATTTTTCCCCAGCAGTCTCTCTGCTATGTACCACTAATGTAATGCTTAATCTCAAAATAAGTTTTTAATCCATTAATATATGCATATGTTACAATGTAACCATTATTACTAGCAAGACAAAAATAGTGAGAAAAAAAGCATACAAAGAGAAAGTAATAAATTTACATGCCACGTTACAAAGGCAGTTGATGATAATGCCAGCACAAACTTTAAGTTTCCCAAATCTTAATTTAGGGCTGATTTCACTGGATCTTGGACTTAAATACTTTGATAAAAAATAAATGGATTCTATTTTTCTTTACTTTTTGACATTTATTTTTCAGGTCCATAAAAATATAATACCATGTCTTCTCAAATTCAATTTTACAAATATTTACTAAGTTTCTATCAAGTGTCAGATACTGTACCAGATGATGATGCATCTTCATTTAAGGTGCTAACACCTCAAAAACAAACAGAAACCGATTAATTATAACAGTGTGATAAACACAACAGAGAAGGCTTCCTAAAGAAGATGGCTTTTTGAGCTAAGTTTTAGAGATACATAATAAGAGTATACTAGAAGGTTGGCTAAAGAGTCCTGGTCACAGAAGGACATTCCTCCTCTTTGCCTGGACAGACCCCTCTCAATTAGGCATTTCTCATTCTCCCACATCCTTCACATCTCCTTCTTCTTATTTCCTGCAGCATTCTCCTGTCTAGTGATAGTCACTAATTTCCCTCCTTTTGACTGTTATCCACTGTACTCAATCTCTGATGGGTTTAGTAACTAGATTAGCAATCTTCTTCATTCCAAGTCCTGCCACCCCCCTATACAATCATAATGTATACAGACAGTCTGTCCTATATCTTTGTCCACAGCATCTTGACCTCATCAGCTCCAATTGCTTTAACTGCTACCTTACTCAAGTATCTGTTAGCCCATGATCGTACAGCCCTTATCCTGTAATGACCCCACACTGTAATGACCCCATACCTAAAAATATTAAAATGTCTTCATTCCAAATGCCAAATCCTATCTCCTTTAATCCCTTCTATATCTCCCAGTTTATCAGGTCCTTTCTGTCCTGCCTACACACCATGATCTACCATCACAAAAAATTTCAAGTTAATACTTCTCATTCCCCTTACTATGCCTTTCCATTGTACATACCTAATAAAAACTTAATTCCAAACTAACCCAATCTATGACTTCTCTAATTCTGTACCCAAAGTGAGTGTTATTAGGGAAAAACAAAACAATGAAACTGCTAAAAATGTCTCGCACAAACTGTTTCCAACTTCAACTAACCACTGAATATTGCCTGTGGTCTTTCTCCAACATCCTATGATGCACTCTTACTCTATCCCAAACCACCTCTTGTCTTATCACGTTCCCACACCTACCAGTCTTACCCTTTCACTGTAGGCAAATAAAGCTACTAGCCCTCTCTCAGAAGAAATCACGGCAAGTCCTTTAGCTTCATACCTTTTCCCATCCCAAATATATAAGAAACCCTATCAGGCATTCCATCTACTTTCCTCTTTCTATCCCTGTTGTCATCTCTTAACTAGTCTCCCAAACCATACCACTGCCAATATGATCTACCTAAGATCAAACTCTTATTCCCAATCATAATCTTTCAATGATCACCATCATCACCTTGCTTCATTCTTTCCCCCTTATGCTCAACATGCAATCTCTTACCAAGTCTGGAAGACTCTTCTACATATATTTCAAATCTCTAACATCTTTTCCCTTTCTATTGCCACAGTTAATAACAAGCTGCCACCATCTCATCTCCAAAGTAATATAAGCACATTCCTTCTTATTCTCCTGCAATCTAAACTATTTCCACATGCCCTTTCTGAAAATGTCAGATCCTTGCTTTAAATCTCTGTAAGGAATTGTACATAGTCCAAATTCCTTACATGGACCACAATGACCTTTACAACATGACTCCTAAATACCTCTCCATCCCTCTCATCACTCAAGCACCTCACTGCATTAGACGCTCTGGCACTTGGTACATATACTGCAACCCTATGTTTATTTTTCTGTCTTAAACAATGCATAGCAATCTTCTTGAAAGAAAAAACTGTCTTATTCTGTGTTTTATCCCCAAAATGGGTTCTGGAACACTATAGATAGGCACTAAATAAATATTTGTTGAGTAAGCAATTGAATACAGAGATATGAAAATGTATAATTTGCTTCAGGTACTAATAATTTATTTATGCTGAATTGATAGAAGATAAAGCAACTGGTAAACACTGATCATGGAGTGCCTGAAAACCATTCAGAGAAGAGTAAACTATATTCCATGAGGCAGAAGTCAGTAAAGGTTTGTAAGCCAACAACATATATCATCAGTTTTACATTTTAGAAAGGTCAATGTAGTGGATAAATTAGACTTTCAGTAAGGAAATTGATAAGAAAGTGATGGCAACAGTCAAGAATAAAGAGGAGGGCATAGACAAAAAAAGCAGACTTGAGAATAGTGAAGCAGAATATAATCAAATGAAACAGAATCAAGAGAATTTGGTAATTGAATGTGAGAGGTAAGGAAGTGGAAGGAAAAGGAAAAATTCATTGCTTCTGAATTAGAAATCTATGAATAGTGTAGATCATGCTTTTAAGAAATTGAACTGAGATAAAGACTGTAAATATAGGAGAATGCAAGGTCAAGGGAAGGAATTCTTCATGACTTGAGTATTTTTATGAACTGCAAAAAGAAGGGACAGAATAGCAGAAAAATAAAAGGTATATCAGAAAAAGAGGTTATTTACTGATAGATCAAGGTTCCTACGGTGATAGGGCGAAAGGAACACTAGAGTACAGAAAAAAAAACTACTCCTGAATAGAAAAAGTCATACTATTCCAGAGAGCAGTAAAGAAAGGATTGGTTGGGGTACAGAGAAAGCCTTTTATCAGGGAATAGAAACACAAAGCAAGAAATTAAGGTAGTATGTGACAAAGGGTCACTGTTTTCTTGGTGTCATGGGAAGAGATAGATTCTTGGGATGGGAGGCAAAGGTTTAGAATAGCTGCTGAGAAGACTAGGAGAGGGAACTGAACAAATGCAGGTAAGTAGTAAGAACTGTCGATAGTCTAAGATTCTAATCTAAGCCATTACTTATAAGAAACAATAAATTTATGGAAATTATCAGTTCACTTAGTTTCATGACTTTTCTAGCAGGGTTATTTGCCTGGATCTAAAATCAAATGAAATTGATTAAATGAGATACTAGGAATAGAATGGGAATAGTATAAGAAAGTGAGGCTGGGAAAGAGCTAAGGCACTACAAAAAATGCAATATAGTAAAAACTAGAGATTTTGATATCAGAAGCACAACATATAAATGAAAGTAAAAATAGGAAAACCTTAACAGTAGTCATATAAAAAGGATGCTAAGCTTAATGTTTTAATGAACTAGTACCCATCCTACACAGACTCTTTCAAAAACTGAAAAAGAAGGGATATTACCGAACACATTTTATGAAGATATCATTACACTAATAACAAAACTGAACAAGGACAAAAAAAGAAAACTATAGACCAATTTCTCTAATGAATATCAATGCGAAAATCCTCAATAAAAGCTTAGCCAACAGAATCCAACAATGCATCAATGAGATAATTCACCATGACCAAGTAGGATTTATTGCAGGAACAATAAATGTAATCCATCACATCAACAAAAGAAGAAAAACCATATGTTCATATCAATAGATGCTGAGAAAGCATTCCACAAAGTTCAGGATCCATTTATGAAGAGGCCCTCAAAATTCTTGGAGTAGAAGGACCATACAGTAACATAATAGAGGCCATATATGACAAGCCCATAGCAAATATTCTCAACGGTGAAAAGCTAAAAGTCATTCCCTTAAGATATGGAACAAGACAAGGATGCCCACCTTCACCACTGTGCTACAATATAATACTGGTAGTCCTAGCCAAAGCAGTAAGAAAAAGACATACAAGGAATCCAAATAGGGAAAGAAGAAGTAAAACTATCACTATTTGCAGACGATTATGATAATATACACAGAGAATCCCAAAAACTCTACAGAAAATCAAACTAATTAGCCAGTTTAGCAAAGTAGTGGGATACAAAATCAACACACAAGAATCAGTGGCCTTCCTATATACAAACAAACAATCTGAAGAAGAAGAAATCAAGAAAACTATTCCTTTTATAAGTAAAACAAAAAAATAAAATACTTGGGAATAAACCTAACAAAAGAAGTGAAGGACCTCTACAAAAAAAATTATAAAACATTGCTAAAAGAAATAGGAAGTCACCAAGAAATGGAAAGACAACCCTTGCTCATGGATTAGAAGAATTAACATCATCAAAATGGCCGTCCTACCTAAAGCAATCTACAGATTCAATGCTCTTCCAATAAAAATTTCAATGACAGTCTTCAAAGAAATAGAACAATATTGATTAAATTGATATGGAGACACAAAAAATCTCAAATAGCCAAAGCTCTCCTGACTAAAAAGAAAGGGAATGGAGGTATCACACTTCCAGACTTCAAACTATACTATGTGCCAATACTATATTTTGTGCCAATACTATGCTGTTTTTTTTTTATTGTGGCTTTTTATATACTTTTTATATACTAAAAAGCCACAATAAAAAAAAAACCAGCATAGTATTGGCACAAAAACAGACACACAGACTGATGGAATCAAATAGAAAGTCCAGAAATAAACCCACACTTATGAACAACTAATCTTTGACAAAGGAGCAAAGAATATGCAATGGAATAAAGACAGCTTTTTCAATAAATGGTGCTGGGCATATTGGACTTCTATATGCAAAAGAATGAAACTAGAATACTGCCTTTCATCATGCACAAAAACCAATTCAAAATGGATTAAGGAATAAGACATAAGACTTGAAACCATAAAATTACTAGAAGAAAAAGTAGGCAAAACTATACAGGACATACACCTCAGTAACATCTTTAAAGAAAGAGCACCCAAAGCAAAGATAGTGAAGGAAAAAGATAAACAGCTGCAACTATATCAAACTTAAAAGCTTTTGTACAGCAAAAGACACACTAACCAAAACAAAGCGACACCCCAGAGACTGGGAGAAAATCTTTGCACACAACACTACTGACAAGGAACTTAAAACAAAGATCTACAAAGAGCTGACCAGACTAAACAAAAACAAAGTAAACAATCCAGTCAAAAATGGACAGAAGAGCTAAAAAGACATTTCTCCAAAGAGAAAATCCAAATGGCCAATAGGCCTATGAAAAATGCTCAACATCTCTTGTAATGAGATAAATGCAAGTCAAAACCACTATGAGATACCACCTCACACCAGTGAGAATGGCACATATCAAAAAAATTACCAACAACAAATGTTGTCGAGGTTGTAGAGAAAAAGGGACTCTACTACACCACTGGTGGGAATACAAACTGGTCCACTATGGAAGCAGTGTGGAGATTCCTCAAACTAATAAAAATGGAACTCCCATATGATCCAGCAATCCCCTTCAAAGGAATCTACCTAAAGAACACAAAAACACTGATACAAAAGAATATCTGCACCCCTTTGTTTACTGCGGCATTATTTAAAACAGGTAAGAGCTAGAAACAACCTAAATGCCCAAAAATAGATGATTGGATCAAGAAGATGTGGTTCATATATATGATGGAATACTATTCAGCAATCAAAAAAGATAAACTAGAGTCATTTGTAGAAACATGGATGGAACTAGAAGGGATTATGCTCAGTGAAATAAGTCAGAAAGCAAAAGAAAATTACCGCATGGTTTCACTTGTAGGACTATAAGGAAACAAAATAAGGGACCAAGGAAAAGAATATTAGCAATGAAAAAAAAAAAAAAACACAACACAGCAAAAACAAAAAGCTTAATGTTTTAGATATACAGTAGAAAAGCCTAAAATTACAGCCATGGAAGTCAACTGCTAAAGGAAAGAAAGGAAATGAAATACCTAAAGCCGACGAGAACAAGGAACTATTAGCTTGGATAGTTCAAATGGCTATCAAGTCACCCAACACGAATTAGGATGAATGTGTTGTTAAAAATCAATACCTAGAAACATACATACACCTTAAAAATATTCTAGTCAACTTACCCGTAATGATTCCATGTAAGATTTATGACAATCTATATGTAATGTGTGGCCACAAGTTTGTACATAAACACCACCTTCCCAGCCAATTGATACTGCCAAGAGACAAGAACTCTTAAAAAAAAAAAAGGGCAAAATAAAATTAACTTCAAATACATATGAACATATTTAAACACATAAACCTCTACATAATTTCATATTATTATACTAATGCAGAACTTATATTTTTGTGATATAAAGTTAACAGCCTTACAACATTATCTTTAGGTTTACAACACCTTTAAGTTTTAACTTCCAAATATGCTTCAAATGAAAAAGAATAATTATGAATTTAACCATTCTCCAGCCCATAAAATATATACTCTCAATATTATTCTATAGTTCATGGTAAACTCTACTGCTGTTGATTATTTTGTCTGTTCTTAAGCTCTCTGTGATATCTGATATTAACAAGTTCCTTCTTCCATTGGCTTCCATAATGCTACTCTCTTGCTTTTCCTCCAGTCTCTTTAATCATTTCATTTAGACTCATTTTTAAGACTCTTCTGTCTTCATCTGCCCCTGCAATGTTTACATCTCAAGTTTGATTCTTAACCTTACCTTCTATTCCCATTAAAACTAGCCTCCCAGAGTGACTTAATCAGTAATACCCTCCAAGTCTTAATCTCTCATCTGAGTGCCAGATGCAAATACTCAGCTACCAATCAGATCACTAATTTGATATCTCTCAGATATTATAAAATCAATTTGTATCAAAACTTGTCCTTTTCCTTCTTTCCTTTTTTTTTTCTTCTCCTTCTTTCTTTTCTTCTTAGTTAAAAAATTTCATAACTTGGGCCTCCCTGGTGGCGGAGTGGGTTAAGCAACACACTATGAAGCAAAGTCACTGCAGCATGAGTTTGATCCCTCCTGCCTGCCAGGGTGGGGACCCACATGGCACAGCAGACCTCTCCTGCTGTGCCCACTGCTCTCCTTAGCAGTGTACCTCCATTGATCTGCCTGTTCTGCCCCCCCATCTGTGATGAATCCTCTTACCCCCCCCCACACCTTTGGCCTGTACCCCAGTGCTTATATGCGTAAATAAATAAATCTTTTAAAAAAAATTTCATAACTTATTAGTCACCAAATGAGAAAGCTAAGAGTTACTAGCCCTTTCCTTCACAGTATTCTATCTTGTAAATAACTCATAATTTTGGCTTCTTTTCATTCTCACTATATTTAAATTAACCATCATTTGTTGTTAGGGAGGAGGTTCTGAACTGAAGTTTCTTAAATAGTCTCCTTTACTCCGATTTTCTCTGTCCATTCATCGTCCACACATTTCTAAAGTACAAACTTGATCATAAGAATAAGCCCCAAAAGTGCCTTAACACTAGGCCTTAAACCTCAAGGGTTTAAAAATTTTAGAACATGGGAATCAACATTATAAAAGGAAATTACAAACCCTTCTGAAATTCTTTTTAAAGTTAATTGCTTTAATCACCTCTTTCTCTTTCAGCTTAAATTTCTCTGCTAATTTATTCCCTTCAACCTATAAATGGGCTTATACTTTCCCTCCTGAAATACTTTCCTCTGGTCTCTTTTAAACAGCATTTGAGTCTATAAATGAGTCACCCTCTAAAGTGTGTAGTAAACACAGGACCAAGTCAGAGAGATATGAGACACAAGTTAATTTAGTGAATGAACGACAGCATATAATGAAAGATTTGAGAGTCATTAAAAATGAATTAACTTACATTTTATTTTCATGCTGAAAAGAAATTTATACATTTTAAGATGACCAGGTTATCTTTAAACAATAGTAAACAGTTTATGAGTATAGAAAGTTGAAAATACTACACTGTGAAAGATGCTTTCCCTGTCAATTTATTTTTTTTTAAAGATTTATTTATTTATGCATACAAGCACTGGGGTACAGGCCAGAGGTGTGGGGGGGTGAGAGGATTCACCAGAGATTGGGGACCAGAACAGGCAGATCAACAGAAGTACACTGCTGAGGGGAGCAGCGGGCACAGCTGAAGAGGTCTGCTGCGCCATGTGGGTCCCCTCTCTGGCCGGCAGCAGGGATCGAACTCATGCTGCAGTGGTTGCAGTTTGCTTCATAGTGCGTTGCTTAACCCACTGCGCCACCAGAGAGGCCCTTCCCTGTCAATTTAAAGCTGTGTGTACCACAAACCAAATTCTCAGAGGGAGCAAGCTAGTTTCTACCACTACAAATCGGAAAACCAATGGGAGGCCTACTCATCTCTGTTTTATATTTTGGAGTTGCTTTAAGTAGAAGCAGATTTTGGTATTAGATCATTTTAGAATGGTTGGTAGTCAGTAGACAAACTGCTTTCTTTGGCAACATAGTACAAAAAATGTTATTAATCATTATTTTTTATAAAAGCAGTTGACTTTTAAAACTGAAAATATTATGTGTCCATGTAACTATTAGATGTTTTATTTTAATCTGCTAGAGAAAAAAAAGCAGAAGATACTAACATCTGAGACCTATATTTTAGGAAGGTTTCAATGATATGCCCATTGCTTTGCTAAACACTTAATAATGAATCTTCACAAACTCTATTTCATTAAAACTTTAGTGGTGTTGGGCCTCCCTGGTGGTGCAGCGGGTTAAGCAACACACTATGAAGCAAACTGCAGCCACTGCAGCACGAGTTCGATCCCTGCCTCCAGTGAGGAAGGGGACCCACATGGCGCGGCAGACCTCTCCTGCTATGCCCGCTGCTCCCCTCAGCAGTGTACTTCTGTTGATCTGCCTGTTCTGCTCCCTGCTCTGTCTCTGGTGAATCCTCTCACCCCCCACACCTCTGGCCTGTACCCCAGTGCTTGTATGCATAAATAAATCTTTAAAAAAAAAAAAAAACTTTAGTGGTGTTATCCCTTTTTACAAAAAGGAAATGAAAAGTTTACCAAGCTCACTCAGTTACAAGGCTAGGACTGGAGTTCAAACTCAAGTTCTGTGTGACTCCAAGGTTCAGACTGTTTTACCTTTTATATAATACTTTCAGTTTCAATAGGAAATACACTATCCTACATGACTCAAATTCTAAACATCAATTTTGTAAAAGAATTCGATGTGAAGAGAGCAAAATCTAAAATTTAATTCCATATTTGTTTCATTCATACTACCTACTTCTGCTCTATACAGTTTAAATACAAAATTCTACTTTATGCTAGTTCAGTAAGAAATTCAGTAAACACCTACCATAGTATGCACTATCTACTGAAGAGACTATAAAACAAATCCAAGAAACGGTCCTAGAGTTCCAAAAACATATCATCCAAGGAACATCACACACACACACACACACACAGAAATCAAATCTCAGTCACTAACAGAAACAACAGATTCAGTCTAAGTCAGATTTCAACTCAGTTTCTTACCCAAAAAAACACAACTGTTTTTCTACAAGTGAATAATTATTCTGGTTGTAAGAAAGAGAAACTCTACTTTTTCCCTCCTTTATTAGATCTTCTCTCCCCTCAAAATTATTAAACTATTAGGTTACATTTTGACTGAATTATATTATTTTTCTCTTTGGCTTCAGAATTCACCTTTATTTATTCACTCTAAAGTGATTCAAAATCATAAAATTGAAACTAGGAGTATGGCAAAAAAATAAACTCTAAATCAAAGTAGAAACAATTTCTGCAAAAGCTTAATTTAGCATAATTCATTTTCTTCTAAATGAAAATATTTATTGGTCTCACTAATAAATTAATGTATCTACACTGCAAAAAATATCAAGACCATAAAGGATAAAAAGTGTGAATGTGTGTGTATATGCATGCGCACACACATATATGTAAGTGTGTATATATATATGCATGAACACACTGATGGCTGCTTTTTCCAAACAATCATAATTTAATTTTAAAGTTTTAAAATACATGGAAACACGATCCTTATTAAACTAACCAAAACCCTTATAAGGCCACCCTAAGTATGCCTAAAAAGGGCTAATTTGAATGTTGAACACACCACTTTACATTTATACTGACCTTTATTATGTGTAAAGTGATCTAAAGAAATTTCTAACCTGGTGTGTCCAGGCATGAAAGACTAGCCCCTGTATGAAAAAGCCTTATTTTACAGATGAGGAAATTGAGTCTTAGGGTAAAATTATGGCCAAGTCACATTGCCAAGAAATGGCAGAATCAGGATCATATCCCAGTTTTTCTTTTCTTTCTCTTCTACATGACATATCCCTAACTGAAATATTTTAAATTATTATCATCTGTTTACTTTATTCAAGATACAGGAGATCCAAAAAAAAGAAACCAAGTAAAAGGAAACCCTATTTGATAATCCACTCAGGAAACTCTAAAATTGGTACAGAAATTTTACAAATAAAGCTGTTCCTAGTAAATAAAGTTAATCTTCCAAAATTTATGACACCTAAATGCTAGAGTCCCTAGAAGAAAAATAAGGGGTGAGGAGACCTATCAAGTTCAAAAGAAACCATAGAATCCCTGAATGACAGCTACCCCCACTTTTTATTTTTAAAACATCATAATGAGGGGCCTCCCTGGTGGCACAGTGTGTTAAGCAATGCACTATGAAGTGAAAGGCAGCCACTGCAGCACTAATTTGATCCCTGCCGCCAGTCAGGGAGGTGACCCTCCTGGCACAGCAGACCTCTCCTGTCTTGCCCACTGCTCCCCTCAGCAATATATATCTGCCTGTTCTTTTCCCCACACTGTTTTTGGTGAACCCTCTCACGCTCCATCCCAAACCTCTGTCCTGTACCCCAGTTCTTAGATGCATAAATAAATAAATCTTTAATAAAAAAAACCAAACATCATAATGAGGCAGCTCTTCTGCTGCCTGTGAGTACGCAAGTGCCTCTTCTTTTCCTCCTTTTCCTAATAAACCTGTCCTTTCAAAATAAAAAAAAATCACAATGAGATTGTATTGTCTATCTTTAAATAGAAGGAAACAAAAATCATAATGAAATATTTATGCCATAGCTAAAAGTTTATAGTATTTTTTTTAGTTTATAGTATTTATTAATTGAACTGAATTTCTATACCTCAGAATAAAAACATTTAAAACAAAAGTATCATATTTATAACCTGATATTTTTACTAAGAAATTTCCATTTCTTTACTAACTACATGTTAAATTTTTCTTAATAAACTTCCACACTCTAAATTAGAATGGCATTTGATAAGAAAATAACATAAAACTCCAGAGTGAAATAACCATCAATTTTCAGATAAAAACATTATTTGGCAAACAGGGTACTTACATCCTTAAAGTACCGTTGCAATAATGAAAGCCTCACATCATGAACTGCTGCACATGTATCCCAAGGGTAAATCTGCTCCTCTTCAGTGATAGGCAACTTTTTTGGTTCAATGTTGTCACGGCACTGACCCAAAACTACATTAGGAACAGAGCAGAAATAAGCTCAAAAATAACCAACATATAGACTTGATGGGCCCAAAAAAAGCTGAATTGCTTACCACACACTACACTATTATATAATACTACAACTATTAGAATATTTTTAAAGTCCTTGAAAAATATAGTAGTTTTCTTCTGTAGAGTATATAAATCTTCAAAGATGGTATTGATTTTTTTTTTTAATAACAGAGTATGAACTCTGAATGATGGAAGATGGATGATGCATGGTTTCCAAAATCTGCCCAATGAATCAAGCCTAAAAATTTTGATTCTCAAGATCAATAAACTCCATTTCTAAATATAGTATTTCTCACTAAAAGGAAACAGAAATCTTTGGCGAAAAAGTTGAGTCCAGGATTGGGGGAAAGTGTAAGATGTGCCCAGAATTGTGTGGTATTCAAGATGGTACTCAAACACTGAGTAGACAAGTCATAGGATCAAATTTCTGTCTAACCAGAAAAATTTGAGAAAAATTAAAGAATTGAAAAGAATAAAGAGATAACAGTTAACATGTTCATTGATTTAGGCAAGGAATACTAAGTGGAAGAATAAAAAGGTAAATTGTTAGAATCTCAGTTTATCTTCTTCTAGATTACCTACCACCTTAGTCACATGATCAAATTTGGTCAGTAACACCAATAATGCGACAAGTTGTCACAAAGGGCCTCCTAGTAAGACACAATGGAGAAGAACATAATCTGTATAATTCCATTGCCAAAAATCTAATACTAAACATACAAATCCAGAAAATGAGTCATTCTAAAGACCTGATCTAGACTCTCAAAAAATATAAAGGTATTGGACAAACTGTTCTAAATTAAAGGAGACTAGCAAGAAATGACAACTAACTACAATATATGATCTTTGCTTGACTGTTGCATCAAGAAAAAAGCCTGCTATAAAAATGTAATTGAGAAATGGGAGAATTTGAATACAGAATATTAGATGTTTACATAACATTAAATTTCTTAGGTATGATTATGATGCTGTGGTTAAATTAAAAAAAAATCCTTGTGCTGAAGAGATATAGTCTTAAGTATTTAGGGGCAAAATGTCATAATATTTGCAATTATCTTCTGGAAGGAGAGAAGAGAGAGACTGCACAAGAAAAGGAAAGAAAAACAAATACATCAATGTGTTAACAACCTGTGAGTGCCAGTGACAGAAAACTTTTCAAAATGAAAAGCTGAAGAAAGAGGTACATGGCAAAAGGGGTGGAAAACTAAGATTTTATAACTGTAAATATCAGAACACCAAAAATGGAAGTGGGGATATATACAGTGTTATATGTTATTAGGGGGGAAAAAAGAGTATCATCAGGCTTATCATTGGGGACCCAGAGTATTATAGAGATTTACAGCAGCAGCAGCAATAGAAAGAAGACAGAAACAGGTAGATGTAACAACTAAAATATAACTTGTCATGTCTTTTAGTCCTTGATGCTAAATTTAGGTGTTTTTTTTTAAATTACTTTATTGAGCATTTTTGCATCTACAGACATAAGGGATTCTACCCTGTTTCTTTCTTGTGAAGTTTTTGTCTACCTTTAGCACCACAGTACTAATAGGCTGGTCTCACAGAATGATTAGGAAATGTTACCTCTTTTCCTCCTTTTTTTGGGGGGTGTACAAGTTTGAGAAGGATAGATGTTAACACTTTAAATGTTTTGGTAGAATCACCAGTGAAGTTATTTTGTTCTAGGCTTTTGGGAGGTGACACACATGGCGCAGCAGACCTCTCCTGCCTTGTCTGCTGTTCCCCTCAGCAGTGTGTTTCAGTAGATCCACCTGTTCTGCTCCCCAATTTGTCTCTGGTGAATCCTCTCACCCTGCTCTTCCCACCTCTGGCCTATATCCCAGCTCTTATATGCATAAATAAATAAATCTTTAAAAAAAAGTCTTTGATTATTGACTCAATCTCTCTACTTCTATAAGGTCTGTCAAATTTTCTATTTCTTCTTTAGTCAGTGTGTTTCTAGGAACTTATGCATTTCATCTGTGATATAACTAACTGGTTGGCATACAAATCATGGAACCATTACATGCTTCACTGAGTCAGGCAACTGGCTAAAGTTGTCAAGAGACAACTGGCTAAAGAAATTATGGAATATATACTCAATGGAAAACTACATAGCTATTTAAAAAAATCAAAGAGTGCCTTTTTGAACATGCTGGATAGATATTGAGGTCACTGTGCTACAAAAAGTAAGTTAAGAGAAAAAGGAAGTTACTGATGGTTTCATTAATTTGTAGAATACAAATAACCAAAGAAAACTGGGAAGAGTAACAAAAATAATTCTTAGAGTCTGAAAAATATACTTCAAAACAGATGGATGAGGGGAGTGAGGAAGGGAAAAGGGGGGGAGCTGACAGAATATTGGCACTGGAGTATTGGAGGGTGAGTGAAGCTTAGGCACATATGGAGGTGTGACATTAATCTCCAAAATTATATAGTATGTAAATGATTAGCAAATCAGTAAAATTTGAGAGAAAATACAGGCTCACACACCCAAAAAATTTGATTATCATGAAATTTTTATAATTATCCTCTATGTTCTTTTATATACATAATATCTACAGTAATGTTCCTACTTTTATTTCTGATTTTAATTATTTGTGCTCAGTCTAATTTTAAAACTGTCAATTGTGTGGATATTTTCAAGGAACCAACTTTTGCTTTACTAATCATACTATTTTCCTATTTTCTTTTTCATCTGTGTCTTAATTTTTAGTGTTCTTTCTTCTGCTAGCTTTGGGTATTACTTGCTTTCTTTTTCTAGTTCCTTAAAATGTAAATTATGTTACTGATCAGATCTTCTTTTTTAATATAAGCATCTATGGCTATAAAATTCCTTTTGTAATGAAAAGATAAGGACAAATTGGGGACACTTGGTGGGGAGGTAAGAGAGGGAGGGTTGAGGGCAGACAGGAGCATGGGGGACTGAGGTGATGGTGCACTGGTGATATGGTGATGGGGAATACATGGGGATTACAATTGATGTCAAATATATATAAATTAAAAAAATGTTAATAAAAAAATAAAATTCCTTTTGTAACTGTTTTTACTGTAGCCCATAAGTTGTAGTACCTTGTGTATTCATTTCCATTTATTTCTAAGTATTTTCTTAATTTAAGCTGTAATTTTTTCTTTGATCCATTGGTTATTAAATATGTGCTGTTTAATCTGCACATATTTGTGAATTTTCTAGCTTTTCATCTGTTACTAATTTTTAGTTTCATTCCATTGTGGTCAGAAAATAAGAATGATTTCAGAGTCTACAGTGCTAACTATTACACCATAGAACCCGGCTTATGAGAATGATTTCAATCTTTTAAAAGGTATTGAGGTTTGTTTTGTGATCTATTCAACAATACACGATCTATATTGAACAGTATTCCAAGTACAATTGTGAAAAATGTGTATTCCCTTGTTGGGTAGAGTGTTCTAATATCAGTTTGTTAGGTCTAATTGTTTTATAGCATCACTCAAGTGTTTTCTTTTTTTTTTAATATCCTGTCTAGTTGTTCTATCCATTATTAAAAATGGCACACTGAAGTCTCTATTACTTAATTAGCTCTCCTTCTAATTTTATTAATTTGTGTTTCATAGATTGTGCATATCTGCTATTAAATATGTTATAGCTCTTCTTGATGAATTTTGGCCCACTTATCACTATATAATGTCATTCTTAGCTCTTGTAACAATATTTGACTTAAAACCTATTGTGTCTATATCAGCATAGCCACCCTGGCTCCCTCTTGCATGGAAAATCTTTTCCATACTTTCATTTTCAACTTACTTGTTTATTTGAAACTAAAATGTTTTCTATAGGCAGCGTATTTGTGTTTTTTATATCAACTCTGCCAACCTATCTTTTAAGTGTAGAGTTTAATACTTTTACATTTCAAGTAATTATTGATTTGTAAGGACTTGTTTCTGCCATCTGGGAGTTTATTTCATATATGTTTATGTTTCTCCATTTATCCACCACTGCCTACTTTTATAATTAACTGAATTTTCTAACACGGGACATTTAGTTCTTCTCAATCTTTTTTTTTTTTTTCATTTTTTTTCTTAAGTTCTGCGATTACAATTAACAACTTCACTTTCTAACATCATGTTTGAATTTTTTATATTTTTTTATTAAAATATTTTAAAATTTACATATACTTGCCATCAATTGTAATCCCCATGTATTCCCCATCACCTTCTCACCAGTGCACCACCACCTCAGTCCCTCATGCTCCCATCTTCCCTCAATCCTTCCCCTCCCCTCCCCACCAGGTGTCCCCAGTCTGTCCTTGTCTCCTCATTTTTGGTTTCTGTGTTTTTATTGCTGTTATTGTTATTATTATTGTTGTTCT
>JAGFMF010011870.1:18041593-18059885 GCA_019455555.1 Galemys pyrenaicus | reverse complement strand
CTTTATTCCATTGTATATTCTTTGCTCCTTTGTCAAAGATTAGTTGTTCATAAGTTTGTGGGTTTGTTTCTGGGCTTTCTATTCTATTCCATTGGTCTAAATCATGTTTGAATTAATATGAACCTAGTTTCAATAATATAGAAAAACTCTGCTCCCCTTATTGCTTCATCTCCCATTTCCTCTCTGCTTTTAATGTTTTTATCTGAATGCTTGCATTCTTTTTTCAAATATGAATACTGAAATTTGATAATAAAATCTTGATCTGCAATTCTTTCCAGGGTTTGCCCCTTATTTATGTTTTTAAAGCATTATGAAATCAAAACTGGTGACTTTAACAATGTATTTCACCTTTTGTCCACATTGTGGATTTAAATAGAATGGAAAGATTATATAATATTGTAATCTTTTCCTATGGAGAACTAAATTTCCCAAAGTCAGTAATATTTAAAATGAACTTTATGTGCAATAGTGAGACAGCATATAAAGCAGTATCTTTAGAACCTTACATAAATGTTATAAAGGCCCTTAGTGTAAGAAGCAGCGCTTTCAAGAGTTCCTAATCAACTATCTGCAATTAAGCACATATTAAATGCTAGACTAAGAAGAAAAACATGGAACTTTTCTTTGATACATGGTTTCAAAAATGTTTGGTTTAAACAGTGTATCTGAAAAAGGTTTAGAATAATTAGCACACCTACACCAAGGTTGTAAAAACTACTTCCCACTAAAAGATACTAGGGATTTTTAGGAGAAATAGCCAGATTCAGAGTACGAAGTACATAATATAACATAGTATAGTTTGTCATGGCAGAAAAAGTATGTCAAAAAGACTCAGAAGATAGCCTAAAGAGGCTCCCACTGAACAAAAATGGAAGCTTGTTAGCATCAGTAAGAAGTTAATTGCAACAGAGTTCACACTTAGACAAAAGTAATGATTATTTATGAAAAAAGCTAAAGAATCTCCACCTCAGTAACTGAGTACTAGTAAATAAAGAGGAACTCAGTACAATATTATCTTTTTCTTCACTTACAGTATATACCTTAGAATAACAAAATGATTTGATAAGATTAAATCTATTTTATAGCATTTCAGATAATCAACAAATAAAATATGAAGAGATTTTGTGATTCCTCATGAGCTGATGAATCTAGACAACAATTATCACTCACTGCTATGTCCCAGAGAGAAAATAGAGAGGACAAAGGAACAGGTTAAAAATCACAGAGATGTTACATTCAGCAAAATCCAAAATGTTCTTCAATGATCCAATTTCTTCAAAAACTAAAATGCATGACAAGTGAGGGTGGGAGAAAACAGACAGAGGGGGAGGGCAGTCAGAGCTAAGGAAACTTAACTAAAAGACCACAAAAGAGTCCTACAACTATAAATAAATTGTTTCAGCAATTTAAGTAAGAAACAATTGTGGAATTTTTAACACTGACTAAATATTTGACAATACTGAGAAACTAATTTACTTAGGTATGTCTGTAGCTATATTTTTTAAAAAAGTTCTTTTTAATATAAACAATAAATACTTAGATGAAATGACATGATATCTGGAACCTGATATAAATTAACTCTAGAGAAAGGGGGAAAATTAGATTAGCCACAATTTATTATTAATCACTGTTAAAACTTGATGGAGACATAGTATTTTTAGTATGTGTTAAAATATTCCAAAATGTAAAAAGAAAAAGAAGGGGTCTACCTGGTAGGGAATAGGGTTAAATCACAGCACTATCAAGCTATCTGCAGCCACTGCAGCATGAGTTCCATCCCTGGTCAGGGAGAGGACCCACATGGCACAGTAGACCTCTCCTGTCTCTCCCGCTGCTCCCCTCAGCAGTGTATTTCAATCTGCCTGTTCTGTTCCCTACTTAGTCTTTGGTGATTTCCCTACACCCTCTGGCCTGTACCACAGTTCATGTATGCATAAATAAATACATCTTTTTAAAAAAAGAAAAAGAAGAAATACAGCAAAAAAAAAAAAAATAAAAGTCAAAAGTAAGGAAAAAGTAAATGGGTTAAAAAAAAAAAAGCTGGGATAACGTCAGTGGATGGGACTCAGAAGGAAAGAAAAGGAAACAGTGATTTCACTTGCTGAAGTTCCCAATTTAAAATCACTCTCGAGATTTAATGCTTATTAATATTAATTTCTGCTATCTTTAAAAGATAAGAGAGCTATGGCATAGTGGGATTATCTAATGCTAATTAGTTTAGCTAGTGTACAAAACTGTTAAGGAGCAAAATAAAGTCATAGTCAAAGCAACTTTAAAAGTATAAAATGAACAAAAGTTTAAAACAGAAGAACAGAAGCTTCGTTAGGGCAGAGATTTCTTCTTATTTTGTTTTTATATTAGAATAAAGTCTGACAACTATGTGCCAGACAATAAATATTTTGGAATGAATGAATGAAACAAAACTTTTAGTTGACAAGTGTAAAATATTTGGTGTAGAGTCATGGGAAATTGAGGGCAATAAGAAATTGATTTGCTCACAGTAACAGAAAGGTAGCTGCAAAAGTAGCCTTGCACATTTTCTCACATTTCCTTTTCAATAGGCATATTTGGTCTTGGTAGTTCTATTGCAAGGTCCTATTCTATTGGTATTTCCCACAGTTTCATTTTTAGTAAGAGTAACAGAAGGAAAAACTAATTTACCAGGTACCATATTAGATCCTTTTGCTTATATTACATTACTTAACCAACACAAGGTAACACTATCTCTGTATTTCAAAAAGGCCACAAAGAACCAGTAAAATATGTATAGATGAACCTAGAGTCATCTCTTATATCTAATTTCTTCCTCTCTACCACATTAATTCAGACAGAAAATGCTCTAGATAAAAATGCCCTGAAAAAAATATTTAAGAATTTTTTTTCATTTTGCTTCACATATATTCCTATTTTAAAAAAGACTGTATTCACTGAGTGTGTAAGAATTATCATGACCTCAAAATACTTCAGTATGGAAGAGTATGAGAAGCATTCAGACAAATCCTTCATATTAAAAAAAAACTTTTTTATAGATTACAAACATACCAATCGGCAGGCTTTTTCAAGAATGGTTTTCTAGTAGCTAAAGAAATAAGTATCAAATCTGTGTCCATACGCTTACACAATAAAAACATTTAAGTTGACAGTATGCTGAGTTGAAAATGTTTCCAGACTTCAAAACAATTAAAACTGCCAAGAAAGTTGAAGTGAGTGGTTGACCACTTAGCACTGGTAATATACCTTTATACATTAAGGGGAAAAGTGATGTAACATAAAAAGAGATCTCATTGTTAAGGGCTTCCTTCAACATTCATGTCCAGGAAAGAGAAAGAAAATCAGAGTAAGAAATGTTGCTACTCAAATCTAAATGGCTCTTTGCTATATTAGCTCTATTGTTCTACCTAGACCAAAAAAAAAAAAAAAATACTTTTATTTAATGTATTTATTAATCTATTTTTATCATTTTAGCTCTAAAATGTTTTTGCTGAAAAATCACTTTGATTTTACCTGAGGATGCTTGTAACAGTACAACCAATCCTGTAGGTCGGTCTTCAGAAGAAGGGCCACTCTGTCCACAAATAACACAATCATATACTGCTTCAGAAACCTGAGGTTCCGCTGTGGTGATCTCCATAGGAATATCGTTTTCAGGCGAATCTAAGGGGAAAAGTTACATCTCTTTATAATGTCCCCTTTATAATGCTATAACATGCCTTCCCATGTTCAGCTTGGTGTTGATCGATTCTTTTAATTTTTGCTTTTCAATAAAGTTCCTTACTCTTCTTTCTGTCTTGAGTGATAATCTTGGAGGATAAAGTATTCTAGACTAAAAGTCTTTTCCTTTAATACTTTAAATGTCTCCTGCTATCCTGTTCGTGACTGTAAGGTTACTCTTCTCTTGATGTTTTTAATATTATCTTCATCATTGTCTTTAAACGGTTTAATTATAATGTGCCTTGGAGAGTGTTGGTGTAGTTATTTTGTTTGAAACTCTTTGGGCCTCTTATATCTAAAAGCCTGGTTTATTTCCCGGGAATTTCTGACAAGTTTAAAATGTAGAGGCATATCTAAACAAGTATGTGAAAATACACAACAAAAAGAGAAAGATGCCCAATTTCAATACCACTGGGAAAAATTCATACAGATACACATATCTGTAATGTTTACTAAGAGTAACTGACAAAGGTCAAGAATTTAAAACAGAACTTTGGATAACACCCAGCATTAATGGAAATAAAAGAAGCCAATAAAAAAATTGGAGTTAAAAACAATAATACAATGAACAGAATTGAAAGCAAAAGTTCACTGTCTACAAAAATAAGACTAATGGATTAAAATGAAAAGATTTCAAAAGAAATAAAATAACATACTTGATGTGATTTTTTTTTTTTTAAGGAGAAAACTTCAGGACAGAATGAAGTGATGTATTTTATTATTTTTAGGTTAAAAGGAAAATACAGAACTACCTGACTTAATGCATCAAGAAATAATTCAGTCTCATATTAAGTGCCAAAAAACTAGAATTTCATTAACTCTATCTCACAAAAACAGTTTTCCTTTTCTTTTATGTTGTGATACAATCAACTTGAAAACTTCAAGGAAATCCTAATACAAAATGCATTATTCAAAGGTTTGATAAATGTCTACAGTGATACAGTGCTAAAGGCATGAAAATAAAACAGAGGACCTCTTTTTCACGCACAGTTAATTTTTATTTGAATTCTGGCTTATTAATAATTACAGATAATAATTTGCTTTTCAAGAACTCAAAAATATCATGGCTTCTTTTAACTAATTGAGGTAAAGTTGACATAAAATGTTATATTAGTTTTGGGTATAAGTTTATTTCTTAAAAAAAAAAAACAAGGAAATTACAGCTTCTATAATTCTAGAATGAGTCAAAATATATTACTGGTAATTTATAACATGATTTTTTTTTTTACTCCAGTGACCAATTTCAAAATTTTATTTAAGATTTTAAAAGTATCTTCAACCAATAAAATGCTTGTACTTAAATGCAATTACGGCTTCTCATCTATACAAATATGAAAAAATATTAACAGCAGCCTATTCTCAAAGAAGTCTGGTACAAAGAGTATATATTTTCTGTAAATGGTTATATAAAGAACAAAAATAGGTTAAACCCTTGTATAGGATTAGGAATAAGGATATTGGTTATTTTGGGGAGATACCCTGTGAGAGAGCATATTAAGGGTATTTATGGAATACTGGTAATGTTATGTATCTCAATCTGGATATTATTTTTGAAAACTCAAATAGCTCTACACTCATGATACATGCACCTTTCTATATGTATATTTTGATAAATATAATTTATATTGTATTTTGTGATTTTTAAAAAATGTTTTAAAGCCCTATTTAACAACTTAACTGGATATATTCTGTAGTATCATAATGAAGTTACTTAATTCTGCTATAACAATACTGAAACAGGGGCAAACGAGAAGGCTCTGAGACCAGAGAGCCACCAAAAAGCCCCAAAAGGCCAAAAGCCACAAACCAGAACCAAGGGTCATAGCAATACAACACCCACACCTATGAGCTATAGCCTAACAAAAGACAGTGCCTGATAAGAGGACACGTCACTGTCTGTGGATTCTCACCCACCTCAGGCTCCAGGAGCAACAACCATGGGGTTTATTTTACAAACAGGGGGAAACAAAGAGCTTACTGTATCCACATGGCCATCTATCTCACCCAGATAGTGTCAGTGATGGTCACCATCAGTCGGTCACTAGGAGTGCTGGCCAGCACTGGCCAGTAGTGATGGCCACTACTGGCCCTGCAGAGGCGGTATCAGAGACACCCAGTGTTAACATCTCTTTGTGACTGTTGGGTTATACCAACAATGAACAGCTCTTTGAGACACCAAACCCAGAGCCTTTGGTGATCCTTTCAGGAAATGTCAGAAACAGGAACGAGGCCCAGTCTGACAGAGTCCTTCCTCTTCTCTTGGATGTTTCTTTTCTTCTTTCTTCAGAGGCCAGGAGCAGAGTCTTCCCCTTCTTTCTTCCTTTGGTGGCTGGAATCACCTTCTCTTTTTCAGGGGCTGACATCTTTTCCTTCTCTTCAGGGTTCTCCTCTTCCTCTTCAGGGGCTCTTGTCTTCTTCAGAGGATCCCTCTAACTCACTTTCAGGGTGTCCCACCCACAAGTCTGATTGGACCATTTAGCACCAATCAGTTCATAGCGCACACCTGATCAGTACATTCCATAATCCAGGAAGTAAAAGTTCTCTGAGTAACAACTGCCACAATTGACTTGTGGTGGATCAGCAGGGAGAGAGAACACCACTGCTGGCTCCCACTACTGAGGCAGCTAGGTTCCAGTAACAAAAATACAATAGCTTGATCATATGGTAAGAGCAAGTTTGGATTTTTAGAATAATGTCAAACTGTCTTTCAAAGTAGCTAACATTTTGCATTCCCACCAGTAATGAGTGGTAGGAATTCTTTTTTTTTTTTTAACTTATTTATTGGACCTTCCTGGTGGCACAGTGGGTTAAGCAGCACACTATGAAGCAAACCATAGCCACTGCTGCACAAGTTCAATCCCTGCTGCCGGCCAGAGAGGGGACCCACATGGCGCAGCAGACCTCTCCTGCCTTGCCCACTGCTCCCCTCAGCAGTGTGTTTCAGTCCAACTGCTTGTTCTCCTCCCCACTCTGTCTCTGGTGGATCCACTCACAACCCCCACCCCGCACTTCTGGCCTGTACCCCAGTTCTTGTATGCATAAATAAACCTTTATTTTAAAAAAAAAAAAGAGTTGCGGGAGGTGAGAGGATTCACCAGAGACAAAGCGGGGAGCAGAACAGGCAGACTGACTGAAACACACTACTGAGGGGAGCAGTGGGCGAGGCAGGAGAGGTCCACTACACCATGTGGGTCCCCTCCCTGGTTGGGGATCGAACTTGCGCTCCTATGCTACAGATGATTCACAGTGCAGCACTCAACCCGCTGCACCACCAGGGAGGCACATGAGTAGTAGGAATTCTTATTTGCTTTTCATAATCAATTGGTAGTCTCAGATTTTTGGATTTTAGCCATTTCAGATATTGGCTTTTGGCTGGGTAGCTGTAATTCACTGTTGTTTTAATTTGCATTTCCCTAATAGCAATGATGTTGAGCATCCTTTCATAAACATATCTGCTATTTCTGTATATTCCTTAATAAGGTATTTTTGCAGCACTTTTGTTCATTTTTAATTGTTTTATTGTTGAAATATTTGTGTATTATGGATAGAAATCTTTTATCAGTTATGCACTTTCAAATACTTCTCTTAGTCTATGGCTTATCTTCTCATTCTCTTCACAGCGTTTTTTTCAAAGTATTGGTTTGTTTTTTAATTTTTATACATTTAATATATTGTGAAAATCCTGTCAAAATTTCAGATCAGAGTGAAGAAGTGTTTAAATTTTCATTATTTATATATCTTGCAACATTCTCCAACATAAAGAATTACTGGATTTTCATGTTAACATTGCATCATTTTATAATGTCCAATATAAAGTTTATGCCACAACTAATTTCTTCAATACTTTAATTTTATTAGGGATGTAATGGAACTCAAAATCATTTGTCCAATTAAATGTGGGCTAGTATCCAAAATAATGAGGTAAGTTAGCTTTCTGGAGCATGGAAATTTTCTATATCATTATAGAGATGGTGTTACATGACATACATATACCAAAACTCACTGTGCACTTTAGAGTTACGCAAAGATTGAATTATGTCATCCTTAAGGTAGCAACTGAACTCATAGGTGTTCTAATAATAAATTTTGACTTACCAACATCCATTGCAGTTTCCATGAAGCTTTTCTGTCGTGAGGCAAACTCTGCAAGCAATTTCTGCTGCCTCTCTCTAGCCTTTTGTCGCCTATATAAAAAGGAAAAAGTGGTAATTAACAAATATGCCTAAGACTTATTTACTTTTGGAAGTATACAATGTATGAAAAGCTACAGCACAAAGCTGAGAACAATGTATGAAAAGCTACAGTACAAAGCTGAGGACAATCTATTTTCTTTATTATGTATCATATTTCATGTAAGATTTGACTGTCCACTATCATGTACAAAAATGAACTTGAAATGGTTCTAAAAATTTGAATTAAAAAGTAAAAATTGAAGTAAACTCTGTAAGATTAGTTTTAGTAATTTTTTTCTGGATTTAGGCAACAAATGCAAAAAGTAAATAGGATAGCCATCAAATTAAAAAGCTCCTACACAGTGAAGGAAGCCATCAAAAAAATGAAAAGACAACCAACTGCATGAGGAAAGAGACCCACAAATAATTTACCTGATAAAATTATGGCAAATACACAAAAAACTCATAAAACTCAAAAAAATGATCAAAAATGGAAACTGGTTAGTAGAGATTTTTCCAAAGAAGATAAACAGCTGACCAACAGGTATACAAAAAGATGCTCAATATATTGATCTAGAAAGAAATGCAAATCAAAACCAAAATGAAATGTTACCTCTTCCCTATCAGAATGGGTATTATCAAAAAATGAGAAACAAGTATTGGTCAGGATACAGAGAAAAAGTAACCCTCATACACTGTTGCTGCAAATGTAAACAGGTACAGCCAGTATAGAAAACAATGCAGAGGATCCTTGAATAATTAAAACTACCATATGATCCAAGAATTCCACTTTCTCTAGGTATTTACCCAAAAGAAAAGAAAACACTAATTCAAAAAGATTCATATGCCCATGTTCATCACAGCATTATTTATAATAGCCAAATTAAGTGCCTCTCAATGGACAAATGGACAAAAATGATGCTGTATACACACACACAACAATGGGCGTGGCTGAAAGGGATCAAGAGGCACAAACTTTCAATTACAAAATAAGTAAAGGAAATGTAATGTGTAATATATGAATTAATCAACAGTAATGCAAATTTAAAGGTTTCCAAGAAAAGCTGGTAAATAGGCTTATTGTGATTACTTTACAAATAAAGAAATGTTGAGATATTATGTTGTGTATCTGAAACCAAAATGTTGTCACGTGTACTTCAATTTAAAAACAGATTTAGGGGCCTCCCTGGTGGCGCAGCGGGTTAAGCAATGCACTATGAAGCAGATCGCAACCACTGCAGCATGAGTTCGATCCCTGCCGCCGGTCAGGGAGGGGACCTATATGGCGTAGCAGACCTCTCCTGCCTCGCCTGCTGCTGCCCTCGGCAGTGTGTTTCGGTCAGTCTGCCTGTTCTGCTCCCCACTCTGTCTGGTGAATCTTCTCACCTCCCATGACTCTGGCCTGTACCCCAACTCTTGTATGCATAAATAAATAAATAAATAAATAAATAAATAAATAAATAAATAAATAAATAAATAAATAAATAGATAGATAAATCTTTTAAAAATAAATTAATTAATTAAAATTAAAAAATAAAAACAGATTTAGTTGTCCTTAAAAGGACAATCCTTTTAAAGCAATAGGAAACAGTTGAGAAATCACTGGCCTACAGAGGTAAATATAAAAGCCAATATTTACTTAGAAACATTAAATACTAAAGTAGAAAAAAAAAATCTGGATTTCCAATGACATAATTTCCTAAGCATGTCAATATGTAGCAAGAGCAATAAAGTCTTTTTAGTGAGAAGCTCACAATTTATTTAGTGAAAAACTCACTTAACCCCAAGCAAAAATAATAATGAATTGGTTACTAGAAGCAGCTCTGATATTTAGATATAAAAGAGTCAAAGGAAAAGAATAGTTAGATTTATTATTAGCTTAAGAATTATTATCTCCTGGGGCCTCCCTGGTGGCGCAGTGGTTAAGCAACGCACTATGAAGCAAACCACAGCCACTGCAGCACGAGTTCGATCCCTGCTGCCGGCCAGGGAGGGGACCCACATGGCGCAACAGACCTCTCCTGCCTTGCCCACTGCTCCCCTCAGCAGTGTACTTCTGTTGATCTGCCTGTTCTGCTCCCTGCTCTGTCTCTGGTGAATCCCCTCACCCCCCACACCTCTGGCCTGTACCCCAGTGCTTGTATGCATAAATAAATAAATCTTTAAAAAAAAAATAAGTATCTCCTAACAGAGTATTAGCAGAAGCTAAGGAGTCATAATCCAAGTTTTTATTTTGTTTAAAACAAAGGAATCTGAAAGGATCTCAAATATAACACAAAGAATGAAGCCACATTCCAAATCTAAGTACATATTTCTTTTGTTTTGTTAATTTTTACGTAGAAGAACCGGGATGCTAGCCAGAGGTGCAGGGGGTGAGATGTGTGTGTGTATACCAGAAATAGAGTGGGGAGCAGAACAGGTAGATCTACTGAAATATACTGCTGAACCAAGGCAGCAGTCAAGGCAGGAGAGGTCTGCTGTGCCATGTGGGTTTGCTCCCTGGCCAGGTGGTCAAACTCAAGTCATAACGGTGATAATGGTAAGACTTAACCCCTAGTCCAACACGGAGATCCTATGCAAATATTTCTTTAGATTAATTCATTCTGCCACCTTTCATATGTATACCTTATGTATACCTTATCAACTTCCAAAGAGTATTTTAATTTCAAGTTGGTTGTCATTAAAAATAACAACAGTACACCAGGACCTTTATAACATCAGAATAAGAAAATACTATTAACTAAAGAAAGAATTTGGGCTTTGCTAGATTTGAGGATGCTGATGAGGCTGCCCAGAAAATGATCACACAAGATTCTCTCCTCAAGACACCTTGCTCTGGCATATAGAGTATGTTGAGCTAAGGCTAATGAGATTCCTAGAGAAAACTTGGCACTTGCCTGAGTCCTTCACCATTCCCTAATCTAAGAAGAGTCACTCCCTAAACTTTAGTCCTTTCCTAATCCACTCCCATTTTTAATAAAGTAGTACAATGTAATTTGGGGTTAATGCTCATATGGCTTATCTCTAAATATGTCCTCTCTGAGAATCTCTCTTTAATCTCAGAGTAAAAGATGAAGTCACCTCTTCCTTTATTCCCTCTCCCCTATCCTAAGAACCTCAGGCTCAACACTAAATTTATATCCTTTCTCCCTAACCAATAAGAATGACAGGATCTGCATTATCACTGTAGCTTCCCTGTGCCATGTTATTGTTTTTCCATTGCTAACTTGCCTGATGTTTTGATTACATCCAACCTAGAGAAGAACCAAAGAGGTGGAGGACAAGATCAGTGATCACAAAAATTTTTCCTCAGCAAGGGAAGGTTAAAATAATTTAAAACAGGAGGCTTGGGGAATAGGAAGAAAAAGTAAAAGGGTTAGTTATATATTAGCTCATCAAGAAAGACAAACTTTTTACTCAAAAAAAAAACTCAAAAAGGGGTTTATCATAACCCACAAAACATAGAATACTAAAAAACACAATGGACAGAGTATACCATAGCAGTTTCTTTTCATTACAATTATAGCCATCACTACAAAAGTCAAAGGACTTTGTTAAACTGAAATTCTATGAAGTCATTCCTATGGTAAACCTAAAAGTATGTTTCTATTAATCTGAAAAGATTCAAGGATATAGCATATAGAATTTAGAAGAATGGATACTGATATAAATTTTTAGATTATTCACATTATGCTCTCATCAAATTAGTGGAGATAATCACTACCATTTATAAAGTGGTCTACGTTAGCATGAAAAGTTACATAATTTTGGCAATGATATTTAAATGATTTTTAACATTCCTAACTTTTACTTTAAAGGTAATTTAGGTTCCACTTAATAAAACTTGCTTCATTATTTTGTAACCACACTCTTATTTTTTAATTTTCATACTGCTTTTGAGCCAAAATGTTATTATTCAGGTCAATTGCTCATCTTATTCATCAAACTTAATTCTCAATGACATTGGCCATTTCAAAAGATTTAAATCCAGACCTTTTCTAAACATGGATTGTGGCAGGAGTGGCTTAGCACAATTTGTCAAGACCCAGCAGCCTAGCATTACTCAAAAAAGTAATATAAACTGAGGATGCGGGAGTAGAGAACTACAAATATGGAAAGAAAGGAAAAAAGGAAGTCTGCTATAGGGTTGGATTAGAATTGGAAGTATCAAATTAAACACATAATTGTAATACCATCCTCTTTTCCTCCCTTTTCTCTTTCCTGTGTGGTGTTTGTGTGTCTGTCTCTCTCTCGCTCTCTCATACACACACATATTTCTCAGTTCTGTCCACTAAGAGGGTGTGAGAATAGCTAAATCTCATTGAAATGTGCACATGGATTGTGATTTGAAACACCATTCGCTATTAGAAATAACCTGGACTTCTTGGAGGAATTGCTGATTCCAAATACAAGAAAAATCTGAAATAATCCTCAAATAATAATAGGAATAAATCAAAGGACACAGAAACCAACCTGAAGGGATTCCCACTAACCAAATTGAGAACATTTTGAGCTTATTAAAATGAATTACAAGTATATGAAATTACAATCCATAAAATATAATAGGAATTCATGAGTCTATTCTGAATTTAATCAATAATTAACTAATTAAATAGAAAGTTGATGCCAAACAGGATACTGCAGGGTCTCAAAAGTTACATTCTTCATTAAACACATTGGTCACACAAAGCAGTAAGTCAAAACTGTGTACTTAATATTGGTTGATTCCATCATTGAAATAAACTAGATACTGTGGTTTCTGTATCTGGATACTATTTTGTTGTGTAATATTTGTATATTTTAATTAAATTATTTGAAAACAGAAGAAGAATTATGATATCCCCACAGTAATAATAGAAGTAGCAATTTTTCCAAAAGGCTCTACAATTTTATGGTGGTAATTTAATATTGAGATCAGAAATTCTTGTCTTCTCACCTTCTAACTAACTCAAGCATACCACACACATAAGCACTATGCTTTATTCCATTTCTCTTACAAAATAATCAGTTATGATTATATTGAATAGTCCCTAAATACCAGGAGACTGGCCTCAGTGGCAAAAAAAAGTGGGAGAATTATCAAACTATCAACTCTACCATATATATTCAAATGTTACAAATAAAAATTACCTCTCTTCTTTGTCCAACGTTTTCTTCTCCGCTGCAGTGATTTTTTTGGGCGGTACTGGAGGGGTCACTTTTCTACATATCTCTTCAATGATGCGTTTGTTCATTCTGCTTTGCAATGCAGCTTTTAGTAAAATTCTTTCTACCGCAGTTATACCATCTCCATGACTGTATTTAGGAGTTTCTGGTTGGATTAAAATTTCTATGTCATCAAGCCAAGGAGGATAGTAAGAGTTCTGTTTTCCTGAGAGTTTGTGGTGAAGCTTAATTAACAAAGACAAGATGCTTTCTTTAATTTCCAAGATGGCTGTTGTTAACTGTGGAGCTGAACCAGGAGCAGACCATTTACTTGAAGACTTAGGACGAACCACCTGATTTGCCTCACTGCTACTGCGATTGATGATCTCCTGAAACTTCTTTCTACGTTCTGCTACTAAGCTGAAAACTTGAGCTGTACCAGAATTCTACCATTAAAAAGGGGAAAGAAAGACAAATCAAGAGAAGTTATACAGTAGTAAACATATTAGTACTACATTTTTCAAATGGAATATTCAAAGTTTCATCTGAAGAAGTTATTAAATAGATTTGTTCTTTTTCATAAATATGCCTCTTCACCTCACATTCTCAAATATATTATTTCATAGTTTCAATGAGGAGAAAGGAGGTTATCCACAATACCACTTCTTTTACAACCTTCAGTTCTAACTACCAGGGAAAGAGACAAACTATGAGTAGTTATATTAAAGAGGAATCATAAACTGTTACTCATCAGTTTAAAAAAGATAGGTGTTCCATTCAATATTCATTAAGAATATTATCCTCTACTAACTTCTGACAGCTACATTTTCTAGTTAAGATAATTATAATAAAATTAACTTTTTTCTAAGTTAATGAACCTAAACTCTTAATTTCATTATTAAGGAACTTTAAATGTTTTAAAGTTAATGCTAACATAAGTGCTTTAAGTTACTAAAATGAAACATAAAGATAAAGGATTAAATTGCTGGGTTTCATGTTTGAATGTTACTCTAATTTTATAATTTGAACAAATATTTTTCTTGATAATTTATCTTCTAAATACCCTTTCTACTAAAACAGTTGTTGCATTTGGCATCTCAGAAATTTTCTTTAAGATATGTCAGTTTAATGAATTTCATTGTTTTATGCAAGAATAGAAAGGATGCTCCGCTATCAGTTGAGCTTTATGAAATAAGAGTTTGCACTATCTTTTAATACCAAACTGCTTTTCAAAGTACTCTCTACCAGCATTAGAGGCAAAAGCTGTTTCCTTACAGAGATTCCAGTATTTTAATCAAAATTCTTTATTGTGTTCACAGCAAAATCATACAGTCAAAGGCAAAGAAAGCTCCCACAAGTCGACTGCACTATAAGAAAACTGATTCGCTAGTCCTACACAGAAGTACCTAGATTATAGGGTTGAGAAGGAGAAGGAAATAACTTTATCATTTCAAGTCTTTTCATTTCTGCTTTTTTAAAAATTAGTTAATTAAGCTACATGCGATGAAATGACTTCAAAATTAATCTAAATATACAACATACAGAGCTTAATATTTTTGTGGGCTATTTTATTGTAATTAAGTTACTGTTAAACAGCAAAAATAAAAAGTAAATGTGCATGCTTTCAGTAATTAAAAGTTATGTTCCCTGGTTGTCATTCATTTTTTAAGATGTTAGTAACAATGTCAGATATAAACAGACACAAATATGCCACTTATAATTGGTCCAAGATACTTCTAACACTAAAAAGAAAAACCCACTATTAAATATTATTTTCTTTTAATATCAATTTTCTTTAAAATTAAGCCTACATCATATCAAAAAAACACACACTTATATTAAACACTTAATTTAATGATATTAACATACATACACACACAAATACTTCTGAGTGTTTCCCCATTTCCAGTTAAAGTCATATTACTAGTTAGTGCAAATATCATTTATGTCTACCTCTCTCTGAAGAACTTTAGGCCGTCGTGAACTCTGGCAGATTAAAGGAAAAGATTAGTAAGGCAGAAGTTACTTAGATGTATCAGAGGGGGGAAAAAAGATGAGGTTACTTAAATAAATCAGAGGAAATAAAGGCAATTTAAAGTTACCTACAACCATATTCATTTTCTCTGGCTATCATAAGATGATCTAAACGATGTAAAAGAACATAGTGAAGTTTTTCCTTTTTTCTTTCCTTCCTTTATACTTACTTGTGAAGAACCCAAGCTATCAGAGCTTGTACTTGCAGGTGAGTCTCTCTTAACTTCTGGAGCGGTCTCTGGTACTCTCACTCTAACATAGTTTACAAAGTGTCGCATGTTTGATACTAAGTTACTGCCAGGAAACCAACTGTCGTGACAACGTTCTGGTCCACACACTGATGTCTAAAACAAACACAATAACCATCAAATATTCCCAAGTCAGGCCTAAAATGCAGTAGAGATGTCAGAAATCCAAATAATTATCTACTAAGTGTCATATTCCATAATCTTTTACAGTCTTACCCACAAATTTACAAAGGGCTAATAAAACCAAACACAAAATGCAAATAAATTTCTCAATAGTAGTATGGGTAAGTCCAATGAAACTCAGCTAAATTTCTCCTGAAAAATACATTTTTCAATCTGGAAATAATTAACATTTTCATATTTCATTAGTAGTAATAGTGTCAAATGCTAATTTGGATTAATCGTGAATGAATGTATGAAAAATCAACCAAAAGGCTGAATTAGCATTACAAATTTCAGTAGAGTTTTAACATCAATGAAAGAATATATGCTGACTCCACTTAAGCCTACAAAGTACTACCTACTCATACTTGTTTGCTTTTTGCTGTTTTCATGCTGTTAGATAATGTCTTTTGGGAGGAGGGGAGGAGGACATGACATTGTAATGTTTTTATGGCAATGTTATTTTTAAAGGGGCGAAATACATTATAGTTTGTCTTCTTCAGTATTTTAAATATTCTTCAATATATCAATATTTGCTCCATTACCTCAAAATATTTACAGAAAAAAAAGCTAAAATTCTATTAAAAATCCCTAATCAAATTATTGGAACATCTACACTGAACTCCTAACTTAACAATTTACTATTAATTAATGTTAGTAGCATAATATAAAAAATTCATTAACCACTTTTCTTATATCGCTATGTTATGATTTAAAATTTTTAAATGCACTATTTCTATAAGTGACATTAAATCCACCAGTAAAACCTCTTAAAGAATATGCATTTGAAGATGAAAAAGTTCCCTTTCCAGTAGTTCTTTTTTTTTTTTAATGCATACAAGAGCCGAGGGGTAGGCCAGAGGTGGGGAGTGGGGTGAAAAGATTCACCAGAGAGAGGGTGGGGAGCAGAACTGGGATCTACTGAAATACAGTGCTGAGGGGAGCAGTGGGTTAGCTCCCTGGCTGGGGATCAACCTCCTGCTGCAGTAGCTGCTGATAGCTTCACAGTGCTGAGACTTAACCTCTTGTGCCACTAGGGAGGCTCATTTTTTCAGTAGTTCTTAAAAAAATTTTATGTGCATGAATTCATCAACTGACACTTCAACATGACATACTCCCTTTATTAAATCCTTTGTCACAACTCTGACATTCAAAAATATAAGAAATTACTTACTTCTTCCTCTGATTCCTCTTCAGCTGAATTTTCAAGTCCTAATTCAATCAGATATAAAACCATGCAGAGTACATGTTCTGACAGATTTTGATGATCCATCAAAATCTTTAAAAAGGGAAAAGAAGCCTCATAATTATCTTTCCACAAATACATTTTATTTAAATACCCAAAAACATTTTAGTGTTTTAGTTGAAAATACGTAACACACAAAAGTCACAAACAATTATAATCACATACAATTGTATTTTATAGGTTACATTATACATTACATTATACTATATAGCATATCAGATATGTTAAAAGTTGTATCTTGCTGAAAAGACAAACTTAAAACCAATAAAATAGGTTCCCCCTCAAAATCACATAGTATTTAATGCAAATCTAGCTTACTGATTTTCAAAAGGTTGACACATTAAGTAATCTATTAAAACCATATAGTAACTAATAACACAATTTAACAAGTATATTTTACATTCTAATTTGCTAACACTCTCTGCTAATGACAAGAGTATCAGATAAATTTGTTACATAGGTTACCTCATGCAAATGTGTTTAAGCATGGCACCCAGCATATAAATGAAAGCATAATAAATGTTTAAGGAACATTAATGTTCTTAAAATCTGCCTTTAAAATTGAAGTTCTGAGCCTGAGGAATTTGTGAAGTTATAAAAAATGTATGTTAGTGTTTGGTTTATACAAATGAGAAAGGAAAAAAGGGATGCAAGTAGTAAAAAAAAAGGTTTCACTGAGGAAACACTGATAGATCTGACCTTATACATGGATTATGCAATGCAAATCATACACATCTTACACTTGATTTTTTGCATTATCTATAACAATAAGCCACTTGATATGATGTAACAAACTACTAACCAGATGATACCTAAAATATCATTAAAATAAAAAGCCCTGGCAGATATCAAGTTGTCCACATCAAAAACAGTCATCTGGACAAATAACAGGAGAAAACAAGAGGAGGAGGATCTGCAGGGTGTGAAACTGCAGAGAGCGAGAAAGAGGACAGGCTATGCTGAGCCTTATAAAACTGCCCAAATGGCTAAGAGCACTGGGAAAAGAGTACCTAAGATGTAGTCTATTGTGATCAAAGAATAAAAACTTTCAATTCACTGACTGTCTAATGTTTCTTTTCAGTCATCTTTTGTGTGGGACAGTGATCAGTAGCATAGACTTTCAAAACATTTTAAAATATGATTTTTAATATAAAAAAATTTTAATCATTTCACTAAATTATTCTCTTGGAATTAAATCAAAATAATCTAACCAATATTTTTTGAGGTACACCTCTAAATTATAACAGAAAAAGACAAGCTTAAAATCTAACCCTAACTGTTGGCTACAGAACTGAAACATCCAGAGGAGAAGGGGTAAAAAGGAGAGTAAGAGCAAAGGAAGCACAGTGAACTATAGTAGTGGACTGCAGATGATTTGATGGTGTGTACACTATGGTGACGGAGGGATGGGGATCCTAATGTAACCTCATTAAGTAAAATAAATTTATAATTAAATAAGTCTTTTTTTTTAAGATTTATTTATTTATGCATACAAGCACTGGGGTACAGACCAGAGGTATGGGGGGGTGAGAGGATTCACCACAGAGAGCGGGGAGCAGAACAGGCAGATCAAC
>JAGFMF010011870.1:18020486-18041541 GCA_019455555.1 Galemys pyrenaicus | reverse complement strand
CCATGTGGGTCCCCTCCCTGGCCGGCAGCAGGGATCGAACTCGTGCTGCAGTGGCTGCGGTTTGCTTCATAGTGCGTTGCTTAACCCACTGCGCCACCAGGGAGGCCCCTTAAATAAGTCTTAACAGAAGTAACTTTTACAAGTAAAAATTGGTCAGAGTTGAGAAGAATGGAAGTACAGATCTAAAAGCATTATTTCATTGCATAGCAAACATTAAGAAAAAAACTAAAATGTCCACTTACCTAAATTTAAGGTATTCTTAAGTAATTTTTAAAAGCTGTATGTAGTATTTTGAAATTTTCATTTAAAATATGCTTACCTTTCTCTTAATTTCTTTTAGTTATTCAAATTCTAATTAGGAAGAGGAAGAAGTAACAGGTTTTCTTTATATCTAACTGTATAATATGTACATCTATAGCTGTTTTATTTACATAAGTATAGTCCTTCTGTCCTTCATCTCTTATCCATAAGAGAAATTCAGGGTTAACCTAAAAATTTGAGATTCTAACACATTCAACAAAGGTAAATTCTAAATGCTGCCCCACAGGAACCCAATCAAACCACTCCAAGTCACACTACTGATAAGAGGAAAAAAAGTAAACAGAACAATGCTAAACTAAGAATCACTGGCACCATTGGCTGCCATTTTGACTTTCTTGTTTTCGTGGATTCTGGTGATAGCTTTGTTTCTTATTCATTCCATTCCTCCCACAGATTTACAGCAGTTCAATTCTTATTCAACTTAAGCCATCAGTAAATATTTCCATATAAAATTGGATAAGAATACTTTCCCATAAGTAATGGTATACTATTATGTTATTTTCAACTTAGAACTCACATACATGTAATTAAGATATATTCTCATACTTTTTAAATGTATAAATGTGCTTCACTTTATAAACAGTACTTTTATGTAAATATTATCCTTTGAAAATCATGGAAATAAATTCTAATCTGAGTCTTTCTATTCAAATTACTACTGTACCTTGTAAAGCAGAGTGAACAGCACAATGTGTAAAGTTTTACAGTGCAGAAGTCTCATGAGACCTTTATAGCTGGGATGGAGTGGAGTCCTTTTCTTATAGGGAGGCCAAGGATTTCCAGGGAATTTTCCACTCTGTTTTAAACTGTAAAAATAAAACAAAACTAAAATTAAAAGACCCAAAATTAAACTGCTTTATTAGTGTCTTAAAGACATTAATTTTGCCACATTTCTCTATACAGTACAAATTTTAATCAAATTATTAAGAAAAGCCAAACAGGTGTCTATTCTCTCCACAATGAACATTACTATTTTCCTTTCCTATTGGATAAAAGGACTAGAGAGATAAGCTGAAAACTAGAAATATGAATAGGAAAATCTTGACAAAGGAAAACAAAGAGTACAAAATAAAGAACTAAACAGAGATATTTCCAAACAAAACAGATAACTTAAAAATCTTCTACTATAAACAGCTGGAAAAACTAGGTAAAATACAATCTTCTGAATGCACATTTGAACTCACAAAAGAGAAAACAAGAGTCCCATCCCGCCCTGCCCCAGGTACCAAAAGAAAAAAGAAAGTTTAAGCACTAAACTGTTTTTGGTAATGGTTTTAAAGTTATTAAGCAGGCATATCTCACGGTGATGAGCTCACAGAGGGCTCCTAGAGGGAATCAAGAGTCCATATAAAGCTAAAAACCGTCCATGAAAGATTAACTCACAAGGAGAAATAAGAAAGATTTTGTCTCTTATGATATAAATGGTACAATAGGCTCACCAGGAAGATAATTATTAACTTGAAGGCAAGTAATAGCAAACTCAAAACACAAAAAGCAAAATCTGAGTATACACAGAGAAAGTGACAAATCCATAACCATAATAGAGGACATTAACATACTTCTAACAAAAAGTCCAAGAAAAATAAATTGCTGAGGATTTACAAGATTTTTAACAACACAATTAACAAAATTGAACCTAATTCAAGTAAGGAACATCTAATAATTAGAAAGTGAACATAATTCTTAAATATATTCAGAACATCTATAAAAATTGAAATATTAGAATACAAAGTAAATCTCAACAAGTACCAAAAAACAATTAGATGGACTATAATCACTTGTCACAAAGCAAGTAAAACTAGAAATCAACTAAAACTCTAAACACATTAAAACTTTGTTTTTATTATAATCATAATAGAAATATTTTAATATTTAGACCTATACAGAAAAAAATTTTGATATACATCAAAAGCAGTATTTGGGAAGAATGTACCATAGTATTGGTTCATTTCCATTGAACTATAACTCACGCTTAAACAAAACTAAAACAAATTTTGTCTATAAGGCACATCAAAGATATTTGCCCTTTCGTAAACACTAGATAGCATTTCTGTACTACACTTGAGAGTCATTTTAAAAACATCAATAAATGGGGAAAAGAAAGAAATGTAACAATCAATACACCACAGAATGGACACTTGTTTACAATATTAGAGCAGAAATAAGGTCATACAATATTCTGTTCAAAATCAGTTGGTACACTATATACGTCCACACTTAATGTGCAAATAACCAGAAAAGTGGTGTGATTAACTTTGGATAAAAAAACAAATTTTAGCAAGATTTCTAATTTGCAAATAAAAAATTTGCAAACAATGAGAATCATTTGTATATGATGGAATTAGGATTACAAATTGGTGAGAAAAATATTGTTAAATAAATTTTCCTGGTGACTGGAATCTTAGTAACTGGAAGGTTGGAAAATGGGAAGCTAAAATGAGGAATGAATCAAAATGTCAGACCTTCCTCGTGGTACAAGGGGTTAAGTCGCAGCACTATGAAGCTATTCATAGTCACTGCAGCCAATGCAGCCACTGCAGCACGAATTAAATTGTAGGTCAGGAAGGTGACCCACATGGCACAGCAGACCTCGTTGTCTCACCCACTGCTCCCCTCAGCGGTGTATTTCAGTCATTCTGCCTGTTCTGTTCCCCACTCTGTCTCTGATGACTCTCTCATCCCCTGCACCTCTGGCCTGGCACACAGATCTTGTATGCAGGAATAAATAAATCTTAAAAAAGAAAAAAAAGAATGAGAATGTCCTCTCTCTCACTCCAAAAAAATTCCTGTTGTAGAATTCATCTCTGAAGAAAGTAATGCAAGAACAGTTAAAGGTAGAATTGGAGGTTAAACGCAAATGCGTTTTTTTAATAAAATGCATTTTTGATTCAAAGTCCCTATGCCTTATCTCCATTCAATTCACAGAACATTATCTTCTAAGCAATATGTTAAAGACACTTGTCAGGAATCTGAGCAGACTGAAAAGAAAACTAGAAAAAGACTAAATAATATGATTTCTCAACAAACCTGACCTCCCAAATCAACCTACATTAAAACTCAGAATCTACAAGAGTTCTTAACCATAATCAGTCAGAAAGATCAGACATCCAAAGAAGGCCTCTAACATGGAAGTTAGAAACTGAACAATAGAAACATAATTTAGAAGAAATGTATATTATGAGGTGAAGGAGGAGGAGACTGGAGGGGACTTAAAAATAAAAATTATTATTGACATATCAGAGAAACAAGTTGTATCTGTGCTCTAGAAATGAAAGCCATAAAACTGTTTGCACTTAAAAAAAGGTTTCTAATATAATACTATAGTGATATAGTATCAATTATAATTAAATTTAGGTATAATTTTCAAAACAACCCAACAGCACAAGATAAAATAACAACCATTCTATTTCATTCAACATAAAAAAGCATTTTGTTTTTATTTTGTATCTTCATTTGCTTTAAGCACTAGCCTCTAAATATGGAGTTCAAAAATAAAGGTGTTATATTTGCTCAAGGCCACAGGCAATATATCATCTTGACTGCTCATTTCAAAAGAATTAATGGAAAGATGCAAATGAAAAGCTACATGACAGCAAAAAAAAAAAAAATTTAGTGACTCAAACTGACATCTAATTATTGACTATTTGAGACAAAAATGGCACATATGATCTCATATATTATACTTTCAAACATGGGGCAGTGGCCATTAACCTCCAAAGATGTCCGGACGATGGGAAGCAACAGAAATACCAGAAACTAGAACATCAAAAACATATGCTTTTGTTGAATTTAAAAAACCAACTGCATAAAAATTACTTGTCTTTTTTGGAAATGGCCTTGACTACAGTTCTAACATCCTCAAATGTAAATATAACATTGAATCAAATGGATAGCTTTGTAAAAGCTCATTTGCTTTGTTGTTGTTATATTGTTCTTGTTTTCTTTTTAAGAGCTGAATTGCCCACCGAGGATCTTTGGGAACTGTAAGTAAAGGAGGTAGGATGAGCCACCACCACTGTCTTAGACCTCCCCTACTTGTTGCTGAGACCCCTCTTACGGTAACAGCCTCTGAGATATTTTCACAAAATCTTTCACAAAAGATCTTGAAGGCCTTTTTGAGCATTAAGATCCCAAAATTTTAAACATCTAAAAATTGTATAAAGTAAATGGCTTATTTTCACATAAACTCTTAGCACAAAAATTTAAAGAAATTTACTTTTCAATCAATTAACAATTATTGATTGGCTACTCAAAGTACCTACCACAAAGCTAAATTCTGAGGACACAATTTTAATTTAAACAAACATTTTTCAATATTATTTTCAAAAGGGCTTTCTATTGCCTTCTTGAAAATAAAAAATGATCCCATTCAATTAAACTCAGTTAAGTCACTTTTTATGCCTAAAAAGAAAATTAAAATGATCAGTAAGTCCTACAGTTTTGGGTTAATTTCCCAGCTATGCTATAATAAGCAATGGAATAGTCAATTATATAGTAAATTATAAATCAACTAAAAAATACTATCTAAAAGAAACACATGCAAATTAAATTTTTAAAAAAATCATTCTACAAAAATACATTTCTTCACAGCTATGAAATTTTTATTTAAGTATATATGTTACTAAGTGAATATAATATTTTGTACATAAAGTTCTAAAGATTAATTTAAAAGAAATGGTTAAAAGGTTTTAGTCTAAAACTAAAAGGTATGGTTGTCACCTGTTACTACTACATATCTATTGTTATTATTTTATATATATTTCTTTTAAAATAGATTTTCAAGCTGCCACTTCAGAATACTTCTAAGAAACTATAAATAAGTTGCACAGCAGCTTGAAAAACAAATGGAATGAGACAATTAAGAAAAAAATGGAATGCAAAGGAAGAAAGAAGGAAAAAAATGCTCTGGGGATATGGTTTTCTTTATATGAAGAAATTACAAAACAAAATATGACATGGATCTAAACAACTAGTAACATAATAGATCAGAAAACCCACGATATCTACAAACAGAAAAGGTTACCCGTATGTTAGTATAGATCTAACAGTATAGGTCTAAATCAGGTTTCCCAACCTCTAATGATATTTAGAGGCAGATAATTGTTGTTTGTGAGGAATAGACATCTATTAGATGTCAGTAACAACACTATCTTCAGACATGTCCCTGAGAGGATGAAAATAGCCCCTACAAATAATTATAAAATCACATAAAAAGCATTTAAAGATGTTGCTTGGAAAGCAGAGCCTTAGACACCTCCCCAAGGGTTTTGAGAGAGAGAAAGAGAGAGAGAGAGAGAGATGCTGATGGCTGACATAGGTTTTGTTTTTTGGTTTTGTTTGGGGGTATTGAGGGGATGTTAAAATTCTGTACTACAAACTTTCTCCAGACATATCTGTGATGAATCTTAAATTCAACGTGTACCTATCTATTGTTGTTTAAAGTTTCAGTTATGTCTAATATCTATATTTACACTTTGATAGTTTTCTGAACAAATAGTTTATCAAGATCAAAAACACTTCATTATTTTAAACTTCTTAAAAATTGTTTAACTTAAGCTTTTAAAAAGCACAAGAAAATGATATGATGTTCAACAATATAATATTAATTACTGGGGCTTAAAAATAGGTAGAAATCATACAATAAAAATAATCCATAAAAACATACAAAGTTGAAATCTTCATTCAAAAAAAAAAAAACATTCAGAGTATGAACCTCTACTCCCAAAACATATACACTATTGGAAAGTAATGTTATATCACTTTAGAAAAAACCTTAAAAAAAAAAAAAGATATCCTTCAAAACTTTTATTTCCTGTAGTCACCAACATTTTAAGCAACTTTATTAAATATTTACAAATAAAATTTATTTTGTTTGGCTATTTTCCCAGTGTCAAAAACACAGCAATATGACAATATTTTTTACAGAAACCCATCATTTTCGATGTCAGATAATTTTATTATTTTAACTTGTGCCTCCTCTACTGGTTTAAAAGTAGAACAACACAAAACCAAGCTTTGAATGCCACTGGTCAAATAGCAACTAAGTAAGTTTAGCACTTTAAAATTAAGTTTATCTATGATGATGATTTATAACATTTATTTTTATCACGCTAACCACAAATTTTGATTCCTATGAGAACATATATCACAGATTTTTTTTAATTTTAAAATATTTTCTTCTCTAAAAGATGACAGTAACGAGCACATATCACATTTGTGTTATAATGGAAACTTTTCAATGTAAATACAAAATATTAATATACTACTATACATTAATATACTAATCAATATAATGGAAAATTTTCCATGAAAAACAATGTCTATTATTTAATACTAATCAATAAAACAGACTTACAATGCTGTGTATCTGTCCATTGCAGACTGCACATCTCTGCGGTAAACTGTACGAAGAATGACCATAACTGGGTCAAACTCCTGATCCCAGACTTCAGCTATTATTCAAAAGAAAGTAAAAAAAGTATACTGAGTACTCAGGAATAAAGTCATCCCCTAATGTATTAAATACACAAGTATATTTCAAATTTAAAAGATGAAATAGTTTAAATTTATTGCATGTTTGCATTAATAATCTTGATGTCAAAACTACTTTTTCTAAGTCAAAAATTATAATTTCATCATTATGGATATTCTTATTTCATCAAGCAGTGTGAGTAAAAGCTCTTATAATGTGATGATGCCTTATTGTAATAGTTTAGTTCATTGTCTTTTTTTTAAGTGCCAATTAGGAATTAAAAATACCCAACACGTTAACACTTTTTGAAGTATTCAAAGATAAAATGTGAGAACTAGATTTAAAAATTAATGACCTATTCAAGAAGCTCATTTTACAAACATCATTTCATTTATAAAAGATTCTCTGTTATTTTGCTAAAACTGAACACTGGTCTCCTTACCGTCACCATTACTAGGAACCACTATCTTATGTGTACAACTGGAGGCATATAAGATGATTTTAAATATTAAATATATAAAGCTTTTTAATAATTATATAATTGCTTCAACATGTATTTAAAACCTGCACACTGCAAATAAAATCTGTGTCTTCATTAATCATTCTTAAAATGACAAGTTCTAAAAAGCAAATCCATTTTAGAAAATACAGCATAATATGTATATAATAGTAGAGATGGTATTCAAATGTGACAAAAATCTACAAGTTGGCCTTAGTACAATAGTTTTAGAAACCATTGCTTTATGAGTGTCTCTTTCCATGTATTAATTTTTTTCCCTTGTTGTCTGTAGAAGATTTTACAATATTTGAAACATAGTGGGAAATTTTAGCTTCTGTCTTTACATCTGCTATAATTTCAACTTTCCAGCATAAGAAACTTTTAACAATTGCCTCTAGTTCCATGTAATGGGTTATTCATCTTAACTAATTATCATAATATGACTTAAGATCCTTAAGAAAGGACTTCACAAGGCCTCCCTGGTGGTTCAAGGAATTAAGTCTCAGCACTATCGCCAGCCCCTGCAGCATGAGTTAGATCCCTGGTCAGGCACAGCAGACTTCTCCTGCCTCCCCCGCTACTACTCCCTTCAGCAGTGTATTTCAGTAGATCTGCCTGTTCTGCTCCTCACTGTCTCTGGTGAGTCTTCTTAACCACTACCACCTCTCCCACACCTCTGGCCTAAACCCCAGTTCTTATATGCACAAATCAATTTTTAAAAATAATAAATCTTTTTTAAAAAAAAATCTTCACAAAGGCAAAGTTCTCTGTTATTTCTATTACCTTTTTTGGCATCCATTTTAAATCTATTAATTTGTACAAATAAAATGTTAATGTTTTTATCAGAATTATAAAGCAAAAGCAAAATGGAACAAAATTAGTTCCTCTAGTCCAGTGGGCTTCAGCATTTCATAAGGTTGAAATCTCCAGAGAGGTTTAGCAGGGACTACTTAGGAGCAAGGAGGTGGCAAAAGAAACGACAAGCTACATCTGCTACCCATACTCATTTTAATAATATTAATAGTAAGGTTTTATTTCTTTATAAAAAATTCACCTAAGTTTTAGTTCCCAGAACTAAAGGTTTATTTCAACTGCTTTTTTTTTTAAAAGATTTATTTATTTATGCATACAAGAGCTGGGGTACAGGCCAGAGTCCAGGGAGGTGAGAGGATCCACCAGACAGAGCTGAGAGTAGAACAGGCAGACCAACTGAAACACACTGCCGAGGGCAGCAGCGGATGAGGCAGGAAAGGTCTGCTACGCCATGTGGGTCCCCGGCCTGGCAGGAGGCAGGGACCGAACTCGCGCTGCAGTGGCTGCGGTCTGCCTCATAGCGCGCTGCCCAACCCGCTGCGCCACCAGGGAGGCCCCTCAACTGCTTTTAAAAAGCTTAAAAACATTTACTCAAATCCAAGAATAAAAAACATTTTCATTATCATACAACTATTGTAATTCAGTACTGTATTTGAATATAACATCCAATCTTGTCACCCTAATCTTCAAACACCCAGGGCTTCATCTTAGTGTTTCAGTGTCTATTGTACTATTATGTATAGATTTTACTTAAAAAGCAGATTCCCAAAATCCATACCCAGAAATACTGCTGGTAGTAAACTGAGGCTAACACATAGGAATCTGTGTTTTTAATAAGGCCTATAATTAAATCTGAGAAAGGTAGTCCTCACATCATAATTTAATTAATATACTCTATATTGAGCCAGAAGAACCCTCAACTTCAAAGTTCATTTTAGATGAAAAGTTCACGTCAATAAAGAAACATCTTTTTTTTTTTGATAGAATACATTTCAGCCAGAGACTCTAGATTGTTCTTGCTATCTATGTGAATACCCTGAAAAATTTAGATGACAAGATTCAGTCTGCTTTATTTTTGCCAAACACAACTTCAAAGTAAGCATCATATTTTTTCATTTTAACAATGTGTTGAAGAAAAGTATAATTGGTACTTCTTTCAAAATTTTAAAATATGTTAGTGAAAATGAAAAAAACAAACTATCACCTGCCTCTGACTATTGTCAAGCATGTCATGTATAAATCAGAGGGGAACCTTATAAAAACATTCACTTAAGGAAAAGTTTTCTATATATTTACATATTTTTCAAAATGTAAAAAAGTGTTACCAGAATTCTACATATATTATAACTGTTTCAAGTTAAAATTCTGGTAGTAAGAACTATTTCAAAATCAACTTTAAACCATAAATACCTTCAAAATAAGAATATATTTTGTTTTCTAATTTCTCATTCATTTACAGTTTATTCACTTACAAAAAATGAACTAAAGTACACATGTAAAATTAATTTTGTAATACAGAGTTATCTAAAGTAGCTTATGGTAGCATAAACTCTATATTTGTAAATAAAGGAAAGCAGTATCACTATTTACCGTGAAAGATATACATCTATACAGAGTTTAATGGGGGGGGTGGGGGGAAGCTTAATAAAGGATAAAACATTTACTTTCAGTTTACAAAATTCTACTTCAAAAAAACAGTATTTCAAAAAATTTCTATGCATATAAACGTACCTTTGGGAGTATACATGCCTTGTTGCATAGAACCTCCAGGTTCAAAAACAGGAGCCTTAAAATCAGCTACAGCTGATAAAACTGACTCAAAGCTATAGCTCCCTGGAATAATGCCACTTTTTGGATTTGGATTTTCTGGAATATGATGTATGTGTCAAGAAAAATAAAAGCCACTTTTGTAATACCCTTACAATGGACAAAAGTTTCTAATTGTTTTGCTAAAATAGGCCACTAGTAATTGTCTGTAATATATGACACTGGCCACAAGAGGGCTGTATAATACAGTAACTCAATAACTTTTCATTGCTTTTTAAAATATTTTCTAATCTAGAAATCTACTAATAAACTGTATGCTAAAGTAATTGCCAAATGTATTTTCCCCAGGACCAAATTTCAGGAAATTAAAAAGGTTTGTAAGATCACCATTTTCATTATATGCAACTAATGTGCTTCCCCTTAGAAAATCAAAGAACAAGCTAAAAAATTAGGCAAGAATTTTATGAAGATTGTTTCCCAGAAACATACATATCCTAAAGAAAAACATACATACCCTAAAGAAAAATCAAAGAAAACTAGCACACCACAAATTTCTCATTTGTTTCAAGTTAAGACATAATTCTTTTAAAATTCAAAGTCACAGAGAACGCCTTGGCTCTGCTGCAGCAGGCACTAACAATATAAAATGATAGAATAAAATCATCAAAAAAAAAACAAATTTATGCTGCTCATAAATATCTTCAAGGTTTCGAATAGGAGTTATTGCCCAAAATTATAGCCAGTTTTTCTGATCATATCCATAATAATTTAGTTACAGTAAATTTTTATCACAAAATAATACATGATTATCTTCATCTCATGAACAGTAACTTTAAAAATAGTGTCCATAGCATGCTCAGAGCTTTAACAAACAACCACAAGTTTTCAAAGTTCATAGAATATTATATTTGCCCTTAAAAACCTCTTGGCTAAGACTGATTCTAACAAAAAATAAATCCTCGTAAAGTTTAAAACTCTGCTAAAAACAATTGTAAAATATATCTAACTTTCAACCATAGCTAAACAGATAAAGTGGAGCAAGCTGATTTTTACAGAGTGCACTTCATTAATACAGTCCTAGGTCAGATCTTGTGGTACCCAGAGTCATTGATCCAAGGTCTAACAAGAGTCTTCTGAGAGGCAACAACTTATGGCACCAGTACTAAACACACCCTTGATCAAATAACTGAAGTTCTTTTTCCATACAATCTTTCAACTTAAAATAACATTTCTCATCAAAAAAATGATATATCTTTAACTTATAAAAATTACTTTTTTAGATTCTACAACTAGCAGAAAATTAAAACTTTAAAAAGGATATGAGGTCCAGCAATGAACTATGTGTTCTGTCATTCATACATAGTTGGGCTACCATCTCTGCCCTAAGAATCTCATCATCAGACATTCCTAAAATAATTAAAAATAAATTAATATGGACATATATATTATAAAGAAGCAACTTACAACACATTTTATTAGGCTGTTTTATCAAGAATGAGATACTTCAAAATTAGGAAGAAAAAAACACAACGTAGTTATACAATGTATAATTGAAGATTAACTACTCTAAGGTTAGCAGTTCACTTAAGTAGAGGTTTTTTAAAAGATATCCTCAAAGTGTAACAAATGCAAAATATATCAAGAGTCTGAAGCACTATTTACATATATCTACATCCTTTTATTTTTCCATAAACCAGTTACTACCATTCAGTCACCACTATAAATTTGGACCTGTGGGTCCAAATGAGACACTTCTGAAGTACAGTTCCAGTATTAATTTGGCTTACCTGTGTACCACAGGGAGAGGGAAAGGAAAGGAAAATAGTTAATATCCCAATATTAGCACTAGCGGTTATTACCTAAATGTAAACGAAGGCTCAAAAGGATCACAAGAAATGTAAGAGCGCCTTCTAACATCGATCTCTCATGCTCTGCATCAAGTACTGTGTTTTGATGTTGTGAAGCCATTGTCAATAAATCCACTACCTTAAATCTATAATAAGAAATAATTGAGACATATTTTTGAGTTAAATCAAAATTAAATTACAAACACTTCCTGATTCTTGACTTTAATAAAGCTATTCTTACCGTTCAAAGACTGATGAAATAAAATAATCTGGGTCAAGTCTAGAAGCACAGACCTTTAAAGGACAAAAAAAAAAAAAACTTAATTTCTCAGCATTCAGTTTTACTTCTCATAATTTTTTAAAATTATGTATTATAATGTTTTGGCACCTAGTGGAGATTCCAGGAGAGACTACCTCTCTAAGAACTAGCTAATTATTAAATATAATAACTTACTTCTCATATGCAAGTAATCACTCCTGTAATTCTCACACATGACGTCAATATCAGTATTCCCCTTACCCTACATCAATCCAGTTAAAGTACCAGGTAAGCTGGGACAAACTATATGCCCTTGAGAATTATTCAAACTAGCCAATGCTAAACCTCTCCTTCAGCCCTGCCTTGCTTTTCCTATTGAAATCCCAATAAAGGTTCTGGCAAAGGATTTCATACCTCTGCCTCCTAATCAGAATCTTATGCTTCCAGTATGCATGGCATGTCATGGAATGCCCCCTTCTCTTTTTGGAAAAAATAATAAATTATTCTTTCAATAGCACTGACCTCTCCAAGTCACTATTTAATCATCTGTATAAATTAAAATCCAGCAGGTACAAATGAAGAAAAAAGGTATAGTATCTGCATGATCAAACTAGCTTACCTGTAATAGGTAAATGTCAGGGTCAATCATGGAATTACAGAAATGAGACTGGACATAGGTCATAGCCTGTCCTTTGATTTGCAGACCATTTCTCACCCACATATTACTGTGGATTTCAGCAAGACTTGCCTAGTAAAATAAAAATTAAGTAAATTAAAGACTACGTCATTTAATACTTACAGAATCATGTTATATTGACCAAACATTTAAAAATATTTTACAACTGAATCATAATTTATGCCTGACATTCTACCCAATAGTAAAGATATCTAATTCAAATACAGATTTTTTTAATTTGGAGTAATCATCACACTCTACACAATCCCTATACTCTTTACTCCAATTCATCTTTTAGAGTATATGCATGAGTTAGTCTCCCATGATGGCACCAGGATACATTCATAACAATTTTCACAAAAATCATTCATGAGCAGTCATTGACATTTATATTTAATTCTTTCAAGTAACGAACATATATAATGCCTTAAAAAAAAAAAGGTATACCAAAAAAAAAGTTAAATGTTCAAAGTCAAAAGATATAATAGAGAAACCAGGGTCACTTGGTAAATCACCCCAAACAATGTGGGTAAGAAATAGTGGCAGCACCAAGGCTGGAATCAGTTGGATCTGCTGAGACCCGAAACAGTGCTGTAAAACTCCTCCATAAGTTATAGTAAAAAGAATTCCTACGGAAATTATAACTAAATCTCATAAAACAAATAGCAAAAATACATGTGCTAAAGTAAAAAAAATGTTTTCAAGTATTTTTCCTATCACAACAAAAGCATACAAATAAAAGAAAGGAAGACACTTAAATAATGAATTGATTTAAATCTTTTGAAAAGCCTAAATACTTGCTTGAATTTGGAGTGGATGAATCATTAGTTTCATTAGCATTTCTTGATCTGGTAAAACTGAATCCAAATCCAGTTCTTGACATTTCACAGCCTAAAAATTGTGATTAAAGAGTTACTAATTTAATATTTATTTCCCAATATTAAAAATTGTGTTTAATGACAATCTTACCTTACTCAAAAACATAGCATAGTAACGGTGTAGTGGTAGATGAAAAGTGACTTGGTTAGGTGCTGGCTGAAATAAACAAAATCCACACATTAAAGAATGTTTTATAGAAATTCAAAGGTTTTATATTGCTAACATCACACTTTGACCTAGATTTTATTCCCATACTATTTTATAAAAATTTCAGACTGTACAAGATATAGTTTAAAGCAATCACCATATATAAAATTACTTCACTTTTAACAGTAAAATATAAGCTCCTTGAAGGCAGAAATTGTGTACTGCTCAACTCTGGATCCTCTGAAGAGGATCCAGAACAGATCTGTACAGAACAAGGGATGGACTAGATTTCCCTTTAGAGTAAGCTATTTGTAAATCTTCATACACATCCATACCAAGCAAGATGCTAGTAATAAGAACAATAAATACAGTAACATTCATTGAGTACTTTTTGGGTACCAGTCACTCTGTCAAAAGCTCTATTCACATTACTATCTGTAGTCTCTTGAAGAACCCTATGGAGTAGCAAACTACTAACATTTATGATTTTGTAAATAGGAAACTTCAATTTTAGAAAATCTAAGTAACTTACTAAAGTTAATCTGAACTAAGGAGCTAATATGAACTCCACTGTTACATCGAGCATGATAAAAGGCTCTGAAAACAGCTCTAAACTGAGGGACAGATGAAGAGCCGCCTTAGGTTCTCCCTAGGTTCACAAGCTATATGAAATGCTCCCTATATCAGCACTGAAAAAACAGCATTTGTAAAAAAGCATTATACAGTATATATCAAGAACCATTGACATCCTTGTGAATATTATTTTAAAAATGTATTTTAAAACTGTGAATCCTGTAAATCATGTTATCACTATAAGAGCTAAACTATACCACAGCTGTCCTCTTTTAGCAAATGAAAGAGTATTACTTGTCTATAATGCTTTTATAAGTTTTCAGTAAAGTTTTTTCCTGTAAAATTTTTGTTCATTGCATGCAAACAGAAGAAAGCCCAGTACAGTATGTCAGAGTCAATAAGGATAAGGAAGCTATCCATGCAGGATGTGATCTGGAATGAGGAATCAGAGAATGACAGGTAAAGCAAACAATGACAGAGGGAGCCGTGTGAAGTAGGGAAGTCAATATCTATAAACAACAAAAGATTACCCATATGTGCAAAAAGCCCAAAATGGGCATTAAAGGCAAAGCAGGATGAGGAGAGCATCCAAAAGGAAGAAAAGCTTGGTATAAGAATTTGAAGCATAAATAGGTTGAGAAAAGTTTCTTCACAGAAGGGCAGTGTAAGATGGGGAGTCAAGAGTCCAGAAGGATGAAAAGAATATCCACATGTAAAGAAAGGGGTGGAGCACTGTTGTAGACAAAGAGGCACCCTTGCTGGGGAAAGAGAAGCAACTGAGATGAGAAATTGGTTATCTCTAACAGGACCAGTTGAATAAACAAATATATCCATCTCCATTTATTTATTTACCCACAGAATGGAAGTATAAATATCTATATATTTATTTATTTGACTAGTCCTATTATAGATAACCAGTAAATATACAGAGATATATTATTCAGGATAATGGAAGTCAGGTTTCTTACTATTGGAGAAACTAGAGTAAGTCCGAAGGGGTTATACTAAAACTGAAATTATCAATTTGAACTCATGTTTGTATTTTTTAAGATTTTATTTATGCATACAACAGCTGGGGTGTGGGTCAGTGGTGCAGAGAGGTAAGAGGATTCACCAGAGACAGAGTAGGGAGCAGAACAAGCAGAGCCTCTGCTGAGGGGAGCAATGGGATAGGCAGGAAAGGTCTGCTGTACCATGTGGGTCAGCTCCCTGCCTGGAGATCGAACTCAGTGTTACAGTGGCTGCCAATAGCTTCATAGTGCTGAGACTTAACCCCTTGCACCACCAGGGAGGCCCTGAACTCATGTTTCAATATATAATAAATGAAGAAACAGAGATGAAAATTTGTGTGTGTATGTAGATACATATATACACATGCCAAACTCCTAACCTGTATTTATTAAGAGAGACTGGAAACAGTGATACTCTAAATAGCAATAAGCACACCAAGCACCTAGATACAGCTTTCTAAGCACTGTCCTCTAAAAGTAGTCAGAGAGCCTTAAAAAAATTATTGATTCTAAGAATGGAATATAGAAAATATAGAGTCATCCTGAAACACCTTCTTGGGTTCCAAAGAATGGAGATACTCAAAGAATAATGGAACAAGTCAAAAGGACATAGAAATTATCCCAAAGGGGTACTCACTAAAACAATTTGAGTATCATCTAACATAGCAGTGGATTATAATTCATTGAATAAAATAGAAAACATGAATCCCACAGATAAAAAATTAATGAGTTGAAAATAAATGAAAAAAATATTATTTACATAGATTCATAATTCTCACAAAACACTTAGCTTATATATGAGAAAAGGTAAATTTATAAATGAGAAAATCAATAATAAAAGGGGAAATTTTTATGGTAAGGAAATCAGGCTGACACCACCCTATTCAAATGATTGAAGAGAAATTCATCAGTAACAACAAAATTCATCAGCACAAACAAAATTGTAAGCTACCATAAAAGATCCAGTAAAAGCCTGCAATCTCATATCTATTTATTCCTGCAAAAGATGCATAATATAAATCCAATCATGAGACAGCCAAAGTGAGGAACATTCCACAAAATAACTAAGTAAAATTCTTCAAAAGGTTACTGATCTGATTGGAAAAGAAAGAATGAATTGTTCCAAAAGAAAATTAGAGAATGATGCACATCATACATCTGATGAGAATCTAATATCCAAAGTGTACAAAAAAACTCATACAGCTCAGCAAAAAGAAAATAAACAATCAGAAGGTAGGTAGAAAAGCTAAACTGATACTTCTCTAAAGAAGACATACAGATTGCTAATGAGTACATGAAAAAATGTTCATCATTACTTATCATCATTTGGGAAATGCAAATCAAAGTCTAATGAGACACCACTTCACACCTGTGAGAATGGCCCATATTGAAAGGAAAAAAGAAAGAAAAAAACCTAGAAACAACAAGTGTTGGTGAGGATAGAGAGAAAAATGAATCCTGTACACTATTAGTGGGATTATACACTGGTCAAGCTCCTAAGAAAAACAATATGAAGTTTTCTCCAAATATTAAAATAGATCTACCGTATAATCCAACTATTTCACTCCCAGGTATCTGCCTGAAGAATGCAAAAATAGTATTTGAAAGGATATATGCACTACTGTGTTCAGTTCTGCACTATTTACAATACCTAAGTGATGGAAATAAGCTAAGTGTCCAAAGACAAAAAAGTGTATTGAGAAGATGTGGTACATATAGATAATGGAAGACCTCTCAGCTATTAAAAAGAAAATAAACTTTTCCATTTGCAACAACACAGGTGGAACTGGAAAGGATTTACTAAACAAAGTAAGTCAAAAGAAGAAAGACAAATATCAAATGGTTTAGCTAACATGTGGTACATACAGAAACAAAATGTCAGATACCACCAAACCAAAAATAAATGATAGAAATTTAACTGTAAAACTGAGGCTACAGAGGGGAAGAGGAAGAATGGAGAACATAATAGAGAAGAACATGATAGAGGACCATGGATGCTTGATGGTGGACTGGTGGTAACACACACCTAAAGAGGTAATTAAGGTAACACCTTAATTACAAAAACAAAATTTTTTAAAGAAAGTAGAGACATGATAACTAAATGAAAAGTGATTCTGAATAGAATCATTTTACTATAAAGGACATTATTAAATAATTTATAAGATATTAATGCATTCTAATGATTACATATCAATGTTAGTTTACTAATTTATGAAGTTGTATCTGATTAGTCTCCTTATTTATAAGAATTACACACTAAAGAATCTCAGATAATGAGCATTAAGTCCACAACTTTTCCCCCTTCTTCTTTATATTTATTTGACATCCAGTGTAGTCCCCCTAGGACGCTCCAATGGTTCAAAAAAAGAAAATTCTTTGTACCCTGCTTCCAACTTTTGAATAAATTGGTAATTCATCAAAAATTTTTCTTAGAAGAAATGAAAGTCACCCGTTCCAAAATAAAATAAGACAACATAAGCTCCCTCTGCCCAGGTTTCAGAAATCAGATGGGGAGACTGATGATGCCTAAAACATGATCTTCCTTCTACATATATCATGTTTTGACTCCATTTCACAAAGGGATTCAAGGAGCTTCTGACAGTAAACTTGGCTGACTACTTAAAAGAAAATCCTTGTTCAGGTCATAGAGACTATGTTCTGGACCAACCCCTCTCAGTTTCATTATTAATAACAACACTGACCAATTAATTAGATGACACTCCCCTTATCCTAGCTGCATTTGCACTGTCATTTTTACCTCTTCAAGTGAAATTAATTTTCACTCTGGAGAGATATCAAAACATATACATTTGGTAACAGAAAGAGAAATTAAGTCCTTCTCTAAGAAATATGCCAACATGATTAAAGCACTGTTAAATTCCCGGAACGTCAAAGAACTAATATTCCCATTTTTCCTTTTTTAAGTCTAATGATAATATGTTCATTCTAATTTATTTCCTTATCCCATGAAAAGATATTCTTTTCAATGTTAAATGAAGCCTATACTTCCTTTCTTTAATGTTTTTTATATTGCTTATCGAGTATACATACCTCATCTACGAAGTTAATAGCATCAAACCAGTCTTGGAGAGCCTCAAGGCAGTATCTAACAACATTTCGAGTATATTCTTGAGTTTCCTAAAAGAACAGGTTATATGTTTTTTAGTATATAAATATGCAAATTTTCAAGTTCAAATTACATGCAATACATAATATGTCATATGCATTGTATACAAAGTGATAAAAAAAATTCAAAATAATCACATTTGCCATTTCAAGAAATCATTCCTTTATAAACTAAGAGCAGCAATCACTGACAATTATGAAAGTTAAATAGCACAAGATACCCTCTCATGTTTCTGAAAATTAATCAAAGCTGAAATAGGTTAACACAATGTAAATCTGGTTCCAGTCCAAGAGAGCCCCAAAATATTTTAAGTCCCCTAATGTTACTATTTAATAGGTCAATTTTATGGGGGGGTGATGAAAAATTCTAGAAACGGATATTGGTGATGGTTGCACAATAGTATGAATATATTAAATAAGAATTATTAATACACTAAATTAAAAAGTCAAAACTATTGTAACTGATGCTATTTGAAAATTTTACAAAGCTTCAAAAACTATTCACAATAGGGGAAGGCCAGAAAGATTTGTAAGATATGTGAATTCCAACCTATCTAAGAATAATAATTATTTTCTTGGGTCAGCTTTTACAGACCTGAATTCAACTTGAAACAGAATTAAACCGTATACAATTAAAAAGTATATCGTATTAAATATGAGTAAACAAATCGATGTGTTTACAAATCTTTTTCTTATTTTAAAGGTGAGTGTTCAGAAATTAAGAAATTTTCAACATACCCTAACTTTACAATGTGATAAGAGTCCCCACATTGGCTGTGCACAGGCCTCAAGTTCAGCAGCAAAAGCAGCATAATAGGTCTGAGACTCAAATTCCACATGCTCATTAAGTTCTCGCTTGTTTAAGTTCATACCTTTGCAAAAATTAAAGCAGATTATAAACCTCGCAAAATAGTGGCAACTATTTATATTAAAAATCAAATAAAATACTTTTTAGTAGCAAACACATTTTAACACACCCAAATGAAATAAAGACACCATTTTTATAGAAATAAGCAAATTATTAAAAATATATAATTTAGTCCTTTCAGAATTCTTTACAATATAGGCTTTCTTAGAAACACTTTATGAACTCTCTTTCTTATTTTATAAATATATTAAATAAGAAAGTCAAAACTATTGTAATTGATGCTAGTTGAAATTATTACAAAAACATTATAACATTTTTTGAAGTTTATTATAAATTACAGAGAATAAATTAGAAATTTCTAAATTGAGGACTTCTAATGCAAAAAAAATTACACTTGCTTCCTTTGTAATTATTTGACATTTTTCATAACACTCTGATATGTTTTTTGTGAGTACTTTACTAAAGTACCTACAAATATTAATTAAAATGAGATATTTCAAGTGTAACCTGAAAGATGTACTATCATCTTTTTATTAATAGTATTTGATAGTTAAGATTCAGGTACTTTCTAAAGTAAAAATATTTAAACAAAAGTAAAATTCATACCTTGAAAGAAAGATACAAAATTCATCCATGTAACTAATAAACCATGGTCCTCCAAAAATCTCTTAGCCACACTTTGATGAGAAAGGATATTAATAAAATCACTAACAAGAGGCCAGTAAGTGTTATTCTTCAGTAATGCTTCTCCACAGTTCACTACCACATGTAAACTATTTTCTTCATCTAAAACAGATACAGTCCAAATAAGTTTAATTGAAAAAAAACTTTATAATGATAAATATTTTGAATCTAAGTTCAAACTACAGCCTGCTATTTAATACCTAGATGGCTTTAGGTATGTTATTAGACTATGAATCAATTTCTTCATCTGTAAAACATAAAATTAAGGGAAAAAAATCTAAGGGGGTTAAACATTAATATAAATCACTTAGCACATCATTATAATAATATTTGCTACATATCTAACACATTACATATTGTTGATATGAAGGAGTTATATGCTTTATAATGTACAAGTAGCTTTATAAACTATATTATTATTCTAAAGGTAGGATGTAATATTTTTAGTTCTAATAATTAAAATATTTTATCCCTAGATAAATCTTGTTCCATTTTATCAACCTGTATGATTTAAACAATATATATTTAATTGCCTTTTTCTATTCAAAGAATATGTAAATATATTTTTTTAGCAAAAAGTATTTCAAGAAAGAACACCCGCACATGCACAAGCACAGAAACTTCTTAAGTCTGAAAAACAATCCTAAAACCTTAAATACATTGTGTGATGGGGAGGGGTTGGTAAGAGGAGAAATTAGACTTGTACAAAATGTTTACTATTAGAAATTAAAATATATGCATTAGTTCATCAACCTACTCAACTAATTCACTAGACAAACAAATCCCCCATTCCCATCTTAAAACACAGCAAGATATATAATATAGAATGTTCAACACTATATCCTCTTCCCCAGTAAAACAAGTTGAGGGATATGCTTACCCAGAGTCAATTTTTGTTTATGCTAACTGTTCTTTTTATCATAATTATAAAATTTAAATTAGAAGTGTATATATGTGTATCTCTCTATATGAACTAAAAAAAATGACTATATAAAACACTATTAAAAATCTGGTTAAAGGGCCTCCCTGGTGGCGCAGTGGGTTAAGCAACGCACTATGAAGCAAACCGCAGTTACTGCAGCACGAGTTCGATCCCTGCTGCCGGCCAGGGAGG
>JAGFMF010011870.1:17999660-18016718 GCA_019455555.1 Galemys pyrenaicus | reverse complement strand
TCCCCCCCTGGCTGGCAGCAGGGATCGAACTCGTGCTGCAGTGGTTGTGGTCTGCTTCATAGTGCGTTGCTTAACCCACTGCGCCACCAGGGAGGCCCTAAAGATAATTTTAGAACTTGGCTTAGAAATAATGCAATTTGCTGCTAAAAAAATTTGTATTTGTATTTAAAGATCTTAAGTATTGCTGCCTACAGCCATTTAGTTCCTTGTGTATGAATTTCCTGGACAAATAAATAGCACCTAAAGGGAAGTACACATAGCTAAAGCCCATGCAAAATGATTTCAGAAAACATAGGAAATGTAAGAAGAGCAAAGACACACCAGGACCCAAGCCAAAAAACACCAGTATAAAAGAGTCTGGGGCCACAGAGCTGAGAATCAACCATGTGAAGTGCTCTGAAATTCAAACAAGATATGGCCTGAAGTGTGATTATTGGCTTCTTCACCATGTAGGTCATGGATAGAGTGACCATATAATTTATTGTAGAAATTTTACATCTGAGAGTGAAGGGGATTGTATTAATTACTATATCAGCAAGCATAACTTGGGGTTCTTCTGGGGAAATAGGATATGTGGCCTCTAGAGTCATGAATAATTTTGGAGATAACAACAGAAGACACTGAGGTATGTTAATAAGCAAATGGAAGATAAGGAAACAAATACATAAACTCTCAGGAAAGCTGGCTAGAAAAACTGGAAGGCAGACTCACATATAACTTCCCAAATATTATTCTTCCTTGAAGACCAAATGTATATTATATACAAGTACAGCTACATCACTTAGTTAAGAAAACAGACTCCAATTCTTTTCAAAAAAGGTATTTCTAAATTTTTGAAGGGTTCTAGTTTATAAATAAAAAAATACAATTTTCGTGACACCCTCTAAATACATAATCCCATGTGTAAGAATATCATTACTACAAACGAGTGATATTATTTTAAAAGAAACAGCAATATATAAACTAAGTCTCTAAAAAAAGAAAAAAGAAAGTATCTTTCCATGAAGATAGAAAAACTAATACAAAGCAGCTTGCAAATTTTCCTTTTTAAAAAAAAGAGATGTGCTCTTTGCCTCATGGCCTCCAAGAAAGCATGATGGGTCACCAGCAGCTCTACTGGAGTCACCCGAGAAAATTCAACTAGGGTTTTTGCTCTTGCGGAGTCTGCTCAAACCAACACAGTCTAATCCAGAAACACAGACTCAACATGTGCCACCAATGTTTCTGTCAGTACACCAAGGACATAGGCTTCATTAAGTTGGATTAAAGAACTTTCCTGAATTGAACTGGTCATGGAGATATCTACCTTAAAACAGAAACAATGCTAACTCTTTGTACATAAAATTTAAAAATGCTTCAATTATGAAAAAAAAAAGACATTTTGTTTAATAAAATGTACTACACTCCCAACTATACCTGCAATGTGAAGGCAGAGTCATAGAGTGGGCAAGAATATGGGTTTTAAAGTAAGACACTTTACCACTAAAAGCTGTAAAATCATAAACACTGAACTTCAACTCCCTAAGCCACAACTGCCTCAACTGTAAAAAGGAGAAAACAATATCTGCTCCAAGGAATTACTGATAATTAAATCAGATAAAGCATTAAAAAAATATTGAGAAAAAGAGCACTGGTACAGCGAGTGTTCCAAAGATAGTAGTTACCAAAATTAGCCAGCTATTGTTATATAGAGAGCATTATGCCCTGCACTGAGCATATGTCAGTTTTCAGGATATGTTGTCAACTGTCTCATCTGTCTCATATCTCAGACTAGATGGATTATCAATATAAAAGGAAAATAGGGACTAATACGCAAAAGCAGACTACAGTAAAACAAATCTCAGCAAGATCTTTCCTCCACAGAGAATAGAAAGATCTTAAGATTTGAGATATTGTTTGATTTTTTTTAAAAAGATTTATTTATTTATGCAGACAAGAGCTGGGGTACAGGCCAGAGTCGTGGGAGCTGAGATGATTCACCAGAGACAGAGTGGGGAGCAGAACAGGCAACAGGCAGACTGACTGAAACACACTGCTGAGGGGAGCAGTAGGCGAGGCAGGAGAGATCCACTACACCATGTGGGTTCCCTCCCTGGCCGTTCGCAGGGATCAAACTCATGCTGCAGTGGCTGCGGTTTGCTTCATAGTGTGTTACTTAACCCACTGCGTCACCAAGGAGGCCCTATTATTTGATATTTTTAAAGCTTAACCCAGATGCCAATAAGTGAAGACACTGTCTTACCAATATTTGTTTACTTATATAATGGTTAAGAACAAAGATTCTTATGTTAGAGACATAAAATCCTTCTTGGTTCTGTCAATTCCTAGCTGTACCACAACCTACAGCACATAACCTGACTCTACTCATCTGCAGTGGGATAATAATAATACCAATCTCAGAGAGTTACTCAAATTTTAGTTGAGACAACATATGAATTGTAACATGATGTCTAATACACAGCAAACACTCAAAACAAATATAAATTAACATTTGTAATAAATATTACAAATGGTACAAAGTTAAAGATGAAAGATCACAGAGATTAGGGCTGGAAGGAGAGTCTACAAATATATGACGGTCTGAGGAGTATCAATCACATACTGGGTACCAAAGAAAATCAAAGCTCTCACTAAGGAACTGGAAAAGGAACATTCATCCCATCTTTTAAACTGCAAAATTTAGGCATATAAAAATGTCCTGGGTTGACAGTAACAAATTTATGATTTAAAAAAGGAACAGGAACATGTCCAATAAGACAGTTAAATTATGGTAAAGCATATGATATTAATATCTTGATCAATACATGCACACTATAGTAATATTTTAAATATATATTTGTATATATAAGTATATTCACATCAGACATGTTAAAATGTTAACAGTTATTTGTGAGTAACAACTACAGCTGATTTTAAGGTTCTTTAAATTCTTCTAAACACTTGCAAAAATTAACAAACGTATTATTTTATATGTATAGCTATTTGTATACCATTATTTATACAAAGTATAATAATAAAACCAAGTGAAAATAATTTAGGTTACCTTGTAGCTCACTTTTAATAAGGCAACTTTCCATCATGTATAACAGCACTGTGACCATAATATCCAGCAGCTGACATTCTTCTGTTACCTGTCTAGCTAACTCCTCATTGCTGAACAATTGAACACTAATATGTACAATTCTGTTAGACATTGTATCTGATTCATGACTTTTCTTCAAAGTTTTCATAATGAAAGCATAATGTTGAACAAAAGTTTTTGTAAAAGCAACCTGTAAAAATTTTTAAATAAGAAAAAAGCATATTAGTTTAAATCAGAGTTTCATAACATATTTTTCAACCTATCGAATTGGTATTTTAAAACTTTACTAGTTTGTGATGGTGTCCAAAGTAATTGAAAAAATAATTTCAATGATGTTGGTATTCTTAAGTCACATTTTCCTTTTTATGAAACTCTAGCAAAATACTTTAATGGTTAATAAATATTTTAACAGGCATTTTAAATTATTAAAGTTTTAACGCAATTACAAGACCATGGTTTAGAAACACAAATTTCCACTTTGCTTACAAAGATATCAACTTACTAAATCAAAGTATGTATTTTTTCCTATGCTATGTACTTTAACAACAAAATCTAAAGTCTCAGCTAAATACCATCATAAAGGATTTAATGTAACTAAACAAGTGAGTTAATCAGATTACTCAAAAAGACTGTATCTTGCCCTATTGGATCTAAAGACTGTCTACTAATCTAACTATCAATACTCTATGTATTCTGTGTAATGTACATTACTGCGTTGCTTTCTCAAGCAGGTGCAATGACACAAAGCAATGGCATTATAGAAGTATCATACCTAAAGAGGCTTTATTATTTATACCATAAGAACAAGAGCATGATTGTCTTTTCATACAATAGGCTGCGGTACTTTGTTTTGTTTTGTTTTAATTAATTTATTTCTATATATTTGACATCAATTGTAGTCCCCATGGAATTCCCACCACCATTTCACCAGTGCACCATCACCTCAGTCCCTTGTGCAACACTTTGTTATAACCATCTGATGGTAACAGGGGTCCTGACACTCTGGGACTACAGATGTCACCTACTTACATGTGTAAATGAGTCAATAACTGTTCTGTCTTTAGCCCTATGACCAACAGCAACTAAGCCCCTGCTATTCCAAGGCCCTAAACACACAATCTAAATTCACCTGCCCTGTGAAACATTCTCATAGCACCCTGTATCTCTCCTTTTGAGAACTTAATACAATTTGCAAATACATATTCATTTATGCAACTGTGTTTTTATTTGTCTCCAAGCATTCCAATTGAACCAAGTTCCATGCAGAAAGGCAACCCTGAGGAATGCTGTTTTGCCTCTGATCTATGTTACACTCTGTGCAACAATGTGTCAGCAACAAAAGATGCTAATAGTGTTTCATAGTGTTACATCAAAACAATACAATGAGTCACAGCTGAGACATATATCAAGCTAAAAAAACAACAAGGTTCAGAAAGGAAGGGGGAAAACATAGGTACCTTATACTCTTGATCTGGAAGCATGTTGAGTAAGAAAGTTACCATTTTCTGGGGAAATTCATATTTTATAGTCCAAAACAATAGTTCTTCCAAGAAACTTTTATGTTTCAAAACATCCATTATAGATTGATCTGCATATAAAAAATTATCACCAAATGATTTAAGTTGCTTAAGTTGCTCATCTCATTTAACGTTTAATATAATTAATAACCCATATAACACTGACAATAACCCAATAACACTGACAATATCAAGGTAGGTTTCTATAGTCTCCATAATATATAAGTAAATAACAAAATACTTAATATATTTAATATGGTTGCTACTAATTACTTGTCCTTAAATGAAACTATTTAAAGTATCAAAAAACTTATAAGAATGATATTAATTCTTAATAAATCTTAATTTAATAACAATATATATTTTAAAGAGTTATTTTTATTTATTTATGCATACAAGAACTGAGATGTAGGCCAGAGGTTGTGGGGGAGGTTTGAAAGGATTCACCAGAGACAGAGTGGGGAGCAGAACAGGCAGATCTACTGAAATACCCTGCTGAGGGGAGTCACAGCGGGTGAGAGAGGAGAGGTCTGCTTCAATCTGGTTTATAGAAGCATTTTTTTCTTCTGGTAAAAATATATCAGAAAACATTAAAAGGTATTAGATTAACTTACTTGCACTAAACTCAAGATACCCTCTTTACACATAGATGGAAAAGGGAAATTATGCCCCTTCTGAAGAAAAATATTCAAAGGGAGATAAAATTACCCACAAGAAAGACTACTAAGGTAGGTCAACTTCTAAGGTCAACTTCTACTCTTGGAAGGTTTAAACTGTTTCTTCCTTAGCTCTTCATCTTTGCCACAATTAACAGGTATTTGACGAGCTGAATATTTTTGATCATTTCACTATCTCTTTCTCTATTTTTTCCCTAAAAATTAATTAGAAAATTCTCTGTTGGAGCAAATGATCTTAATTGCTATTGTTCTGGACCATCAGCCCTATACAACAACATCAAGGAGATAAAATAAGTGTCAACTATGAATAAGTTGATCTAGTGACAGTGATTAAGCAAGGACTACAACTAGATGAGAGATGAAAATACAGTATTACATGAGCCAAAATGCTAAGGTATAGCCCTAACTACAACAGTTCAAGTTGTCAAGCAGGATAAGTTAAAAAAAAAAACAAAACTAAAAACTGAGCCACAACTTGAAAGAGTCTGATTGTTCCATTTTTCCTAAATATTCCATAAGGTACACTTAATCAGCACCAGAAGTGAAAATCCTTTTTTCATCAAAATCACATTTTAATGTCTGGAAACTTCCAACAGACCAGAGTAACTCAGAAAAAACCATGTTGAGATCTGGAAATCTACAGTAAAAATTCAGAGCACAGGCTGCCAACCAATAACAAGTACTCTAGAAAAGCTGTTAGTAGGCACCAAGATCAGTTAGACTTGAAGACATAAATGCAGAGGAGGGCTACCCAGAGGCGAGGGTTCCACCCACAGAAATTCAAAACTCCAGTCATCTGGAGAAAAGCCTTTCAGAGGTTTTGATTTATCATCTGCCTTGTAACTAGCCAATGAACTTCAGTGAAATCCACTCCTATAAAATTTAACTCCTTTGCTAGTAATTCCAGTTCCTAAAACCTATATAACCTCACTCCCTTTCTTAATTTGTGTCTCCAAATTCCAACTGCCTTGAATCTTGTAATAAAGGTCAAGAAAACATAGTGGTTGAAAGTTTAGGCTCTAGGATTTGATATTAAGCTTCTATTTTTCATTAAACACGATCTCTAATATGCCTCCATTTCTTCATTGATAATATAGCAGTAATAATAAAACCTGCTTCATATAGCTACTTTGAGAATTAAATGAAACAACGTATGCAAGAAGTGCTTAGTACTACGACTAGCATAATAAAGGGTTCAATGAATAGTATTCATTAATAATTTATTACCTCACTATAGGCACATCTATTTCCTTCTTTGAGTAAGCATGTATTGAGTCACTGAGCCCTTGTTAAGTGCTATTCATTCTCATTCCTTCTCATTCTTATTCTCTCTCTCCATCTGATAGCCCATATGATAATATCATAATAGCCCAGATTATAAAAATGGTATAAACCAAACGAAAACTTTAACATCAAAATATTGGATCCAAACCAAAGAATCAATAAAGAGACTTAATTTTTTCTGGGTCAAGTAAGATAATGCACATTTTATGGGGAAAACATTAACAACCCCAATAATAAGGGCTTTATTGTTCTTGAGGTCCTCAACAACCATCCACTAACTATACTTTTTCCATCATTAGACAAATCTAGTGACATTACTCTCCTTTTAAAGAGGCCTTCCTCCTCTCCTCCCCCTCCCTACAGAACTGGATTGTAGGCCAGGCCACTAGACTTAGCCACTAGACCACCAGGGAGGCCCCCTTTAAAGAGCTTTGATATCAATAGAGCTGGCCAAGGAAGTGTCCTTAGTGATGAAACCTGTTAGGAGTCAAGGAAAAAACAAAATATAAATACCTTTGGTGCTACTGCTTAGTTTGACCCTCTTTCTCTTGCCCACACCTTGACTCCCATCTTGATCCTCCTGGAAGAAAACAAAATTAATATTATATATAGTCCTGTTCATTAATTTACAGACCTATACAAATGTTTCTAAATTATGTTAAGTATATAATACAGGCATGCTCCATATTATCAACACATTTTATTTTTATGTATTTGCTGTAATAAAATCTTTCATTGCTGCTAACTTTAATTAAAATATGATGAAAATTCTTTTTTTTTTGTATGATGAAAATTCAAACTATTAAACTTAGTCCATACTTCTGATGAAGACTCTTAAATATGCCAATATGCAAAAATAAAATTTCTCCTAATCCTAAAAACATAACAAGTACTAAAAATAAAACACATCATAGTAGAAGCTGGACCTGACAGTTAAAAAGTAGTAATAAAAAAAATTAAAATATGCTTAAGAAAAAATCCAAGATGAAAATGCAGGTATTTCTGTTCACATGTGATATTCTATTCCTTTAAAATCTTAGTTAAAAATAACAAGACTTTGTGGGGGGGTGGGGAGAGGTAAGGTGGGAGAGACCACGCACCACCTAATGAAGTTTGTAACTGGTGAAGTAACAAAAGCAATAATCAGTACCTAGGGAGATCATTTGGATGCCCAGGCAAATATCTTCAAGTGGTTTGAGACTATCTCAGAGGATGCTAATAGAGCACCACAATCACAGGAGAGAAAGCAAGCAGGCTGGGAGAACACAGAAGGGAGAAGAGCAGAGGCAGCAGGAGGCTAGAGGTGCCCCTCTTAGGGAGGGAGTGCTGGATGAAGTTACTCAAGAAAAATTTCTCATTTCTTAAAATGTTGTTGAAGAGGCTCCTGCTCCCTTCACAGCAGAGTACAGAGCTTTTTTTCCCTACAGCTAATGGTTATAATTCTACCCCATCACCACAATTCTCCTAAACTAGGAAAGATCACATATAAATCCAAAACTTCCCAATTATACTGACATTTTATTCCTATCTTCCAAATATGTATGTGGTAACTGACATTTTAATAACACATGGCAGTGTTTGGGTTGTGTTAACAGTAGTGTTGGCGTCAGGTCAGATGTGTAAAATAAATTCCTAGATATTGTCTCAACTAGAGTTCATCAAAAAACAGAAAAGTAACCTCAGCTTCATGCTGTTGTTCTACCTACTAGAATAGCCTTCTGGGACTTTATTGAATAAAACAATACAGCCTTAAGTTCAGAAAAACAGTTTCAGACTCCCTGTCTGCCAAATCTACATATTTCTCCAGACATATTAATTTTTCTCTCCTTCATGGATTCACTAGAAAATATGAAAAAAAAAAGTGAGATCCATAAAAAGAAATCAGGTTCATTTCATAGCTGGTTAAGGCAATACTAAAGAATACTCAAACAATACAGAGGTTAAAAGGATTATTTAAGGGCCTCCCTGGTGGCACAGTGGGTTAAGCAAAGTACTATGAAGCAAACCATAGCCACTGCAGCATGAGTTCGATCCCTGCCACCGGCTAGGGAGGGGACCCACATGGCACAGCAGACCTCTCCTGCTTCGCTCACTGTTCCCCTCAGCAGTGTGTTTCAGTCAGTCTGCCTGTTCTGCTCCCTGCTCTCTTTCTGGTGAATCCTCTCACCTCCCACGACTCTGACCTGTACCCCAGCTCTTGTATGCATAAATAAATAAATCTTTAAAAAAAAAAAGGATTATTTAAGATACCAGATTATAAAAATAAAACTCAAAAGAGATCTTAAAAGACTAAAACAATATGATAAAATAAAAGTTCATATTAGTTACCCTTGCTGAGATTTTTTGGCTATAAATCTACTCTACAAGTATAAAGCAGAGAAGGAACTCTAACTTGTCAGCTAAAAGTTTGAGGGGTGAAAAAAATCTGCACATTTCATTTGACCACTGGGACTCCTGCCAACATTCTAGCATAGCTGCTAAAAGATGAACAAAAACCTTGGGCTTTAATGAAAGCACAATATGCTTATCCAAAGATGTGCCATCATTATATACTTAGTAAGAACAAAAATTTTAAAAGGAAATGAAAAGACATATGTATAACAGAGAATATTACATAACTAAAGTCAAATATTTATAGGGATGTCATACTGAGGTAAATAAAAATCACCCTAGGGTCCTCTCTGGTGGTGCAAGGGACTGAGAGCCGCACTGTGGGGCTTCTGCAGTCACTGCAGTGCTAATTCAATCCATGATTCCTGGCCAGGGAGGGGATCCACATGGTGCTTTCCAGATTATTTGCTGCTCCTCCCTCATCAAGAAATACAATCTACATCTCCTCCCATTCAATCTACACAGACCTTAGCAACTCACTACAAATAAATAGGACAGAGTGGAAGTGATACCTTGCAACTTCCAAAGCTATCTTAGAGACAGCTCTATAGCTTCTACTCTTGGGCTGCTGCTACTCATGAAAAAAGCCAGATACTTTGTAGAAAATCCAACAAATAATAAAATTTCGTGCAGATCCATCTTTGTCATTTCAAAAGAGCACATGGAAAAAAGTACTGACAAAGACAGATCTGCACAACATTTTATTTTTTTTAAAGATTTTATTTATTTATGCATACAAGCACTGGGGTACAGGCCAGAGTCCAGGGAGGTGAGAGGATTCACCAGAAACAAAGTGGGGAACAGAACAGGCAGACCGACTGAAACACACTGCTGAGGGGAGGCAGGAGAGGTCTGCTACGCCATGTCGGTCCCCTCCCTGGCCTGTGGCAGGGATCGAACTCATGCTGCAGTGGCTGTGGTTTGCTTCATAGTGCTTTGCTTAACCCACTGTGCTACCCAGGAGGCCCTGCACAACATTTTATGGCACAAATAGAGTAAAAAAAAAGGAGACAAGACAGTGTAACATTTTTAATAAATACAAACACTATATATTTCAAAAAACAGTTACTTAGTTACACAGAAAAGGGTCTCTGTAGGACATCCAAACTATTAACTGAAATTAACCAGCGTATTTAGATATTAGAAAAGGGAGAGGGAAATTTTTATCTTATCTGAATTGTCTGACAAAACAACTAAAGTGTGTTCATGCTTACTCATGTGATCTTCTAATTAAATTTTTAAACATAAACTTCATTAGTTTCAAACCATGCTTAAATAAACTATTTATCATGGAAAAAATGAGTAAAAAATCCCTTCTACACATAAAGCATTAGGACAAAAAGCATTCATCGAGAACATAATTTGTGTCTGGCTCGTGACAGAACTTTATATATGCTATTTCAATTAATCCTAACATTAGAATTGTCACTATTTTTTTTAATAAAAAAATTGATGTCCAGAAGATAATAACTGCAAAACACACAGCAACATTATGAGGGAAGATTCAAACACAGGGCAAATATTCTCACTGTTATGATTTTGTAATAACCAGGGCAAGCTGAACATTCATTATATTTAAGACCATGCATGTGTCCCCAAGTCCATTTCTTATCCTAGGTCTGGTTTTATAAATGCTAAACCAAGTCTGATTTATATGATGCATTTTGTGTGGGAAATGTCTAAGACTATAGCTATCTCTGATCAACCCCAAGAAATGAGAGCATCACCTCATTTATCACTGTCACTATCACTAAATGAGAGCATCACTCTCAATGTCACTGGTTATCACTATAGATGACCACTGCTAATTTGATGGCTGCCACCTAGCTTTAAATAAATTGTAATATTACTGTGATTTATTTTCTAGGTGACTCTGATAGCACTAGAAGCATGACATAACAGACTCATGAGAAGTAAATCATGCAAAATTTTTCTTTTAAAAAAAAATAGGCCAGAGCTTGTTTTTAAAAGAAAATTAAAACAAAAACGGATTCAATCTCAGGTTTGCCTAACTAAAACTCAAGTTTCTTTTAAAGGAAAAAAAAACTGACTTACCTTTGATCTACTTATAGTTAAACAACTCTACTTCATATTCTTAAGTTTTCAAACACCCAACTGACCCCATTTCTATCCCAATTAGGAAACATAATATATAGACTACAAAAGTACTTGTAACTACTTTTAAAACTTTATTAATAAAATACGATTTAAAGATCAGAGTCTAAGACACTTTGAATTATATCATTTAAATATATATCATATTCTCTAAAAGTACATTTTTCAGCTACTATCACAAAAACTGTACATTGTGAGGATAGGTGCTAAATTGAATATTACCATGATAATCACACTGAGTCATGGTCATAAAAACATATTACATACTAATGCTGAAACAAACAATCCAAGAGGAATGAACAGAAGAGACAATCTAAGAACAGATTAGAAACAATGGCAATGAACAAAAATAGACCATCTTTCAAATTCTCTGATATTTCCCTAGATAATACCTCAAGAAGAGATTCAGAAGGCTCTTTTACCTACCCATCTACACAAAAAGAATCTCCTTCCAGCCTTCTACTATAAAATATGTTGTTACCACAATACAATGTACAATACAATGATGTCTGTATTGGAATCTTAAAAGCTAATCTGAAGACCTAAGGTCAAAACAAAGATGATTGTTATTTTCTTCCCTAGAAAATACCTATGGAAAATTGTGATAAAATATTCTGTAAGATCATTAAACCATTTTGTAATGGGATAGTTTCCTACAGTTTCTACTGGAAATACATCCAAGACTTTTTCCTGGCTGGCTGTCTAGCCAAGAAAGCACCCACATACCCATTCATAGTCAACACCTAGCATTCCTCTCAAAAGGCCACTCTGCCTCCTCATAAAAAGTCCTTTTTTTAAACAAAAAAATTAAAAAGTCCTTAAAGAAAGAACAAATGGTTTAAGATTACGTGTCTATTACCTATCTTCTTTGACATCAGAAGAATTAGCATTCTTAAAAATCATTCCCCTCCCCTAGTTTCAAAATGGTTAATTAGCGCTATTTTTGAATTAATATTTATATACTTTTGAAAGTCTATTTAAAAATGAACAAGCGGGACCTCCTTAGTGGTGCAGCGGGCTGAGTGCCACACTGTGAAGCATCCACAGCACAGTAGCGCTAGTTCGATCTCTGGCCAGAGAGAGGAACCACATGGCGCAGCAGACCTCTCCTGCCTCTCTCACTGTTCCCCTCAGCAGTGTATTTGACTTGATTTGTCTCTTCTGCTCCCCACTCTGTCTCTGGTGAATCCTCTCACCTCCCGCATCTCTGGCCTGTACTCCAGCTCTTGTGTGCATAAATTAAAAAAATCTTTAAAAAAAAATTGAACAAGCTTTTCCAATGTCATTACAGCAACACTGTTCTTAGAAGTAACTAAATATAGCAAAAAATGTTAGGTATAACTTAATTATGAGATTATAAAAGCAGTTACATTTCATATTCTTTTAATAAACTGTAGTAGATTTAGCTAAATTTTTAAAAATAATTTCACTAAATGATGATGACAATTTGAGTAAATTTGGGGAAATCTTCCTAAGATAAATCTCTCCTATGTCCCACTTCTAAACTGTGGAAAGGAAAATCAACCATCACCAAGTACAAATCTAGTTGCTATCTTTGTTCTGTCATCAAATAACTGTGATCTTGGCTAAATTATTACACACTGGGCTTCAGTGTCATTGTCTACAAAATAAAGAATTTAAACAAGATAATATTCAACAATCTGCATAGTTCTAAAAGCTTTTAAATTCTATTGTTTGAAAGTTTTATATTTTAAATCTCACCTCATCTGAAGAATCTAGTTGTCCCAATGTTCCTGCTGCACCTGCAAAACCTTCAGAAAGGAAAATAAAGTTGCCCTTTATAGTTGTTATATGTTGCTTTAAAATTTGAGATATAGTATCAATAAACTAAGTTTTATCACATTGACCCTTCATTCTAACATTTACCTTGGCACAGTTCAACACTTAACTTCAATAAATTTGGACCTAATGTCTGTATGTCATAGGAAATCTCCAGTGAAAACCAACATTAATAACCACAAATGATCTTTCAGAAAGTTCTTTCTTTTTAGTTTTAAGCATGGTTTACTAAAAAATTGAGCTACTAAAGTTTGCACTATTCTTAAATGACAACTGATACACTTTTCATGAGTTAAAAGTAGAGCCTTATTAAATTAACCAAATTTGATTTAGGAAAAATGCATTCTTTGCTTCTAAATTTTACAACTTCTATTACTTTTTACAAAGAATGACATATTACTTAAATTTTGTCAACAGTGAATAAAGTTTGAGTGTTATTTTGATACAGAGAAGTAACCACTGTCCAAATAAAAACATAGACACACCTTGAACTGCCAGAGTGCTTGTGCCAGCTGATGGCTCCTGTATACCATATACAAGCTTATCCTCAGGATATGTAAGTCCAGAGCTCTTCAAAGCTATAAGGTACTTTTCCTGACTTTTCTTTGCACAGCCATTTTCTCCAAGACCTAATATTTAAAGGAAATTTAAAATCAGAAAAAAAATTCCATTCAAAATATCAAGTACAGCAATCTAAGTAACTAAAATATACATATATAAAGTAAGTAAATATTTTAATAGAGGAGAATTTTAAAGTAAATAATACAAAAAAGTTTTGGTGTTCATGTTTGGCACAAATAACACCAGAAATGCACACTAAAACAAATAAGGAAATCTACTATCTAAAACATACCAGGAATTACATGCAAGGCACATGAAGTACAAAGATTAATAAGGCATGATTTCTGCCAATTAGGAACTTTAAAATTAGTGATAGAGAAAGGCAGGTGATATGGTAAAGGACAATTAAGTACAGATTTCAGGTTTGACAATTTGTGCTTTTCTAATACCGTGTAGCCAGACTGATCCAAGGCAGAGTATTTAAAACCAAAACCATCAGGCAAATACAGATCAGAAACATTCCATAAAGGAAGAAAAGAGAGAAGGATCAAGACAGGGGTGGGAAGAGCACAAGGGACTATGGTGGAGGTGCATGGGTGGACTGGTGGTAGGAATTTACAGGGAAATCACACATTGTACAAATATGAAGGAAGATGTAACAAAGATATATTTAAAAATAAAATATAAAAAACAAAGCAGAGTATTTAGGAAAGATTTCCTGCAGAAGATAATGACTGAGTAAAATATTTGAATATTACAATCTTAATTCCTATTTTACCAAGTTTTTATTACCATATATAAGGAGTTAAAAGTGTAATTTCTACAGAACTCAGTTAAAATATTCCAAAAATATTGATGTTTAGGTTCTAAAATTATACATTCTTAGAACTTTCAACATTTCAGAAAGCTTATTAATTAGTGCCAACTTTTGTTTTATTTTTTAGCATTTTATTGAGGGTGGAGTATTAATAAAAGGAAAACATTAATATATATTTGAGAGGTTTTTTTAACTTTTTTTTTAAAGATTTATTTATTTATGCATACAAGCACTGGGGTACAGGCCAGAGGCAAGGGAGGTGAGAGGATTCACCAGAGACAGAGTGGGGAGCAGGACAGGCAGAGCAAGTGAAATACACTGCTGAGGGGAGCAGCAGGAGAGGCAGGAGAGGTCTGCTGTGCCATGTGGGTCCCCTCCCTGGCCGGGGATAGAACTCGCGCTGCTGTGCCACAGATGCTTCACAGTGCTGAGCTCAACCTGCTGTGCCATCAGAAAGGATCTATATTTGAAAGTTTTTAAAAGAAAAAAATATTCTCTGAGTAAAAACCAAATTGCCATGCATATACCGCTCTCTAAGAGAAATTACATGTTTTAAGTTAAGGTCTTAGTATGTGATTATAAAAATATATGAATGAATTTCTTCAGTATTTGCTGAGGTTTTTTTTTTTATTTTGCTAACCACAATAATTTCAATAGAACAGTTTTGTTTTGTTTTCTAAATCTCTAATTTCTGTGTAAGTTAATTTGGAAAAAAAAAAGTAAGAAGAAAAAACAACTCCAACACAGCCATATAGGAATGTATTCGTCCTTAGATTTAAGAAATCTGATATTTCAAACCACCACAATTAGTTTATAAAGAATAAAGAGCCCAAAGAGTCCTATTTAAGAAATGACTAAATTTCTCCTGAATAATAAAAGCAATGTATTGATCTCAATAGTGATAAATGAAATTTTTGTAATACCTTTAACAAAATATATTTCATTGCCCCCCTCACAATAAACCTGAGAAAAATCAATGTATACTCACCTTTTTTATAAATAAGAAGCTGAGGCTTAGAGAGATTATATGGCTAACGAATGAGTAAGCAAGAAGTGATTACAAATGTAATGAAACCACAAATTTATAAGCTTTTTAATTAAAGACTAATGTTAAAATTTTAAAGTTAAAATCTGCTGCCTTTTTTAACATCAAGAAGAACTTAAAAGAACTGTAGAAGTAATAGAACATGATTACCACAAAGCATTTTCAAGGCACACATTCTTTCAATGATTATAATGCTGCTTTTCCCTTCCCCAACAGCTGATAGTTTCTGAATAAAAAACCATATCTAGGTTGAAGAAGTAACAGATTTCTAGAAAAAAAATTTTATCTCTCTCCAGTTTCATCACCAAAATTCAAATACAAGCTACCATCATCTTTATTCCAGGTTGCTGTACTTGAGCTTCTGTTTTTGCCCCTTTCGATCTATTCTTGGCAAAATAGCAAGTCATCTCTTTAAAACACTTATCTGATCATGTCACTCTTAAGCTAAAAATATGTCCATGATTTTCTACTGCATTCAGATATAAAATCTAAGATGGACCAAAAGGGCCTACCTAACCTGGATCTAGCCTAATGTGGTAGCCTTATTTATGTCACTATCCCTTCTAAATGCATTTCATTTCAGTCACACTAGTCTTTTTTAGACCCTTTAAAAAAATTCACTCTTACTCATAAATATTCCTACATATTGGTACCTCTGCATAGAATCTAAGAGAACCTTGTTGTGGTAATCTTTATGTTTATCCTGTATGGAATTAAGTACTTAGAGCTATAATCCACAGTTTCATCCAACTTGAGGAATTTTAGTCATGATTTTTTCAAATATTTTTTCTACCCTATTTCTACTCTCCTATCCTTCTAAGGTTCTTCTGCATGCATGTTACATAATGTCATTCTGTCTGACATATCCCTGAGGTTCTACTGTGTTTTCTAGATTGAATAATCTATTGATCTATCTTCAAATTCACTAACTTTCTACCCTCTCAAATCTAATAATAAACTTATCCAGTGAATTTTTCAATTTTATCATAGCACTCTACAATAGTTTTCAGTTCAAGAATGCATTATGAATACAATATAAATGTACAAAAACATTCATATATTATGACTATGTCACAGTAAAAGATAGGAAACTTGTGTTCTAGTCCCAACTCCAAAATAAATTTGTTGTGAGATTTTTAACAGATGACTTAATTTTTCTGGAGCTCAGTTTCCTCATACATAAAATAAGTACTCTTAATAATGTTCAGCTTCTTGCAAACTATAAAAAAATCTGTATTTTACTTATAAGTTCTAAAATACAATTATGAATATATAACATAAGCAAAATTTTTATTTTCTCCAAATCTAACGTTTTACTCACCAGAAGTCAGATCTTTGTAGTTTTGTTGGTTTGTCAAAACCTGAGTAAGAACAGACCGCATCGCTCCTCCCATTTTAGTTAGATCTTCTAAAAAGGAAATTTGAGGTTCTAATAGCTGAAGGACTTTGTTAAGATCTTTTTCTGATGGCACATCAGCTGCTAAAAGAATATACACACACAAATATATAATTAACTTTTCTAAAGACATTTTGCTAAGAACAGATTTTATTTTCTTAAAAATTACAATGACTCAGATGACAATATTTTATAATAAAAAGGTTAATATAAGAACTCTGCTTAGAAAGTAAGTATCCGGGCCTCCCTGGTGGCGCAGTGGGTTAAGCAGTGCACTATGAAGCAGACCGCAGCCACTGCAGCATGAGTTCGATCCCTGCTGCCGGCCAGGGAGGGGACCCACATGGCGCAGCAGACCTCTCCTGCTGTGCCC
>JAGFMF010011870.1:17939738-17966861 GCA_019455555.1 Galemys pyrenaicus | reverse complement strand
CGTTGATCTGCCTGTTCTGCTCCCTGCTCTCTGTGGTGAATCCTCTCACCCCCCCACACCTCTGGCCTGTACCCCAGTGCTTGTATGCATAAATAAAATTTTAAAAAATCTTTAAAAAAAAAAAAAGAATAAATTCTTAGGTGTATGTCTATACATACACATAGGATATACATGCAGAAAACTATAAAAACATTGATGAAAGAAATAAAACTTAGATAAATGGAAGACACTGTATTTATGAGTTGGAAGGCTCAATTTAATAAAGATATCAGTTCTTCACAGACTTATATACAAGTTTAACCTGTTAATCCAAGATAAATAATCAGACTATAATGTCAGACTATAAATAATCAGACTATAATTGGATAACCAGAATCATGGCTTGGGTCAAACACCAAAGGGCAGTCTCAAGGTACTTTCCAACAGGGTCAAGGTCTAAGAGGATTTTAAAGTATCAAGTAGTTAAGTGGCTATATTGGTGGGGAAAAGTATCCAGACAAAAGGCTTCAGTAGGAGAATCTGTTATAACAATCAGCAGATGAGCTCTTGTTTTTTCAATCACCAAATCTTTGAATTAATCCATTTAATTTTCACCTAGAATAGACCTAGAAGTCTCAATATAGCAGTTAAAGACAAGGTAGAGTCTGTTCGACTCATAATAGATTACACAAGTCTAAAACCTATCAAAATGCCAACAAAGTTTTATGTGATATTGACAGTATTAATGCTATATGGAAAGGCAAATGGAAATTGAATAGTTTTTAAAAAATAAAGAAGAATAAACTGTGTATATGGGCTGGGTGGGTGGGGGGTGGGGGGTAGCCAGACAACCTAATTTCAAAATTATATAACTTCAAGAAGTCAAATCTGTGTGGAGGCAGTACAGACGAACATATCAATGGAACTGAATAGAAAATCTTTTTCCCCCCACACACAAACATACAAACTGGATTGAGTTTTTATGAAGCGCTAAAGCATTCATGGAGAAAGTATAGCTTTTTCAACAAATGGTACTAGAGCAAGTTGGACATTCAAAGGAAAACAAAACCAAAAAACTTCGACAAACATCCTCACATTTCATATAAAAGAAACTTGAAATGGATTTATAGGTTAAATATAAAATGGAAAACTATAAAACCTTTATGAAAAATAACAGCTAATCTGTTAGTTCTGTGACTAGACAAAATTTGTAGACTTTACATCAAAAGCACGATCCATGAAAAACAAACCTGATAAACTGGACTTCCACCAAACTGGAACTTTTGTCTTGCAACTGACCATATATGTTTCTTTAAACACTGAAAATGCAATTACTACATGACTCAGCAGTTGAGCTCTTATGCATTTATCCCAAAGAAATGACAACTCATGTACATAGAAAAACTGTACACAAGTTCCCATAGCAAATTTATTTGTAACAGACAAAAACTTGAAGCCACATGGATGTTCTTCAATAGATAAATGTGTAAATAAACTTTGGTACATTCATATCACAACAGAAAAAAAGGAATGAACTATTGAGACACACAACAACTTGGAGATATAGTCCGAAAATTATGGTCAGTGAAAAAAAGCCAGTCCCAAAAGTTTCATTTATGTAAAGTCGTTGAAATGACAAGGTTTTAGAAATGAAGAACAGATTAGTAGTTGCCAGGGGTTAAGAAGCTTGTAAGGACTGGAATCAAATGGGTTGGCTACCAAAGTGCAAAATGAAATATCTTTGTAGTGATGGAAATTCTGTTTTGACTGTATCACTGTCAATATTCTGGTTGTGATACTGTATTATATATAATTTGCAAAATGTTTTCTGGGGGAAACTGGTTAAAAGATACACAACATCTCTAAGTTCTCTATTTTATGATTGTGAATATAATTTTGTCAATTTTTCTAATTTAATTAAAAAGCAGCATCAGATGGGTTAATTCTCTTCCCACCTATCCTAGTTTCAATTATCCTTTTGAATTAAACCCCTTATTCCAACCACCTTTTTCTCAATAGATACCACCACCACCAACTAACATTAATAGGCAGTTGTTATGTGACAAAGAACTTTATGTTTTAATTTTATGTGCTAAGAACTATATATGATTAAATTATTTCATTCTCTTAACTTTTAATTCTACTTTTCTCAGGAAGTAACAGTCCCAGACACCACTCTCTCTACTTTATCCTCATCCATTCACTCCATTTTTTCCTTACCTTAATAATGAATAGATCTCCATTTCCCAGATAAGGTCAATCCTTTCATTTAAGCACTGAATCCTATTATCCCAGGACCTTAACTCCATCCACTAACCTCTTTACTGTATTGTAAGCTCCTCCCTTCCTATTAGTTACATCCCGTCTTGCCTGTTCAAATCACCTATCACTCAAGTTTCTCTCACCTTACTAAGAGTATCTCACTCTTAGTATCAGTCACTCTCACTACTCTTTTCATAACCGTTGTTCACATTTACTCTGTTGCCTAAACTTCCTGTCCCTTCTCCATGAAAGCCTGACCTCTTTCCAGCATTTGACACCACTGTGTATCACCTTAAATTCTCTCTTCTTTGGGCTTCTCTGACATCATGACCTGTGAAAGTTGAGGTAAGTGACACAAGTGACCTAAAAGGAAGAAAACAAAGTTATAATAAAGGAGGGTATGAGAATGGCTAAGGAGGCAAGGGTGGGTGGAGATTGTTACATTTTTAGATGGGACTTGGGAGACAAGAGAAAGAGCTACACTGAGCATTACCATGATTTTTACTCCCTTCACCATCGTTTTCACCCTCTTTCCTGCCCCCGGTCTTTTGAGAGCCTGCAGAAACTCAAGGAAAAGCTAGAGGGTAACGGTCAAGCAATAGACAGCGGGGACTACCCCGCGCTGCGAGAAAGGCCCGCTTTATAGGTCTAGCACACCTGTCCCGGTTGCGGGTAGATGAAGCCCTTGAATTGCCTGCGGAACCCAGGAGCTGGGCCGCAGTTGTACCTCTGCTCGGGGCCGCTGGGCGGCGGACGTGTGCGCGCTTGCGTGGCCGCGCTTCCGGCCACCGCCTCGCGAAGTGCTGGGACTGGGCGCCGGGAGTCCTGTTGCTGGTCCGGGCTATTACAGTAGCTGGTTGCCAAAGGTCCCAAGGTCGGCTCGGAACACCCACGAGGCTGCTGGAGGCTGGCGGAGGACTCAGTCCGCAGCGGCAAATAAAGGAGAGCTAGACCGGCCTGGCTGGCTGTGCCATTTGCTCTATGCATCCACTATCCGGGCCGGCCAGAGCTGGCAAAGGAGTTGGGTGTTGGGTGGGGGATAGAGGAAAGATCCAGGTTATATAAATGTCTCTGCAGATCCAGTACCATTAGGTCCTGCGAGCCCATACTGTGGAAAAAAAAAAAAATGAAGAAATTAAGGCTTAAGGAACTAGAGAGTCGCCTGCAACAAGTAGACGGATTCGAAAAGCCCAAGCTACTTCTAGAACAGTATCCGACCAGGCCTCACATTGCAGGTAGGGCGGCTGGTGATAACGCCCTTGTTTGACAAGTTAGTACTAACATTGTGTATTGAAAGTAAAGTAGTTATTTCGATGCAAAAAAACGTCTAGAGAAATTCTATTCTAAAGCTACTGGATTACGTTAGCGAGGCATTAACTTTATATGCATTAATTCATTTCTTTCTTCTAACAGATAACTTGACTCCATAACTAAAGAGATCCTCCCTCCATCTTCCCATCTCCCCTCCCCCCCGTTTGTTTTTCTTCATACCCCTTACTGCTTATCAGACCTTTTTTTGATGTATTTGTCTCTCATTACACTATAAACTCCCTGAGAGCAAAGAATTTGTTGTTTTTGGTCATATTGAATTACCAGTGTCTAGAAGAATTTCCAGTACTATTAGGAGCTCAGTAAATATTTGTAAAATGAGAATCAATTTCTTACTGCAATTGTCAGTGTAAAAATTCCCATGTTATACTGTGCCCTAAAAATGAATACTAGAATTTGTACCTGAATGACTAGGTTTAATAAATCCACCATAGATGTTACCAAAAAAAAAGAATGAATTTCAACAATCTGAGGATTAGCAGTATTGCTTAATGTGAAAAGTAAAGGGGAAAACATGGGAAGAAATATTTAATTAGTTGTCAAATTCACTGGGGAATCTTAGAAAACTTAATTTGTTGGGAACACAGTGTTAGGAGGAATTCCTTCCCACTCCGATAAGTTCTGTTTCTAGCTGCCAAGCAAAATGTATGCATTCCTGCATTTAACTGCAACATATTGTCATAAGTTCAAAAATTAGCACAAAACTGCGCTTTGGTTAAGATCCATTTTCTCAGTTTAGTAATTACTTCTTCAGTGTCTTTGGACTATAGGGTTTCTTGGTGGAGTTCAATTTTATCACGTAACAGTTGTTTCACACCCAGTTGTTTCACATGCAACATGTACATGTGTGCTAATTCTTTGAAATACCAGCTTCTAAGTCACTGACACCTGCAGCAGTAATCTGGACAGCACAGTCAGCCTGAGATGTCCCTGTAATTGTGTATTTGATAAATATTTGGATCCTGATGTATCAGTGATGGCCAGTAGTCATTGCTGGGTTCAGATATCCATAAGGAGAGAGATGACACTGGGGTTACTCTTGCTTTACTTTCAGTTAATTTTAGATTTGTGTATTTGAAAGATCCCTTTCTGATCTCAGCAGCTTCTATCCTGCTCATTAGTTCCTTAGTATCAGATCTCATTAGTAGACTATGAATAATTATCTATAAATCATGAGTATAATGTCTGAATATATGTATCTTAAAGGTTGTAGTGTGGTAGAGGTAGGTCTCTTTCTTTGACCTTCTAGCTTGAACTTATAGTAACTCTGTTCCAGTAGCAAACTTGTATATATGTTCTGTGTGATTTTTTTTTTTAAAGATTTATTTATTTATGCATACAAGCACTGGGGCACAGACCAGAGGTGTTGGGGGGCGAGAGGATTCACCACAGAGAGCGGGGAGCAGAACAGGCAGATAACAGAAGTACACTGCTGAGGGGAGCAGCGGGCACAGCAGGAGAGGTCTGCAGCACCATGTGGGTCCCCCTCCCTGGCCGGCGGCAGGGATCGAACTCGTGCTGCAGTGGCTGTGGTTTGCTTCATAGTGCGCTGCTTAACCCACTGCGCCACCAGGGGAGGCCCTGTTCTGTGTGATTTTAATGTTAATACTTGTTTCATACTAGTGGTTCCTATATTTACAGACTTCACAGTCAATAAAATTCCCAAAAGTAAAATTTTGGAGACTGATAACAAATTGCCAAGAACATATTTTGACAAGGAAAATATTTTTAAAACCTATTTGTACTTACCATCCTTTCATAAAAATTATTAATATCAAAGATCTTATTTTTCTCATTTTATCTCAAAGTTTTGTTATTCTTGGCATTGTTGGCAGCTACTAGTTTTGGGGAACCACTGGTATGTTATCCACCTTGTGGGGCTTCTTATTACACACCAAGTTATTATATCTTAATTTTTTTTTTTAAAGAACCTGGAACACCAATTGGAGGATTAAATAATACAAATGCTGTTAGATTAGAAGAGTTGCATTTTGTCATCAGCTTGCTTAATTATTTCCTATTTTTTTTAATCTTTTAGCATGTATGCTCTATACAATCCATAACACATACGATGATATTGAAAATAAAATGGTTGCAGATCTAGGATGTGGTTGTGGAGTCCTTAGCATCGGAACTGCAATGTTAGGAGCAGGGTAGGTGATCCAGTATATATATATATATATATATACTCCTTGGGCATGGGATGGTTATAATAAGTATAGATATCATTATATCTATGATCTTCTACAGTATAAGAGCAAGAAGTTAGCACTTAGTACATTTTAGTACATTTTAAATGGGCAAAACAAACTACTAAAAATCGAAACCAGTAACAGAAGCAGTCAGACGCCTACCTTTTATACAGACCTGAGTTTCCTACCCCTTCTAGGTTGAGAGATCATGCTTTTGAAAGGCAATACATAGTATGGAGGCAGTGGCTTTGGCAGTTCAGCAACCTGTGGGTCCAACTGGAGGAGAGTGCTATGGTCTCAAAGCTCCAGTTCCCTACTCTGGACAAGCACATCTCTACTGAGCTGTTTCCCTCACTATGAGCATTCCCCCCATACCAGATGGTGGCCTGCAACATCTGCCTGTCTTAACTAGATTCATGTGTTCTGGGCTCTGATGCTGGCTTTCCTGACAGAGATACCCCTCTTGCAACAACCAGAGGAGCTGTTACAGTTTTGTAACATGAAAGTAATTAATTGTAATAAATGAATTGTATGAAAAGCTCTGTGAAAAAAGGCAACATTTTAATTTTGCCAATTGAATTAAAAAGGTATGTGGTTTGGTTTTGTTATTGTTTTGACATGAAGCTGTAAGTAATCATTCTGTGTTTTGCATTTATAGGTTATGTGTTGGATTTGACATAGATGAAGATGCATTGGAAATATTTAATAGGAATGTGGAAGAGTTTGAGTTAACAAATGTTGATATGATTCAGTGTGATGTGTGCTCATTATCTAATAGAATGTCTAAGTCATTTGACACAGTAATTATGAATCCTCCCTTTGGAACCAAAAATAATAAAGGTTAGTAATAAGAATCAGGTATACTAGTGTATTTGTAGAAAAGCAAATTTTGTTTATTTTTTAATTTTTCATGTTTTCTATCTTTTAATTGCTATCCTTTATTTGATGACACTGCTCTTCCCTTGCTTGTGACTAGTCTGTTAAAGTTCTATATTTCTTCTTGATTCAGTCTTGAAAGGTTGTATGGAGAAGCAAATTTTAAAACTATTTTCTCATAGATTGGGTTAATGATCTTAATCACTGTTCATTAAATAAATGAGTTTCCTTACTGTATAGTTTTATAATTTTAACTTAAATTTTGGCATGCACTAATTGAATCACTAGTTAATAGGAGAAATCATTTGAATTGCTAGAGAATGGAATTAAAAAATGTTTTTTCACTAATTTTACTAAGTAAATATTCTTTTTCTTAATTTATTGTTTATACTCCATCTGCTTACAAGAATGATTTACCTAACACTTATGAATGGTTATAAGTGCTTTAAAAATTTTATACTTTTTTTTTAAAGATTTATTTATTTATGCATACAAAGGCTGGGGTACAGGCTAGAGTCGCAGGAGGTGAGAGGATTCACCAGAATGGGGAGCAGAACTGGCAGACTGACCGAAACACACCGCTGAGGGGAGCAAGGCCGGAGAGGTCTGCCGCGCCATTTGGGTCCCCTCCCTGGTCGACAGCAGGGATTGAACTCGTGCTGCAGTGGCTGTGGTCCACTTCAGAGTGCATTGCTTAACCCACTGCGCCACGAGGGAAGCCCAAAATTTTATACTTTTAAAGCCTCTTTTAATGCTTTAACACACTGAGGATTTGAACATATGACCATCAGTAACAGAGACTCATTGTGGCTATTAATTTTGGGTGTGCTGTGAACAAGGAAGGTAGTAACAGGAAGAAAAGACATAGTTTAAAGTCCTGCCTCTACCCCTTGCTATGAATCTCATTATTGCTCTTTGTGTTTCCTTCTCCTGTCTTTGAGATTCACTAATTTGGAATATAATATTAAAATTTTTATTTTAGCCTTATTTAACCAGACACTATAATTATGGTTTTATTCTTAGATATTTATACCCAGTCTTGTTGCACAAAGAATATGGAATGCTATTTTGGAGTTTGAAAAAATATTTCTAAATACCTGGTATTCATTTAATCTTATATTTTGATAGCAGGTGAATGATGTAAATAGGACTTTTTTTCTATCTCAACAGGAACAGATATGGCTTTTCTAAAGATTGCATTGGAAATGGCAAGAACAGCAGTATATTCTTTACACAAATCCTCAACTAGAGAAGTAAGTTCAAATCAGCATGCTATTCTTTGTCACTTATTTTTAAATTCAAAACAGTATTTTAAAGACTTGTTGTAAATACTAAATATCAGGGTATCTTTTTCAACATTTGGCATTTAGGACTGAATTTTCTAGCATTTTAACTAGCTTTCTTCCAGCCCATATCACTTCTTTTGTTAAAGATTTGTTTAGGTAGGACAGAAGTGTGATATAACTAGGTTTACAGTATGTCCTGGTTTGGCTGGTATGACATCTCAGTGTCCCTGTGTGGCCTGGTGTGCATAAGGGAGGCAGTAAGCCTGACGTTTTTTTAAAGAACATTGAAATTGGAGCTAAACTGATTTGATTTCAGAGCCTACTTCTTCCATTGTTATTTTTTTTTAAAGATTTATTTCTTTATGCATACAAGCACTAGGGTACAGGTCAGAGGTGTGGGAGGGTGAGAGGATTCTCCACAGAGAGCGGGGAGCAGAACAAGCAGATCAACCGAAGTATACTGCTGAGGGGAGCAGCGGGCACAGCAGGAGAGGTCTGCCGTGCCATGTGGGTTCCCTCCACCCCGGCTGGCAGCAGGGATCGAACTTAGCTGCAGTGGCTGCAGTTTGCTTCATAGTGCTTTGCTTAACCCACTGTGCCACCAGGGAGGCCCCCTTCTTCCATTATTATTTTTGACAACATATAGCACATGTAATCTCAATACTTCTCAGAGTGTAAGATTATTCCAGGAGGTTAGAATGGTATTTGTGTGTGTGTGTGTGTGTGTGAATATAGTAAGTGATCAAGAACAGACTGTGGTGCTAGACCCCCTGGATTCAGAGTCAAACTGCTGCTTCCAGCTGTGTTAACTTGGTCAAGATATTTGAACTACTGTTTTGTCACCTCACTGTACTCATAAGGAACTAAGAGTACTGTATATTTTATGGTTATTCTGAAGATTCAGTGAGTTAAAATTTACAAAGCATTTAGAAGCCTTCTAGCATATATACTTGCTATGTGTTAGTTACTATTTATTAAAGAGATTTATAATGGTTTTACAGGAAAAATATTTGTGTAAATTCAGTGTACTGGAACACATTTGGAAACAGTATGTTTTGAATATATGGTAATCTAGTGACCCATTTAAAAGCAGAAAATCAAGGTTAAAAGTATACATACTGCTAATAATGAGGAATGCATATCAATAAGCAGCAGAACACAACATAATTTTACTGGTACATAAATCCCCATTGGCTAAGTAAAAGCAAACACTAGTAATTACTTGTAGGTAAAAGGCTTATGATGAAAGGGTCCCCAAAGCCATGCTCAGGTTTGATGATTCACAAGAAAGTCTCACAGAAGTTAGTTTATAATTCTGCTCATGACTGTTTTACTATAGCTAAAGACACAAAGCAAAACTGCCAATGGGAAAGGTGAATGGGATGAATCAGGTGTAAGCCTTCAGAGTCCTCTCCCAGTGGAAACATACAGAGTGTACTTAATTCTCCAGCAGCACATTTTTGTGACAAAGTATGTGACATACTGTCAACCTAGAAAACATATTAAAGACCTTATATCGAGGGTTTCCACTAAGGACTGATCATATACCTGGAACATATGAAAATTCTAACTCTAGTAGCTAGACAGGGGTTGACGTTAAAAAGTTTAAACATAATATGGGCCCTCCCTGGTGGCGCAGTGGGTAAAGCAACGCACTATGAAGCAAACTGCAGCCACTGCAGCATGAGTTTGATCCCTGTTGCCGGCTGGGAAGGTGACCCACATGGTGCAGGCAGACCTCTCCTGCCTCGCCCGCTGCTCCCCTCAGCAGTGTGTTTCTGTCAATCTGCCTGTTCTGCTCCCTGCTCTGTCTGGTGGATTCTCTCACCACCCAATACCTCTGGCCTGTACCCCCGTGTTTGTATGCATAAATAAATAAATCTTTAAAAAAAAAAGTTTAAGCATAATGAGCCGATCTTATCAATTAAGGGGATCTCCAAATCTAAGTTCCATATTCTAGCCAAGGGCCATATTCTAGCTAAGTTCCATATTCTAGCCAAGTAGACCCTTTTAAAGATGATTTAAAGTTTGCTATGTACTCTTTTCTGTGCAACTTGACATAAAACAATTATTTTACTAATAGTTCATGTAGACCAAGTAAACCATACCAGCAGCAACAACAAGAACAACAAAATGCAATTAAGCAGCAAAGAAAGTAGTTATTTGAACGTCCTGGAGCTGCACTGCCAAGGAATTCATCTTTGTTTGGCTTTGCCAGGCACCACCACTAGGAGGCAGCATTATCAGATCTGTCTTGTAAGGCTTTCTAGTTCAATTTTAAGCCTATAGTTCATTAAATATATTTTTAGACAGTGCAAAAGTATTTCTATTAGTATAGTAATTGATTAAAAAATTAATCTGGTAGTATTATGCATACTTAAAGAGTTATGATGAGGAATGAATGTTAAATATCAAGACTTGTTATGAGCTGGTGATAACTTTGCTTGTTTAAAGTTCTATTTAATTAGTAACATTGTCACTGGTTCTTTGGTTGCCAGACTTCTTAAATATAGGCTCTTAATTTTTAAAGTGTTTGGCCCTCATATGATAAAATTCTTTGATAGAAATACTCATATTTAAGTAACATGTTAAGTATATCTTGGCGCATACACTAAAACTACGTGACCCTTTCATTAGGCATTCTGAAAACTTGCTCTTGGCTCAGAGCAGAGTAGGTAAACCAGGCCCCATTTTTTCATTTATCCTGTTAACTTGCTCATTCTTTTATCTCTCAACCAACACCACATTCCATGGTTTCCATCTAAAACCTTTTTCACAAACCTTAGAGCTCAGATAGCCACAAAGTATCATAGTTTATTGCTCACAAGTTTATCAAGGATTCTAAGATTCCACTAAATTGTATAACTGGCACTGAAGTATCCTAATATAGGAATTGTAGATCTCAAACATTATTTATTTACTTTATAAAAAATTAGAAGCACATATTGTCAATACTTACCAGAAATATTTGAACCTAAAATAGTAGGGAAAGTTTATCAATCAACTTGATGCTAAAAAGAATGAATATTATGAATACAAAAATGCTTCTACTAGTTTCTCTTCTGTTGTATAAACTTCCTAGAAAATGGTTTGCACAACTAATTTATTTGATTAAGGGAACTTTTCCTATATTCATTTATATTGCAATGTTATATATAGTATATATGAATATTTGAAAACATAATAAAGCAAATTTTTCCTATCAAAATTAGTAACCAGATAAAGGAAAATAAGGTAAATAATAAATTGCCCAGGGTTATATAGGTAGTAAATAGCAAAGCAGCAGGTCAAGTGCAGGCTGTCTGGTTCCAGAAAACATGCAACTATCATATGATATTGCCACTAAATTGCCTCTAGATATAAATATCTACAGAATGGTTTCCAGGATATCTGTATTTATTAATTCTATAGAAATCATTTGTATTAAACTAGATGTTATTTTCTGAAATAGTTTTATGACTTGAATTATGTAATTTCGTTCAGATTGTTAACTTTATTTAAATAGCTTGGTATTTGTCTTCCAAATAGCGTTCATCTGGTTGAAAGCTTAGGGGATCTAAGTTTTTTTTAAAGACGTATTTTTATTTATTTATGCATACAAGAGCTAAAGGCTCTGGTGTTGGCCAGAGCTGCAGGTGGGTGAGAAGATTCACTAGAGACAGAGTGGGGAGCAGAACAGTCAGATTAACTGAAATACACTGCTGAGGGGAACAGTAGGCAAGGCAGGAGAGGTCTATTGTGCCATGTATGCCAGCTCCCTGGCTGGGGATTGAACTGGTGGTACAGTGGCTGCAGATAGCGTCATACAGCTGAGAGTTAAACCCTGCACTATCAGGGATGCCCCAAGGAGATCTAATTTTTTTTTTAAGATTTATTTATGCATATAAGAACTGGGATACAGGCCAGAGGTGTGGGGGTGGGAGGATTTACCAGAGAGGGTAACAGAACAGGCAGATCAACTGAAACACACTGCTGAGGGAAGCAGCGGGCACGGCAGGAGAGGTCTGCTGCGCCATGTGGGTCACCCCCCTGGCTGGCAGCAGGCATTGAACTCATGCTGCAGTGGCTGCGGTTTGCTTCATAGTGTGTTGCTTAACCCACTTCACCACCAGGGAGGCCCCAGATGTAAATTCTAATGAAATTTTTAAAGTTTGAAAACTTGAAATCAAGTATTAGTAAAGAATTACTTTTGAAGAATTTTTAAATCAGCTCTCATTATCATTTTGTGTTCAGCATATTCAAAAGAAAGCTGCAGAATGGAAAATCAAGATAGATATTCTTGCAGGTAAGACAATTTCTTCAGTTTCCTACAAAATCAGTTTCAACCCTAATTAAAGCTAACAAAATATCTGTTACTAAAAAAATATTGGTAGATTAATATTGCAAGATTTAGATCACCTCTTCAAAAGTATGCTATCACACTATACTAACAACAGAGCTCCTATAATCTTCTACCACAGCCTATGCCCTACCATAATTTTCACACAGGTGCTAACAAGATTTTATGTTTCACAGTGTTTGTACACAGGGCATGTGTACATTGGGAATAGGTTAGAGATGGAGTCAAAGCAGAGTATCAGTGTTGATGCTATCCAGCTTATCCATTTTAATGAAATTTCTAATAGCACCCAAGGTGTTTGGTCACTCCAGTCAGAAACACTACGTACCTTAAAAGCTTAGATATGGGAGTTGGTTAAATAGACTTCAGTTTGGTAAAAGTCAACAGTGGTAAATGTTTAGAAATAGTTTTTATCCTCAAGTGTTTTTTATTTTACAGAACTGCGGTATGACCTACCAGCATCATACAGATTTCATAAGAAGAAATCAGTAAGTGTCTTCATTCTGGCTTCTTTATATTTATTACTTTGCAGTAAGTATTTTTATAATAAAATATTTATCATTGGTTTACACAGTAAGTTATTTCTAATATTATCAAGTTGCCTTAAATGGCAGGAGACACGCAGGTTAGAGATATAGCACAGCTTAGATATTGCAGGGTCAGTTCCAGACTATAGCATTTGGTTTCTTAGTGCATGTTAAGTTATATTTACACTAGGCCTATTTAGAGTGCAAGACATGTCTTGAAAAAGTGTACATACCTTAATTAAATGTGACAGACAAGTGAGCACATTAGAAAAAGAGTTGACACAAACCTTCAATTTGTAAAACAAATGCATCATTATGAAGCAAAATAAAACAAGGTATACCTGTATTTAACCATGGGATTGTCCCATAATTAGCAGCCAGTAAGTACTCTTGTTTAAAATTCTATCTCAAGGCAGCAAGTAAATCTGTCTTGCCTTTGTTTATTGTGCCTCCCCTGGCAACCTCCCTAACCCTTTTTATAGCCCTACCTCCCCTTGTTTAGCTAAGATTACATAAGATGGTATCTGAAGCCACATGAACAAGTTATTCAGTCCTACTGGGTCTCCCATGTATATAGGAAATAGACTTTTTGACTTCTTTCCTCTTAAATATTCTCAAGTATATTGGGAAGGAAAAGGAAACAAAAACTAAGATTTTGCTTTTTACATAGTATATATTTTATTAGTTTGTAGTAATACATTTTTCATATTACAAAGGCAATTTAGTGGAAGAATCTTCCTTTTGATATTGAATATTCTGAAATAACACAAACAGAACTATAATACATTTTAAAAAAATCCTCATTTGGATAACAAAAAGACAATTTAAACAACAAAAGACTTCTTTTTTCTTTCTTACAGGTGGACATTGAAGTGGACCTAATTCGGTTTTCTTTTTAAAAGCCTTCAAAGACAAAAGCAGCCTAAAACCTAATTACTAAAATGAATTAAAAAAAATTTTTTTTTTACTAAACTACTGGTCTCCAGCACCATTTTCTGTTTTCTGTTGTTTAGATGCAGGTTCTTGTATGTCTAGTTCTAGTTCTTCTCTTGCTCTTTTCACTGCTCCTACACAAAAAAAGAGTATTTGTTAAATTTACTGTAAGCATTCTATTTTAAAATTGAGCAGTTAATTGTTTAAAATTATCACTGAGAAAAAGCTTTAATCTTCTATCTTTGTATTTAATTTGCAAAACAGCATGAGGTAAATCACAGTTCATGAAGATCACTTACACAGACGCTAAAAATCATGTCTATTCTCTCCCACAAATAAGTCCTCATGAAAATACCAACGGACTCAGAAAAAAACTTACCATCTGCATCATTTTCATCATGTTCATCATCGCTATCAAATTTAGTTTTCTTGCCTTGAAATTGTACTTTTCCTTTAGCAGACCCACCTTGGGCAGCTTTATTTCCCTTTCCTTTTCCTTTAAATCTGCGACCTACAAGAGACATAAGTGAGGAATCAGTAAAGGAATGTTTGTATCTGTCAATGTTTTTGAACATGTATTAAAATTTTCACTCAAGCAACAGAGTTAGTAAAATCACAAAAATGACCTTTTGATTTCCATTTGTTCAGGGACTCTTGTTGATCTTCTATGATTTTTTTCAAAGCTTCTTTTTCCACATCTCCTTCTAATACTTCCCATGTCACATCTTTGTTTCTTAATTGCAAGTTACCACTGTTTGCGTCTTTGGCTTTATCCAGTGCATCCTTAGCTTTTTCTTTAAATAGAATTATTCCCTATATCAAAGATATAAAATGAAAGCTCCACCCTTAAGTTCTTATTCCCACTGTAATTTCTTTGCTCAAAGTAATGTTTCTTACCCTGCAAATCTATACCATTACTAATTTCAATAAATTTTACTGATGAGGAAATTACTATAAAACTTGCAGTTGTTAATACCAACCAAGCCACTAATATTCATAAAATTCATAATTTATCAGATAATTCATAAAATATCGGACATCAGCGAGAGCAATAAAGTGATCAATCATGAATGTTTCCAAACCTCTTTTGCTCCTCTGACAAAATCTATCCATTTTATTTCACCATGGGTTGAGAAAAGGACGTGCAAATCTTCTCTACAAGTCTGATCATCTAAGTCTCCAGAAAATTTCAGCAAACAGCCAATTTTTTCTTCTATAGATTTCTATAAAAAAAAATACAAGACAATCAAAGTTTCTTAAAGCAACCACACATAAAAATGGCTTATATCACTCAATGTATACAAGAAAAAAGCTATAAACTGAAGGCTGTTTTGCGTAGCATTTTAATAATTGGTACCCTTTGTCATCCTCTGTTCTACAGCTTCTGATTTTAGTTTAATTTCTCCAAGAAGTAATATCTAGTTATATATAACTAAAGTTATATAAACCTGGTTATTATCTGTCTGGATAAATATTTTCAGCAATATTCAGCATTAAAATTATTATTTTAACGCAATGACAACTGTGGATTTGCTTAAAACATCCTAACTTTTATTCTCTTAACTTTATCGCAGCTTTATCTCTAAAAAATATTGCAGATTTCTTAAATACCAATAATACTCACCATTTCAGCATTTTCTGCTAACTTTTGTTTTTCTTCTTGTTCTCTACAAATAAAAATGTAATTAGAATATTTCCACTTACTATGTAAGAAAACTAACCCTAATAAAACTAATCTTGATAATGACCACTAAACTACTTAATAACCAATAATCAGAACTTAAGGATGTTTGATTTGCTAGAGTGTAACATATGTAGCCTTCCCCAGGATTATCAAAACAGCTTAAAATGTCAGTTTTTCATTAGCACAGAAAAGGCCTATTTGCTATTCATTTCAGCGCTCATCATCAGCTCCATTTAACCAAAACCACTAACTCTACCCTTTCAGAGTTTTAAGGAATTAAAATGTTATGATGATCTCAACGTACTTACTGTTTAGCTCTTAATTTGGCTTCCACTTTATTTTGCTTTCTTTCTTCATTTTTTTTGGCAAAGTAATCTTCCCTAAAAGGTACAAAATATTGAGATTAAGTTCATGAGTATAACGGCAAGGCTGTAAATTACTTTCAAAGATTTAAAACATGGTATAAGAAGCAACATTTTATATATATACACACACACAAATTTTTTTAAAGATATATTTATGCATACAAGAACTAGGGTGTAGGCGAAAGGTGTGGGGGATGAGAGGATTCAACAGAGACAGAGTGGGGAGCAGAACAGGCAGCTCTACTGAGATACATTCTTTTTTTTTTTTTTAAGATTTTATTTATGCATACAAGAGCTGGGATATAGGCCAGAGTCCAGGGAGGTGAGAGGATTCACCAGACAGAGCTAGGAACAGAACAGGCAGACTGACTGAAACACTGCTGAGGGGAGCAGTGGGCAAGGCAGGAGAGGTCTGCTACGCCATGTGGGTCCCCTCCCTGGCCAGTGGCAGGGATTGAACTCATGCTGCAGTGGCTGCTGTTTGCTTCATAGTGTGTTGCTTAACCCACTGCGCCACCAGGGAGGCCCCTGAGATACATTCTTAAGGGGAGCAGTGGGTAAAATAGGAGAGGTCTGCTGTGCTATGTGGGTTAGCTCCCTGGCCAGGGATCAAACTCATACCACCAGCCACAATAGTTTGATAGTGCTAAGACTTTAACTCCTGCACCACCAGGGAGGTCCAGGAACATTGTATTTTCTATCAACATGATTACACAAAAAATATGCCAAGGAAATTAACTCCTATTTTTAGGAATAGTTTTCCTAACAATTTACATCCCATAAAATTCACCCCTTCAAAAGTGTACATTTCAATGTTTTATAATATATTTAGATTTATACAACCTTCACCATTATCTAATTTCAGAAAAATTTCATGACTGCAAAGAGAAACATCATGTCCACTAGCTATCTCATTTTGGGTTTTCATTTATCATTTGGGGGATAGGAGGGTGGGTAAAGGAGGGTGTACCCCAGCAGCAGGCAGGCAAGCAAATGAACAGGGACCATAGAACAGATGTTATGGGAATACTTTAGTGTTTCCTGTAGTGTTAATTTTATAAAAGGCATCCTTTTACCCTGAAACCTAAGAATAAGAGAAATTATGAAAAACTACGTTAAAAATTTATTTTGTTGGGTTAACACAGCATGCTTCATCAGTCCATCTCTGTAATGCAAAATTAGGGAACAAGGGCTCTACAACTAACTTTACCATGAAATTACTGTGATGTGTCCTAATCCTTACATATTATTTATTGCTATACAACTATCATTAAGTAATGCTTTGTATTATATAAAATACAGGCACATATAAATTATAACAAAAAGATAAAAGTTATAGAGTGATTTATTCTCCAGTCAAACCAAAAGACCAAATTTTAGTATCCAGCTTGAGTACAAGTTTTAGATGGAAAGTACTAAAACCCAATTTCCTTTAGCAGTTACTAACCAGTGAAAATGTAATAAGTACTTCCTTATAGTCATAAAAGAATCAGTTTCTACTTAGCAAAATTCAAGCATTTCTCCAGGCCTTCCTGGGAATACTAAAAATACTGGCCTTCACATTCATTACCTCCATGTGTCAATTCCATCTATGTGGCCAGGAGCAACATTAGCAGAAAGACTTACTTGAAAAGTATCAGCAAGTCCATATCTTTGTACTTCTGGTCAGGGGTCTCAACAAACTTCTTAGCAGATTCAATGCTATCAAATACTGCAAATATTGATCCCTATTGAAAAAGGAAAGAGATTTTTAAGTTATGCCTAATTTTTCAACTAGGAAAAGTTAAAATATCATATAGTCATACCTTAAATGCTTTGTGCAATGTTCTTCTCATCTGAATATTTAGTACTTGACCTTTATCTTCTAACCATTCTTTTATGTCATCAAGAGTTGCATCAGTTGGGAAACCTTTCTATGAAGAATAAAAAGTAATGTACAAATGACTTTTCAGGTAAAGAAATCACCAGAAGTTTTAATTCATTTTGTCTTGAAGTGAAGCTGGGATGTAACACACATCTCTTTCTCTCTGACTCTTATGTGTTTAGCAGACACTGTTTTCCAGAGCAGTACAAAGTGACTCATTTATCTGGGTTTCACTTTAAAATAATCCAGTTAGTAGAGATAAAGTTAGTAACATCAATATGTGAATAATATCACCTTGAAATTGGATAATGATACATTTATACAGCCAGTCTATTTTTGTATATCTAAAATGTTCCAGAGTAAAAAAAAAAATTAAAAAATTAGTATGCTAAAAAACATGCTATAAGTATTCCAACTGTTACACATTCCATGCTTATACTATGCAAAGTCTTGTCCAGTGGTGTATGGGTTTTTCATTTTTAATCTCATAACAGTTCTATAAGGTAAAAAAAATTTTATCCCCATTTATGAAGATGAGGCTTAGAGATGTTAAGAACACTGCCCCCTTAAGTACCTAAGTATGAAACTATAATTCATGAGCCCTTATCCACTCTATGTTCTTTCTAAATAAATGCATGTTATAATTAATGCATTAAAGGTCAACTTACAATATACACAGATCTGTTTTTAACATCATTTTTATACTCATCAGTCACTTCAGGGAGGGGTTTGCTTGGAGATCTTCTGATTTTAGTTTTATCTTCACTTATTTCCATGAGTTCTGCCTTTGATTTGCTCAGTGCTTCTACTATTACATTAAAGTCTGTTGTTAGACGGTTTAACCTTAAGAAAAAATATATATAAGCATTTTACAACTTAGTGGTAGCACTGTTGTTAACCAAAAAATCTAAGGATGATTTTAAAAAGGCTTTTTTACCTGTTGAATTTTATCATTATCTCCAAAGGTACCCAGCCTTCATCCAGTTTGATTTGTTCCTTTAAAAATTTGTCCCGTGGTAAATTGAAGTCACCAAAATAATACTGCAACACAATTACAATTTATTTTAGAATAGTATATAATACTGAATCTATTGTGTTTTTTAACCATTATATCACCAAGCTCTATCCTTAAAAATCCAAGTTATAACTTAAGACTAAACGTTTTCTCTTAAATACACTATAATATTAACACAAGGTAACAACAACAACAAAAAAAGACTTAAGGAGTCATTACTGAAGCAATGTAATTAACAAATGTCAATTACGAATAGAAAGCTTTAAAGCCTCCTTGGTGGTTCAGGGGTTAAGTCACAGCCCTGTGAAACTATCTGCAGCCACTGCAGTATGAGTTCAATCCCTGGCCAGGGAGCTAACCCGCATGGCGCAGCAGACCTCTCCTATCTCTCAGCTGTTCCCCTCAGCAGTATATCTCAGTTCTGCTCCTCACTCTGTATCTGATGTATCCTCTCATTCTTCTTCACCCTGCCCCCCTGCATTGCACCTCTGGTCTATGCATAAATAAAAATAAATTAAAAAAAAAAACACAAAGTTTTAAAACAAGTAACATATTCAAGGATCTTTTCAAAGGTTTCAAAAAGCTTCATTTCAAATCTGTGGAAAGAATAGATTGCTAAGTAAAAAGAACTGGAATAAACTGATTCATTACCTTCATTTTTAAAAGGAAAAAAATATGGTGAACATTTATCTAATTTAAGCATAGTCCTTTCGCAGTATAAAAGCAAAGAAAAAGATACATATGAAAATATTCAGTTGTGACTACTTGGAATGCCAAAGTAAAATAAAAAGACAAACACCCCTTTGTTAACAATTCTTATAAATCAAGGTGAAAGGAAAAACCTAGAAATCCTAACAATGGGAAAAAGACATTTAAAAACCCTCTAGAGGGGGCCTCCCTGGTGGTGCAAGGGGTTAAGTCTCAGCACTATGAAGCTATCAGGCAACAGAAGTTTGATCCCCAGTCATGGAGCTAACCCACATAGCACAGCGGACCTCTCCTGCCTTGCCCGCTGCTCCCCTTAGCAGTATATTTCACTTGATCTGCCTGTTCTGCTCCTGGTGAATCCTCTCACCCCACACACCTCTGGCCTATACCCCAGCTCTTGTATACATAAATAAATCTTTAAGAAAAATAAAATTAAAATTAAAAGATCACCAGAAATACAAATTTACGATAAGCATAAAAAGCTCCACCTCATTAATCAAAGACATGTAATTTAAAGCAATGAGATAGCATTTCTCACCTAACAAAATGGCAATTCTAGAACCAACACTACTGCCCTGAACACAGACATGCAGGTAGAAAGGCAAATTGGCAAAAAGTATCAAAAGTTTTTAGAATGGGCTTAACACTTGAGCCAGTACATCTCCTAGGAATTTCAATTTAAAGAAATCAGTAAACTGTTTACTAAAATTTATAAAGATCTTCATAGAACTATACAGCTAAAAAGATGGAAGTAGCCTATATATCAAACACAGAATTGGATAAGTCATTGATGATATGAATCTTTACTCTCTTAAAATGCCACATCTAGGAGAAAGGGAAGGCAATAAGAACTGTTAGTATGATCTCTGACCAAATTGTCAAATATACATGAGGCTTTTTAAACTTGATTACCTCAGGAGGGGGCAATTCGGAAAGTAGGTTTTTGGAGGCACATTATTACCATTTCTACATACATTTTTGTCCTATTATACAGAATGTATTAATTTTTTTACACAATTATAAAGAAATCAGCACAAAAAGATAGGTAATTTTAAATGGCAGGAATACAACTTTTGAGAAAATATCCCTAACATTTCAAAAAAAGACACCAAATAACAGAATTTGAAATTTTCACTAAGAATGTAAAACAAGGACTCATTATTGATATTGTAAAACTTCAACTGAAATGTAACATAAGTGTCCCCAGAATACTAGGACTCTGAAAACAGATTAAGTAACTCCTCTCCTAACAACAATAATAAATTGTTGGAAACTATGACTTTGCAAATAAATATAACAAAACAGATACTCTAATGTTTTCTTCCACATCAGCCCCAATGTGTTCTTTCCGCATTAATGTTACTATGAAATGACATTACTGGAGGAACTGGTATAAGTTAGAAGCTAATAGGTTGAAAATAACTGGGCATAGAACACTAGGACTTACAAAATATAGTGTTACTAAACAGGCCCACTTTACAAAGGAATTTTGTTCTTATTTTGTGTACTCCTCTAAATATTTTACATTATTATTAACTAATGTAATCCTCACAACCACCTTATTATTCCCACTTTATAGCCTAAGAAAATAAAGCAAAAAAAAAATAAAGTTAAGGAACCACTACAGTGGTACCTTTCCAAGTGTTTGTACTCTTGGGTTTGATAAACTGGTTCCACCAATGCAAACTGTATAATGTTCATTTAATTTCAAGAATCATAGCCAAACACTGAATAAGTAGGTCAATAAATGTTCTTTTCTGTTTTTGTATTTAGACCCTAAACTTCCTTTCAAGGAGCCTATTTTTGTAATTTAATAATACAAGAATCATACCTCAATTTGATGACAGATTTTGGCCTCCAGGGCAGCCATTTTTTCATTGTCACCATTTTCAGCCATTGTGGCTATCTGTAAATTTTCCCAAATTGGCATAAAGAGGTTATTTTTTCTTTTTAAATAAAATTCAAAATCATAAAAAGAATGCTTTAAAATTAACATCCCACTGTTCTCTTAAAAATCACAAATTTTTTAAAAGAATTTTTAATTTCACAAGTTCAATTTCAGAAAACTTTGACATATGTTACATTGAAAAGCTATTGATCATACCCACTTCTGCCAGTGAACCACTGTTTCATCTTTTATAACGAAAGGAGTGTTTATCCTCAAAAGCTTTGGGGGAAAAACCCAACAACCCCATTCAATAATTTACCTACTGACTATTTCCAGCTTTAAGCACATCACCTTCTGTCAGTATACTATTATGAACCTCAATTCTATTTATTTGGTGTGGGTTGCATTTCTTTTAAAATCAGTCATAGCTGATTTACAAAAAAATTAAAAACCACAACCTTGGGGTCTCCCTGGTGGCACAGTGGGTTAAGCAATGCACTGTGAAGCAAAACCGCAGCCACTGCAGCAGGAGTTCAATCCCTGCCGCCGGCCAGGGAGGGGACCCACATGGCACAGCAGACCTCTCGTGCCTCGCCCGCTGCTCCCCTCAGCAGGGTGTTTCTGTCAATCTGCCTGTTCTGCTCCCCACGCTGTCTCTGGTGAATCCTCTCACCGCCCTGGATTCTGGCCTGTACCCCAGCTCTTGTATGCATAAATAAATAAATCTTTTAAAAAAAAAAACACCACAACCTTATCAACAAAAAACTGTTTTATACGGTCAAAAAAATAAAATATTACAGTCAGGGTTAAATGGACATAATAAGAAAACGTAAAAAAAATAAAATATTACAGTCAGGGTTAATGAACATAATAAGAAAACGTTAAAACCTTAAACTGGGGGGAGTGAGGGGGTATATTTACTAATACACTAATGTATTGGTTACCCTTATAATCAAGTGTCCTGTTTCACATGCCTGACATTAGCATTGCAGGAAAAAATGTGGCTGAGTTTCCAATACTCTATCAAACCACTCCCTCATCCACACTGTACGAAAGTATATTTATAAGAACTCAAAGGTATCTGTCACTAGATAACTCCACACTACTAAGGAGGCATCCCTTAATAATGCTGCAACCGTCATGCAATAATCTGGGTGCAATAACTGAAAGCTCATGAATAAGAAATCTGTAGGAGACACATCTCACTACAAAATGTACTCAATCTTATGCACCGGACACCTTAACTAAGCACACAGTGAGATTAAAGAACTATTTAGTACTATAAGACTTCTTTGGCCTACCTATTTTTGAAACTTCGTTCCATCAGTTGCAGAATGTAGGACTTAGAAGTATTAGCCACACTTTTTAACATTTCACACAGTGCCTTTATGTGAGTGAACAAGGCCTCCCAAAAAAAAACAAAACAAAACAGGGAGAGGCAGGGGGAACATCGGGGGCCGATTCTCTGGCCTAAAGTCTGTCCCCACAAGATCCAGGGAATCATCCGGCGTTTAACCCGCGCCGACTTCTGCATACACTTACACAGGCGGCCCGAAACGTTAGCCCTTGGCCACAACATAAAGTGCTGGAAGTGGGCACCCTTAAGGACGCGGCGGGGCTGCGGGCAGCCGCAGTCCAAAGACCCCGCCAGAGTCGGGTCCAAATCAACCCCTGATTGGCTGGCCGGGGCCCAGCCACGTGCGGAGACTCCGCCGCGCGAGCCCCAGCCTTCCGAGCCAGGGCCGGCAGCGCACCACGCCGCCGCCCGCCCCGCGCCGCCCGCTACCCTGTCCGCCACGGGCTGCGGCCCACGCGGCGCTAGGCCGGAACATGAGGAAGGCGAGCAGTGGACGATCCCAGCGTGGGGCAGCAAGGTGCGGAAACGCACCACAGCACAAAGCCGACCCTTTTGTACCTTCTTCCCATTAGCCACCAGGAGTTGCTCACCTTTAAAGTCTCAGTCCCCCGATGCCGCGCCACAGAATCACTAACAGCGACAGCAACAACTCGACTTCCAGCGCCGCCGGCTGGCCTAACGCGGGTAAAAAAAAAAAAAAAAAAAAAAAAATGGGGGCCGTCCCGGCAGCCCTTGCGACCCGGGTGGGCGGGGCTTCGAGCCGGCTGAGGCGGACGCGGGGGCCGCGCTGTGGGCACGCGCACTGGAGGTCCCCGAGTCCGTCTGCCGTCTGAGATTGCCTTAAAACACACCGGAGGGATTTGGAAACGCTGCTTATTTGCCTCGGGATAAATATTTATTTTTAAGGACTTCTAGGTGGTGTTTGTATCTCCAGTCCTTTCCATTCATATGAAGTATTTGGATCATTTTTTTCTTCCAGATTATACTTTTCCCAAAAAGTCTACATCTATCCACATATCTAAATGATACGGCGTTCTAATAGTTCTCAAAAAATTGACAATTAAAAATTTTAAAAACCAGAGATTCGTGAAATCTTCGAATTGAGAGAAGAATACAATAGACTGTTTAAGAGCTGAGACTCTGGAATCTGCCTGCGTTCAGATGGGCGCTCCTGTTTACAGTGTGACCTGGGGCAGTTTACCCATGCCCCTGTGGGAAATGGGGCCAGTGAAAAAAATATCTGTTTTATAAACTTGTGAGTATTAACGTGGACAATATATCTGTGCTTGCTAGATTGTAAGAGAAGCGGTATTTGTTAGTTTAAACCAAACAAAAAATAAAATTTTAGAAATCCCAAATGCTATCTAGTGCAGAAACCTATTGGTTAGAGAACGTCCCTATTTGTATATCCTTTGCACAATAATTTTAGTCACTTAAAGTTTTGTTATGAAGCAATTTTTTATTTCTCCCTGTGTTCTTGAAAACTTGTAATGATATTGGTAAAATAGTTCATTAAGCATACCAGAGCTTTTTTTTTTAAAGGTTTATTTATTTATGCATACAAGCATTGGGGTACAGGCCAGAGGTGTGGGGGGCGGGGTGAGAGGATTTGTTACAGGGCAGGGAGAGGAACACCCTAGAACTCCCAAGCCTGCCCGCTTTGAATGGGTTCTGCCATTCGCTGCATTAAGACAAACACATAAAACCTTTAATGGAAAGGAACTTTAATACAACTAGGGTACAATAAAGAAAGAACAAAGAATATAGTTACTGAGTTAAGCATTTAAAGTTACCCATCTCCTTGAGGGTAAAAGTCCAGCCAAATAGGATTGGCTTAAAGCAAGGCCCAAAAGCCTGCCACACGTCTAAAGGACCTTTCAGTAGAGATCCATAGAAAAGGGTCAGAAAGAGTCTGACAAATCTGGGAGGAAAAGAGCAAAATTAAAATTAAGGTGACAGTTGCCATTGTTAACCTCCCCACGGGTCTTTCACCCACATCTGTTCCAACCAGTCCAAGACCAAAAAGCAAGCACAGTTTTTTTACATGTCCCTCTGTTTCACGTGCCTCCTCCAGGTCTCCTTGCTGTTCTCCATCTTCCTTCCTTTCTCCTCTCTTCTCTGCAAAAATCTTCTTTTCCTCCTCAGCTCCACCCACATAGGGCGGAACTAGGATTTTGGAACTTTCCCTTTTCCTGGAACCACCCTGTTACAGATTCACCACAGAAAGCAGGGAGCAGAACAGGCAGATCAATGGAAGTACACTGCTGAGGGGAGCAGCGGTCTGCTGCACCATGTGGGTCCCCCGCCTGGGGCTGCCGTTTGCTTCATAGTGCGTTGCTTAACCCACTGTGCCCATATCAGAGGGCTCAGGGAGGCCCATATCAGAGCTTTTTAGCGGCCCTAAAACAGATTAAATGTACTTATTTGGGGAAAATATACAGTTGTAGATTCAATCCAGAGGTCAGCCAATGAGCAGAAAATAATAGTTATGTTCATAAAGTTTAAATTCAAATTAATTGGTTCCTTTTTATTCACTCAACAAAAGAAATTAAGGTGGTAAAGAGAATGACAAAATCAGTGGAAATTATTTTAGTTTCAAGAAGTAAATTATGACAAAAAGGTTTTTAGATCATACCAATAATAGTGACTCATTAAGAAGCAATAAATATAAAAAAGCGAACAAGTTTCTTGGATTGCTTATAATTAAGAAGAAAGAATTTTAAAAACAAACTGGAAAAAAATATTTGATGATTTTAAAATAATGACAATTACAACCTAAAGTTAAAATATACTCTATTGTGTACCATCAAATACATTTACATGTTCTCGAATCTTACAGTCCATATGTGAAAAATACGGCTAGAAGTTTTCCTAAATTTTATAATACTCTTAAATATTTACAAAGCATTACCAATAACAAGAAGCTGACACTGTTCTAAGTAATCAACAGTAAATAAAGAAAAACTTTAGGGGATTTCTAAGTTTCATAAAAACCAAATTTTTATACCTTTTCTGTAGAAAATATGCACTTTAAACAATTACAAAATTATTGGTATATGAAGAGTTTAGAGTCTATGCAACTTTTAAGAAGTAGGAATAGTAGGAAAAATATTAATGAGTTGTTTTGAGTGCTGTTATATTTTTTAAAAATGCTTTTTAGGGCCTCCCTGGTGGCGCAGTGGGTTAAGCAACGCACTATGAAGCAAACGGCAGCCCCAGGCGGGGGACCCACATGGCTCAGCAGACCTCCCCTGCCTCGCCCACTCCTCCCCTCAGCAGTGTGTTTCAGTTAGTCTGCCTGTTCTGTTCCTGGCTCTGTCTCTGGTGAATCATCTCACCTCCCGTGACTCTGGCCTGTACCCCAGCTCTTGTATGCATAAATAAATAAAATCTTAAAAAAAAAAAAGATAAAAATGCTTATTTAAAAATGTAAATGGTTAATGTTTTAAAATTGAAATGTATTTTAAGTGTTTAAATTTTTTATTTTTGTGATTTTTTTAGGTATTTTTCTTTATTGTGATTATTCTGAAAAATATTCATTTTCATATCTGTTTTCTACCAATTTGATACTTTTTCTAAAGAGCGATCCCCAAATTACATTTAACATCATGTCCACAATTTCTGATATGATCTTGCTTTGAATCATTCACTATAGAAGTAGGTAGAGGCTAACTTCAACAATAACAACAGCAATTAAATTAGAACATGAAGCACTCTCCGTTGGAGGGAAGACAGGTCTATATTTGAAAGAGTCTAGAGACCTCATCAAGGGAGAAGGAAAAAATTAAAAACCAGGGGCCTCCCAGGTGACACATGAGTTAAAAGTCTCAGTGCTATCACCACTATGGCCTGAGTTGGATCCTGCAGACCTCTACAGTCTCCAGCTGCTCCCCTTAGCAGTGTAATTTCAGTAGATCCACTTATTCTGCAACTCACTCTGTCTCTTCAGAATCCTCTCACCCTCCCCTGGCCCCCACATCTGGCCTACACTCCAGTTTTTGCATGCAGAAATAAATAAAATAAATCTTTAAAAGACAGCTGAGAGTGGTAAGTTACATTCTGTTGGCATCCATGGCCAATATATAGAGTAAAGTAGTGTAAAATCATTCCAGAAGCAAAACTACTTTCAGATCACTGTCATGCTGAGGTTTCCCAGGAAGACTCTGGCAACTGAAGCCACATAGAAAGGCCTGGGGGGCTCTTACCACACAGACTATAATCAAACTTTAAGAACAGCGCCTCCTATTGGGAGAATTCCTCAAATCCACAAACCCTGGAGAAGAACAGTGCAATTAGCAGAAAAAAATCTCAGGGGAAAGAATTCCAAACTATTCTTTTAAAAATAGAACTGAGGCAACAAATTAACTCCAAAGAGCCGTTGGGGAAACTCTGATTCTCTAAAGGAAAGAAATCAGATGAACGGGGCCTCCCTGGTGGCGCAGTGGGTTAAGCAACGCATTATGAAGCAAACCGCAGTCACTGCAGCACGAGTTCGATCCCTGCTGCCGGCCAGAGAGGG
>JAGFMF010011870.1:17895347-17939688 GCA_019455555.1 Galemys pyrenaicus | reverse complement strand
GCTCTGTCTGTGGTGAATCCTCTCACCCCCCCACACCTCTGGCCTGTACCCCAGTGCTTGTATGCATAAATAAATAAATCTTTAAAAAAAAAAAAGAAATCAGATGAACTATTTTAAATGTATTGCTACTAAAACTTCCATATATTTTGGAAAGATTTCTGAAGAAGAGATTAGAGAGATGCCGGTTTTTTCCATAGCCTTCTAATGAAGGTTAGTGTTATCTGCCCAAAATGTGATAATTGACAAGGGTCAAACTCGCTTAGGTCAGTTTACATAAGACATCAGGAAATCGAAGAAAGAGAAGTACCTTTTGCATTTGGCAACATGAAAGCCATAGACGACTTGATAATAGTAGTTTCTTATGTGGTGGGGCTGGAAGTCCTGGAATGGATTGTTACAGCCAGTGGGAGGTGAGGGATTAGAAATAGAAGGGTTGGCAACTTTATATATATATATATAAAATATAATTTTTCATTTTTGTACAGTGTATTCTTTCTTCTCTCAGGTGTAGTCCCCATGAAAGTACCATCACCAATTCACCTGTATCCAACTTATTTTGAGTTTTATTCTGAAGATGAATGAAGAAATAGCTGCTCCTGAAAAGAGATCTAGGGTCACATAAGGATTTTTTTTTTATAATAGAATTTCTTAAAAGTCATTTGACTAAAGATAGCAAGTTACATCTTGAAGAGAGAATTTGGTGATCCATGGGAGAGGGGAGATCCTTGAGAAAGGATAAGATCCAGAGCATGGAGCGGATGACTTTCAATAGAGCAATGGGCCCTGGTGTTGTAACACAAGGGAAGACAGAAAGCGTTGGGAGAGATGGTGGTTGGAAGAATAAAATCCTTGTTTAATTGTTGTATATTTCCAGTAAGGTATGTGATAGTGGAGCCAAAAGAGGAAGTTTTAAAAATTTTAGCAAAAAAAGAAAATATAAAATATTAAAATCCCCAGCTCATTTTCAGGTCTTAGTTCAGACAGCATTTCTTGTGGGAAGTTGTCTCTCTTTTATGCTCCCATAGTACCTCCACAGTTCCCCAGTTTTAGTGTTTCTTATTGCTTTTGTATATGAATTAAGATCCCCAGTCCCAGTTCTGGCATTCATACCTTGTGAGAACCAACCTGTAAGTGTGTTGAGTAAAGGACACACCATCATATCTCAGACCAACACATTAGGGTTCATTCAGTATAAACTCCTGAGTGTTGACAGTTTTGCAATGCTCATTCCCAGTGCAGGGGCCATGTTGTCCCTTTACTAACCATGGAAGACAGAGACTCTGGACCTCATTTCCATGAGACCTCCTCAGATTGTATTCAGACCAAGTGACAGTTTGGTTGCTACCAGAGAAAAATAGAATCAACACCTCCAAGGTGACTAATGAGCAACTGTAGGATACCACTGTAGGTTTAGTGCTGTGGCCTTCTATTTCCACCCCAAAGAAACATTGTGGTTGATGTAGAAGTATGTGGTATTGTGTTGTACTAAGACAGAAGATTTAATGTAGACAGATCAAGTCCATACTGGGTAATATTTGATTATAATTAAAAATCCTGTTGCTCACTATTGTCTTAAAATAATACTGTCTTGTCTTAAAATAATACTGTGCATAAGTTTTCATCTTATATTAAATGCTTATTGTAAAAACAGAGTTGGACAATATAATGAAATCTGAAAAGTAGGCCATGGCCTTTGGTCTAAGTTTAGGGACTGTAAAGAATAGAGATTTAGATTCCATTTGGGTTGATTTTACTTTGGTTCAGTTCTGAATGAGCTAATAAGCAGAGCAAAGGAAAGTAACAAGCTACAGATGCAGGAAGGTGAATGTGGCTATCTGCTGCCTCCCTTTGGTCTCTCACAGTGTGTCCAAAGTTTGCATTTTTTAACAATTCTGCTGAGCAGACATTCACAAGTGAAAGGAGCATAGGTCGAAAAGCTCCCTGCCTCCTATGTTTCTTGCTACAGCAGCTTACAATTTAGGTGACCACATAAAGGGATCATGCCGAGACTCAGGGAGCCAGGTCTAACTTCGAGGTTCTGGGTCTTGAAATTCTTGTGATACCCACAGTCAGCCATCTTCTGTGATGATGGGGGCCTGGGAGTTACCCATTTCATGCTTTCAAGTTTTTTGTGGGAAGGACTCTGGAAAAAAAGCAAAAATCAAACTGAAGTTTCACTAGATAGTGTTCATTCCATTTAACATTAACTCCACACACCCATGTGACATACCTACCATGTGCTTGGCTCTGTAAATACAAAAGTACATAAAACTTAAGCTCTGCCTCTGCCTCAGGAATAGTCAGAACATAGTTAAATTCGTCATGTTACTCTGGTGGCATTTTTTTGGTAATTTATTTTCTTACGTTATTGTTTATTTTTGTAGTATTTGATTTCTCTCCTCAGGTATAGTCCCCATAATTCTCCCACCACCATGGCTCCCGTGATCCATCACCATAGACCTTTGTGCTCTTCCCTCCCCTTTTAAGACCCCCCTCTTCTCTCCCTCCCCTGCTGTATGTCTCAGATCTATGATTTGCCTGAAAGTTTTGTCTTTTTTCTGATCTTTTGTTTGGTTGCCCTATATTCCCCCTATAAGTGAGACAGGCATTTCTTTATAAAAAGAGTAGACAGGAAAAAAACAGGATACACTGGTTTGAAACTTTTAATAAAACTTAGTATTAATTCCAGGTTGGGATAACCTTTTGATCTCTTGGTTTTCCCCCATCCCTCCCTTCTCTGTTGTTTCCCTTTAAAATAACACTCAGTGCACGTACATGGTCTGTTTCCATTAAATGGACATGTTTACTTTAAAAACAGTGCTAACAACTCAAAGAATTCTTTCTCCTTTGTCTCTGGACAAAGCAAATTATGGGAGACTCACAGAAGATTTAAACAAATTTAGTCTGGTTTTTATAGTTAGGAAAAGGGCTTGAAAGGGCTTCTTAATGAAACAGAACTTAATCATTTTAGAATTTCAGGAGTTTCATTGTGGGAGACCAAGTGTGAACTTGTGTCAGACTCAGCCTTCATACAATCCTAAATTTCAGATTTCTCTTGAAAAATCAAACTTGCTTTCATGAAATTCATCCTCTGTATTTATTAATTCATTGCTAAATAAGGGCACACATTCGTTAATATAATTGTTTCTCTATATGATAGAGGTAAATTATTCTACAGCAGTGAACTAAACCTGGAAGAAGTCCTTTTGGATTACAACTGGACACAAGTTGTCAGAGTATCCATGTCTCATGGCCTTTGTACTTGCTGTTTTTAAGTTCTAGTCTTTCTTCCTTCACGCCTTGGCACAAATATCATCTTATCTGAGATACCTTCTATAAAATGGTACCTCCCCACAATTATCTCTCTCCATCTTCTTCATTCTGATTTATTTTTCTTTATAACACTTATCACTAAAAGGCCTTATTATGGGCATCTTCAAGTTTTGTGAGGACTTCTTTAAGAGACAAAATATTAAAAATTACAGTTAAAAATTGAAGTGTGAAAGTGAATATGTAGAATGTGAAAAGAAATCACAGCAAATTGTTGGAGGCAGGGATATTCAGTTCTTCTAAAAAAAACTTTATTTATGCATACAAGAACTGGGATACAGGCCAGAGGTGTGGGGTGAGGGTGGAGGGGTGAAAGGATTCACCAGAAACAGAGTAGGGAACAGAATAGACAGATCTACTGAAATACACTGCTGAAGAGAGCAGCGAGCAAGGCAGGAGAGGTCTGCTGCGCCATGTGCTCACCTCTCTGGCTGGGGGCAGGGGTCAAACTCATGCTGTAGTGGCTGCAGTTTGCTTCATAGTACTGTTTTTAACCATTGCACCACCAGGGAGGCCCTAAAATTTATTTTTTAAAGCAAACAATCAGTTATGACTAAGCATGAATATGTCTTCTATTTGCCAATGAGAATATACTCTACCCTCAGGAATTCCCAGCCTTCCCTAGACTGTTGTGGTAAATCTGACGTTGCATTTTACATACTAATTTGATTGTTTATTTTCAGTCTGCATCAATAGAATGTCTTCAGTTTCTTGAGGGCAGCAACTGTGTCTTCCAGTTCACAGTTTTACATTTAGGGTCTCAAAATAGTTCTTGGCATCAAGAGATTTATTATGTGTGTTTAATACATTTTGTTCCTAAAACTTAATGTGGAAGAAGTAATCCCTTTTCCTCTCCCACTTTAGCCACTTCATCCTATTAGCTCTGCTTATTTTCTTTTTAACATTATCACTTCTAAAAATTACCAGCTTGCTTATACATGTTGACTTTCCGTGCCTTGCTGGGGAGGCTCTACTAAGAATACAGACATGTCTTGCTCCCCTGTTTTCAGAGTTTAGAGTAGTCTGACATAGAGGAGCTCTCAATAAGTAGTTTTTCAATAAGTGAATATAAGCAGATAAATAACCATTTGTGATGAAAACTGACATGTGGCAAAACTCTACATGTATCTGTGTTTTCATTCTGTTTACTTGAAGATTTGATTTATGTACTCAATTAGATGCTAATTTATTCAACTGCAAATTAAGCTTTTAAAAAAACGAGCTATAATATTTGCTTCAATTTGCATGACTAAATAAGCACAAGTGCATTTTTATTGAATGATCTAATACAACACATATACTAACAAACAAGATTTGAAAGAATTATAGGTACTTACTACTTTGAGGTATATGTACTGCTTTGAATTTGCCCTTCCTCATTATTTCTGTTGTTTTAAGGAGCAACAGAAATAAGATGTACCTAGTTATCAAGTTCCTTTTCCCAGAGGTAAAACTAAGTAAATATAGTTACTATTTCTCTTTGTATATTCTTCCTAAAATAGTCTGTGAATGTACTAGCAAATATTTATATATTTTTCCTATATATAATTTTTCCTTATATAATTAATAGTGTATTATACTCACAGTTCTATACCATTTTTTTTGGTAATTTTGTATTTTTCACTCAATTTATTTTAAAATTTACTCAATTTACTGCCTAGTACTTCCTTATCCAGCAGTATCTTAATTTATTTAAATAATTCTACACAAACATTTAGATTGTCTAAATGTTTAAGTAGCAGAATGTCTTCTGCTTTTACAATGTTGTAGTGGATAACTTTGTTTTTTAGTATAGGGTACTATTTTTAATTTAAAAAATTAATTTATTTTTAATTTAGGTTATATTTGGATATGCCTATGGGGTCTTGCAGCCATAGTGCACCCCCAACCAAATGCCCCATAGTCCACAACCATAGTCCACTGTGCTTCCCTTCCTCTTTGTTCTTGTGGGGATGTACCTTAGGAGCGGAGAATCTGACTGCAATCAATACCTTTGTACATGTCATTTTACACACACATAAGTGTATCTTTAGGATAAATTCCTAGATACGTGTTTGGATCTTATAGCAATAGAAAACATTCTTCATCCTCACCCAACTTCTAAGTCGATAGAGAAGACCAAAAAAATCAGGCAGATAAGTGATCAAAATATGACCTTTGCAGCTGATAAATGATAATGTTGGAGAATGTGACTTGTATTTGCAGATAAGAGGGCTTCCTAGTTCTGAATCTTTTTCCATTGAATCATAGGCAATTTTGGTCAACTGTAGGCTTCTGCATGCAGATTTTAGGAAGGGGAGGGGCTGAGTAATGTCTTCCCAGTTATATTTTACAAATTTAATAATCAGAAAAATCATTCTGCCTTCCTTAGGGTAAAGATAGAGAAGCATAGGGTACTAAGTTAGTAAAACTACTTCCACCTGGAAGAAATCTCAGGAGAGGAAAAGGAATGACCTTAGCTTATCAAAATACTCTTCTGGTTCAAAGAATTTTTTGTTTACAAATTTGATAAATTTTTTCTCATTGCCTTCAGAAATGTACAATTCACTCTTTTTCAAAGTGAGCATGAATACAGATCCAGACACATATGGAAAGTATAGTGTTAGATAAAAGCTTCTCAGTTATCTGTCTCTTCATGTCTCAATTTCTCAGAGGGTTTTTTCAACCTTCCTTCTATATTTTAAAATATAACACCCTGCAATTTTAATCATAGTAGTTTATGTCATTTTAATATCTGACAGGAACTGTCAAAGGCCCAGAATCCACCAAAGCCCTTTTTCCTGTTTGTTGTAAGATTTTGAGCTTTCATGGGGCATCAGAGCCATGTTTATCAGACTACAATAGTACTGCACACTGTTGTGAGGAAATTGACTTCCACTCAGAATGAAATGGTCAGTTTTTGCAGGGTTTGAAAAGAAAAGTGACATGATGCACGCATTTAGAAAATCCTGCAAGGTTTTCTCTCACCAAAGAATGATCCTCCTCCCAAGACCAGAATAAAAGTGCTCCACAAGCTGAGGACTGCAGGACCGGGCAGTAACCCTTTTTTTCCTCCTCTTAAATTCTTCTACGTGTTTGATTTTTACAGGCAAGCAAGGGGAAAACTAAAGCAAATGGAAGCTCCAACAGGCTGTGTTTCAAAGACCTTCAACAGTTATGGAGAACAAGTTACTGTAAAACAAAAGGAAAGAGCTGATGAGAAAGTTTCTGATCCTGAATTTATGAGACAGGATGCTGTGCTACTTCCAATGATATTTTTTCAGTTTTTTTCCCCATAAAACTGAGCTTCCTCACTAAAAAAAAAAAAAAAAAAAAAAAAAGACTTCAAAGCTTCAGCTCATCCATTGCAATGACCAAGAATANCCAAAAAAAAAAAAAAAAAAAAAAAAAAAAAGACTTCAAAGCTTCAGCTCATCCATTGCAATGACCAAGAATATCTTTATTTATAATTTATGGAATAAAAACAGACTCACAGAAGGCGGATGTCAAGATGCCCAATTAAAACAACTTTTCAAAAGAGATATGTAAGATGAAAATCTCAAATAGGAAATATGAGGTCACAAAATGCAATTGAAAACTGAAGCTTTACCCAACCAAGGGAATGATGACTTTTCTGGACATTTAAAATTTTCAGTAATTTCATAAACTTAAGTGTGAGCTGTGCTTTTGGCAAAGTTAAGGAAATATTTGGACCAAGGAGCTGAACAGTAATTCCTGCTTCAAACATTTTTCCAGAAGTTTCTGCTTGTTCAAGGAGACAAAGGCTGTAGACGCTATCCTGCCTTCTTAATTTCTTTAAACGCAGGCATTTAAAATATATATATATTTTAGATCAGTAACTCTGGGTTTCTATATTTACTTAAAAATGCAAAATAATTATGTCTTTTGTTTCACTTGACCGCCTAACTGACAAGAGGTAAATGTTATCTTGAAGAGTCCTTCTCTAAGCATTAGCTGAACACCCACAAATAAATGCCTATGTTAGAAACTGGAGAATGAGATGGACGCTCGAACAGACTGTATTTCAAAGACCTTCAACAATTATGAAGAACCAGTTACTCAAAAATTTTCCTACTTTTTAAGAGTTCCTCATTGGAACCCCTTACTATTCTTTTCACCTGTCTGACTAAAACACCAAAACCTAAATGGCAGACTTGTTTCATTTTTCCCATCAAGTTTCTGTTGGAAATTTTGAAGAATTCTGAAATTATGAAAAATTCATACCCAAATTCAAATACCAACATGGCTGCATATTGGTATTGTTATTCTGAGAATGGGAGTAGAACAGAATGAAAGAGGAGGGATGGATGGATTGTGGACAAGCAAAAGTCTGTCTAGTGTGTTTTATTTATTTTTTTAAAGATTTATTTATGCATACAGAAACTGGGTTACAGACCAAAGGATTCACCAGAAGACAGAGTGCGGAACAGGACAGGCACATGGACTGAAATACACTGCTGAGGGGAGCAGCGGGCGAGGCAGGACAGGTCTGCAGCACCACATGGGCCACCTCCGTGGCCAGGGATTGAACTTGTGCTGCAGTGACTGTGGGTGCTTCATAGTGCGGTGATTAACCCTGCTTGCACCACCAGAGAGGCTCCTCTAGTGTCTTTTATAAGGATACTAGTCCTATCGTATCAGGACTGTAGCCTTATGACCTCATTTAATTACTTCATAAGGGCCCTATCTCTAAATAAATCATATTGAGGGTTATGACTTTATGTGTTTGAAGAAAAGAGGGAAAGAACATAAATACTCAGTCCATGACACAGGCACATATTCATAATGTGGAAATAAAGGCTAATGGTCTTTAAGCCAAGATGTTGGCTTGGATTAAATACCGTAGATGCTGATCTGATCTTATTTCAGTTGCAGCTAAAAGCTAAAAACTAAAAAAAAAAAAAAAAAGACCTAAGTAGCAACTTTTAAAATTTGGAAACTTAAAGTCCTCATAATTAAGTCACGTTTAAAATCCTCACAGAATCTGGGCCTCCCTGGAGGCGCAGTGGGTTAAGCAACGCACTATGAAGCCACTGCAGCAAGAGTTCAATCCCTGCTGCCGACCAGGGAGGGGACCCACATAGCACAGCAGACCTCTCCTGCCTTTCCCGCTGCTCCCCTCAGCAGTGTGTTTCAGTAGATCTGCCTGTTCTGCTCCCCACTCTGGTGAATCCTCTTACCTCCCGTGAGTGACTCTGGCCTGTACCTCAGCTCTTGTATGCATAAATAAATAAATATTCACAGCATCTTAATTATTTTGTAAAATAGTTTTTGTCCTCCCAAATTAATGACTTGCATTTAATTATAGTAAAATATTTTTCATTCATAAGTCAATGATTTGGAACTTGGATTAAGTCTGACAGAAATGTTTTACCTTTCCAATCCTTCCTTGTGTGCAGAAATCAAGTAATTAAAAATTTTGTAGAACATAGGAACTTCAGACTAAATGCCTCAAATCACACTATTTTCAATATACTTCAAGCACTTCCGCAATGTTTTATAAAACATTATTTATAAAAATAATCAATACCATAATTCTTTAAAAAAAAGAATTACACTGGATATACAAATGAAATACTAGGCCTTGAGAATACGAAGATGTGATCCATGATCTCAAACTTAGCCAAAAGATAGACTATGCATGTATAAATGATAAATGCTTTAAATGTGACAATTCGAGTTTATTTTTTAGTAATTCTTAATAGAAGATCTATCTTTAATTTATTTATGCATACAAGAATTGGGGTATAAGCCAGAGGTGCAGGATGAGGGTAAGAGGATTCACCAGAGACAAAGTGGGGAGCAGAACAGACAGATCTACTCAAACACACCGCTGAGGGCTGCAGCGGGTGAGGCAGGAGAGGTCTGCTGCACCATGTAGCTCCCTGGCAGGCGATCAAACTCATGCCACAGAGGCTGTTGATAGCTTGATAGTGCTGAAACTTTAATCCCTGAGCTACTAGGGAGGCCCCTACAATTGGAATTTTACTGCTGCTGAAACAGTCAGGAAAGAATTCCCAGAGATTGGATTGAAGTGAGAATTTTATAGGAAGTGCATAATCTAAAAGGGGAAGGTGGTTGCAATTATTGTCATCTATTTCATAAGCAAGATCTCTAAAGCACAATGAGCAAAATTTATTGGTTCAATACTGTTAAATGTGAGAGTTCTAACAAATCTATAATTCAATAACAAGTAAAATAATAATAATTCATCTGTTTCAATAAACCAGATTGTTTCCAGCACAATAAACCCCAATTCAAGTATTTTTGCCACATATATGATTTATATTTATTGAAAATACAAATATTAAAGAAAAACATTTAAATAAATTAAAAAATCATTCCATATTCCCCTGTTCCAATATAATGAATTTCTTTTTTGCATATTACCTTCCACATGAATAAAAATTTTACAGTCACAATCATAGTGTACATACTATGTTTTTATTCTACTTACCATTTCACAGCTGCATCCATGTTTCTATACAGTCTTCCAAATAATTATTTTAATGGCAGTAAAAACTATTTTTACCACTCACTTTCTTCTTTGACCTTTATCCCAAATTTTTGCTATTATAAATAATGCAGACATAAACATCCCCATGCATTTGCCTTTAAAATTTTTTTTGTTTTGCTTTTATATTATTCTTTAGATTATAAAGCTAATAGGATTTATGGGGCAAAGTATGGTCATTTTTATGGCTCCATGTAGTACCATATTGCATTCCCAAAGGGTTGTGTCTATTTAAGATGTCACTGAAATGAATACACTAAACAGTTTCTTTCTAAAGTTAAAAAAAAAATCAGAAGACTATGTAATTTTTATATTTTAGTACTCAAGGTTAAAAAATAATCATTGTCTCTTTTAAAAAATGAAGAATGTAAATAGATGGTCTGGCAGGTTACCAAAAGTAAGTTGTTTAATGCTTCCCAACTTTTCTCAAGTAATGGCAAACATGTATAGAAATACATTAGGCATACTGGAGAACATGGACAAAGCTGTTTCTGACTCAGAAGGTCCAGCTACCTAGGCCACCCTGTGGCTGTCCCAAAGGTTATGGGGACTCACACCTAGGCAAACTTAGACCCTATGTTACAGTGTGTGTGTACTGGGAAGTTCAGTCAAGGAGAGGTCAATGAACTCAAAGTCACAAAATCTATTTAGTGGCTAAGCTAAGAAATGAATGCAAGTTTCTTTTCATCATAGTGTTTTCTATGATATCACAACTGTTCTACATGCTTTCTGGCTCTAAAATTCAATTTTATATGCAGACATGTACCTATAATTAAGAATAAAGAGAATTTTCTAACATGCTTAAAGACACCTAAACTATCAGTTTACATTAAAGCACAAAATTAAACAGCTGTTAGCATCGGCAAATGTTTGACCACTTTCTCTGCAAATTTTCAGATTGCTATTATTTTAAATTTAGCTTGTAAACTCTGAACAGTAATAATCTTTTGTACAGTATCTTGTATATCTCTGGTAGTCAGTAAATTAAAAAAAATCAGTTACATATAATATAAAGGGAAAAAAAGATTTAAGCTTACATTCTAAATAAGTCTAAAGGTGAAAAAAATTTTAAGTGTTGATTTTGTAGAGGTAGAGAAGATTCCCTCCTTAAATTTCAAATTCCTGCTAGCTAAGAGGAACCTTAAGTACCCTATCACATTACAGGGTCAAAAGAGAAACTTCATTCCAGAGAATGGCATTTACCTATACCCAGTGTTGATGCTACCAGGAGAAAAAATTCACTATAAAGGTATATTACCTTTTTACGAAGTGTCCAACATCTGATGTTATCTTTGAAAAGCAGAGACTGTAGGTTTTAACCACACTGATTCAACTTTAAAGATACATCTGTTTTTCTTAACCATAATCATCAAATTTGGAACTAAAATGTGGGTTAGGAATGAGAATTTACCTATTATGTGCCAGGCACAGTAACAAGTAAGGGGCTCCAAACTCCAAATCCCACATTCTTATTTACTACAGCACCCAAACAGTGATTACTTAGTCATTTCTACAGATTCAGTCAGACATTATATACACAAACACATCCATGGGACCGCATGGCACTTGGAAGATTACCCACTATTTCCCACTTGTTAAGGTCTGGATCATATTTCTCAATGCTCTGAAGATATGTCCCTTTTGAGTAGGAATACCCCCCTGTGACATAAATACATCCATTCATGATGACAGCACCACACTCCATCCTCCTTTCCATCATGGGAGCAATCTCTCTCCATTCATTTTGTTCAGGGTCATAGCATTCCGTGATAGTAGTTTGTCCACCAACAAGATAGAGCTTGTTTTCAAAAGGAACTGAACATAATCCATACTCTATTAGGAAAAAAAGGACAAAATTTATTAGGATAAAAAATAATAGGGCTACCATAGTGAGGTGATGTAAAAATCCTTTACAATTTAGCATACAAAGACAAAATAGTGGTGACATTCTGAATCCAGCACACACTGTGTTGCCTGCTGCTCCCCTCAGGAGTGTATTTCAGTAGATCTGCCTGTTCTGCTTTCCACTCCGTCTCTGGTGAATCCTCTCACCCTCACACTTCTGGCCTACATCCCAGTTCTTGTATGCATAAATAATAATAAGTATTTTTTTTTTAAAAGACACACAAAAAAACAAAGTCATGTCATCTGTGACAAGGATTGAGGTTAAAGGCATTTTGCTAAGTAACATACATACTCTATTATTTCACTCATATGTGGAATATAAAGGAATTTTAAAAATGAACAAACAAATTGAAACAAAAATAAATGCAGGTATAGACACCAGACTGGTGGTTACCAGAGAGAAAGGGAGTGGGGGGCATCTAAAACAGGTAAAGGGGGTCATATGTATGGTGGTAGATAAGAAACTAGACTTTTGGTGATGATGATGATATAGTTTATACATACATCAAATTTTAACCCCATATACCTAAAATTTACATGTTATAAACCAATGTTACCTCAATAAAAATTTATTTAAAAAAAAGTAAATAGACAATGCAGTAGGGAAAAATAGGCATTTCTTCATGATCACTTATACGTATGTATAAGGTTGACTCAAAACCTGCATTTTCACATCGTTAGGAGGTGCTGCTAAGGTATGGAAGCAGCACACCTCTCTATAATTCAGAGGATGTAGATCCAAATGCCCTCAAGGGCTAAGAGATAACAGACTAGCTTAGTAAAGCAGGTTGAGTAAGAAAACCCCCAAGTCTGTGATGTGACGAAAAGCAGAGAGTGAGCATGGGGCCTCATCTGAAGTAACAGTCACTATTTGGCCCCAGCGATGGCTGCCAGGAAGGAATATGGTCCAAAGATATCATAACTTCCAGTTTTATTTAAGGCCAGAAATTAGGGTTTTCATCTGATATCTCCTGGATTTCAAATATTGGTAACAAGCCAGTTAAAAAGTATTTTAAACAATGTGAGAACCAAATAGGACACAGGGTGCTAATTTGATAACTTTGTTCCTTACGATATGTCAGGAAAAAGTCCAGTGTAAATCAAAACTTTACAAATGTAATTATATGCTCCCACTAATTTATATTATCATTTAATATTAAGTTCTAATTGAATTTTCAATTTTTCATGGCTTTTATACTTTGGCTTAAATCTCACTGCTTTTTAGACCTTCTTGCTATATCCAACTCAAATATATTACAGAACACTTACTTTTAAAGGACTTCCTTTATGAAATCTGTATTTATATTATAAATAACTATTCTCTAGTTTATTAATATGACTTTTCATATGTTGGGTTTTCATTGTTAAGATAAGGCAAAGTAAAATTCAATTCCTAATGTTAACAGGAGGTGCAAAGGAGATAACAGTGTAAATGTTAAGAATATGAGATCCTAGCCAGATGGCCTAGATTTGAACTTCATCCCTAACAAGCACTAGCTAGCTGACCAGGGACAATTTATTTACTCTCTGTCCCTCAGTGACCTATAAAATGAGATAATAGTAGTATTTAGCTCACAGAATTGCTGTGAGACTTCTAAATTAATACATGTACAATTATAGGAACAGTTAGTGCCTGGCACAGACTTACTGAATAAATGTTAACTATTACTCAATATGAGCTGTTATTACTACTTTCCATTATAACTTCATTGGTCATAGCAGAAAATGGAATGGAGTTTGGAATAAGACATCTGTGCTACTAGGAGACAGAAGGCTACCCATTCCAAGACGTCTCAGAGCCAGGACATCATGAACCTAAAGTCTCTTCTCATGCAAAGTTGATGGCATATGCAGAAGCAGCACCAGATTCAGGTCTCCACCAACAGCACTATGAGATGAGATATATAACATATGGTGAAAACAGCTACACTGGTCAAAAAGAGAACCCGTTTCTTTAAGGAAAGGCAGATTGCTTAGAGGTTATAAACAGTTTATGCAATCAGGTTGCCTAAATTTGAAATCTGGTCTACCTTTTCCAAATTGTGTTACTTTGAAAGTTACTTATAATTTTTAAGCCTTCATTTCCAAATATGTGAAAGAGGGCTAAACAATACCTATTCACAAGGTTGGCGTTAGAATTTAAGGCAATATATGCAAAGTGCTAAATTAAAGCCTAACCTATGGAACGTGATCAAGAAGATCGGCTATTACTATGCTATTACTCTCAGATGGTTTGAGTTTGTGAATTTCAGTTATACTCTCCAGTGAGCTATACACAGAAGCCTGGTGCTCTATGGAAAATGGTTCAAAGTAGTATGGTGATATGAATCTTTCCTAATGAAAAAAAATTTGAAACGTATGGCATAACCATAACAGGCTATAGCTTATGTTTCCCCTGAGCTCTTCACAAAGAAGACGAGTGAAGGAACAAAAGACACCACAGAAAGCAGGCCATTCCTTGTGGGCAGACAACACGCCGCCTCTATGACTAGTAAGAAAAGGCCAGCGTAGAGCTCCCCACATCTACGAAGGCTTGAAAGTTATTGAGACTCAGAAAGAACATGCTTCTAAAAAAGAAACCATGTCCTGCACCGAGCCAATAGGCACTTTTCTTAGTTACTTGATAGAACAATGCTTTGTATGTGTAAAAATTGTGTTTTATATGATGCACGTAGTAAATGAAAGAAAGCTTAGAGACTAGGAAAAAACAAAAAGAATCTAAGTAAAAAAAAATTTAGAAACTGCCACTTTTAACCAACCAGGCTTAAAATGTATTTCATGTAAAGATATCAGGAAAAGTATTTGTAGACAAGATATAATGAGACTAATCTGTGATTTCTGTTAAATACATAAATATTTTGAATCTTTTACTTATACCTATGTTTATTCTACTATAATTTAACGTATTTTACTTCCAGCTCATTTTCAGCCATCTCTCATGCTGACAAGCTATACTGACAAAAGTATGCTGACAACACATCCCTTGACATATTTTGTTACCTGGATGTGGACTGGAGGTGATGAGGCTCCATTCGTTGATATCTGAATTGTAGCTCTGGACCTTGTCATAGGTACAGCTTCCTCTGTAGCCACAGTGACCGCCAATAACATAGATAACTTCATGTAAAACACAGGCTGTAGCATTTCCCACGCCTGTGTGTTAATTAAAATCACATTTTTAGATTGATCTTTTGTTCCATTTTGCAATGAATATTGAGCTAAGTTTATGGCTTTTTGTTATATATATAGATATAAGGCATTGTGCAAGGTATTATGAGGTATACAAGAAAGAAAAAGAAAGGCAACTTGCACTACTTTAAAAGAGGGTTAGACATTGACAAAACAATTAAAACACAGAGTACAGACTGGAAGCACCATAAAAGAAGAACAAATGAACTACCATAAATGTTTAGAGCAAGGAGACATTGTTCTTTACTACCAAAATCATGGTAAAAGGTTGCAGAATTTGACTTGGGCCTTACGAGGTAGGGCTCTGGCAGATAGATGTGGGAAGAAGCCCTCCTAAGGAGGCAGAAAGGTACAAAGCAAGGTCAAGTCCCCCAGCAGATTCCAGCATACTTGGGCTTGTTGGGTGGGAATTAAAGCTGGGATGGTCAGTAAAGCCACATGGTAAAGAAACCTTATGTCCAACTAAGAAACCGACACTTAATTTAGCAGGACTTCTAAGATTTTTAAACAAAGGGAGGGAGGGAAGGAAGGAGGGAGGGAGAGGAAGGAAGGACTACAAAGAATTAAAGGCCTGACTGATTTAGAAGAGCCCAAGATATGGACAGAAGGACACCGAGGCAGAGACACAGGTAAAATTGATAGGCCTTAATGACAGACTGAATCAGAGACAAAGGAGACTGATCATGAGGTCCAAAAACTGGGAAATAGTGACATCAAAAAAACATTAAGAAGGAGGAGGAAATGGGTTTGGAAAGAGGAGAAAGGAGTGGGAAAGAGGGAGAGAAAGATGATAAGGCTTATTTTAGTTGAAAATGTAGAGTTAGTCTTTTAATCAACCTCTACTTCACACTGTTCTGTTTGGTGTGATTCATTAATGTTCAGTTCTACTCCAAAAACCAAAGCTAGCTTCTAAGCAGGGTGTTTTATGACAAGGGAAAAGTTAGGGGTTCCTAAACTGCCAACTGCACGTTTATTTCTTTTCTATACATCATAAACCAAAAAAGGAAGTAAATTTGAAAAACCCAATTTAAGCTCTCATTACAAGAAAAACATGATAATCTTCATGTTACAACATGAAATAAACTGGAGAAAATGTTATGCTTTCTAGGGAAAATGGAAAATTCCAAGTTCAGTGTGAAACCAGTCATCAGGACCAGTACTAACCAAAACTGCACGTGACTGACAAATGTTACCCTGCTCGAAGGAGAAGAGATGGATATTAGAATCAAAACTTCAAGTTAAAAGCAGAAAACATGGGAATTGTATACCCACCAGTCAGGTAGGGAAGGATTTTGGGGTATGAAGGTTTCCCATTTCACTCAAAGTTAAGGCAAGATCACACGAGGCTTTCTTTCATGCTGGATATACCTTTGTGGCATTTTCTCTTCTTACAGTGTTTCAAATTATTTTGTTTAATTTCAAAAAAGTAATAAATTTTCATCCTCGAAGAAATATACTCTAAACCATAAGACCATTGAAACTACTGGCTCTGGACCTCCCTGGTGGCACAGTGGTTAAGCAACGCACTATGAAGCAAACCGCAGCCACTGCAGCACGAGTTCAATCCCTGCCGCCGGCCAGGGAGGGGACCCACATGGCACAGCAGACCTCTGCTGCCTTTCCCACTGCTCCCCTCAGCAGTGTGTTTCAATCTGTCTGCCTGTTCTGCTCCCCGCTCTGTCTCTGGTGAATCCTCTCACCTCCCGTGACTCTGGCCTGTACCTCAGCTCTTGTATGCATAAACAAATAAATCTTTAAAAAAAGAAACTACTGGCTCATTAAGAAACAGAATCAGAAATGTGTCTAGGTTTACAAGAGCTGCTAAAATACTTGAACTTTCTTGTTTCTTTTCTGGAAGAGAAGTCAGATAGAATTCAGAATCATCCTGGAAGGAGAGCAAGCTTCCCAGTGGAGGCCAAGCTCAGGCAGTCGAAAAACCAGAGCAGCGACAGCAGAGACTGCTGAATCCTTGGGTATGTAGAAAGCAGTCATGATTTACTGTGAAAGGTAGTTCTACACTATCAAAGCTGATATGTTCTTTTATAGTGACGTTCATAACAATAATGTCTAACATTTACTGAGTGCTGACTCTGTGTCGGACACTGTTCTAAGTGTTTCACATGCATACATTTCTTTAATCCTCTCAAAACCCTAATCTAAGTACTACTGTCATCCCCACTGTACAGATGGCAAAACTGGGGCAGAAGGAGATTAAACAATTTGCCCACGCTCACCAGCAAACAACTGGAAAGTCGGATTTGAATCCAGGCAGTTTGGTTTCAGAAGCAGTGCCCTGATGACAAGAACATTCTGCCTCTCCAGGCTTCCTGCTTGTCATCCAGATTCCCAGACCAGGTCAAATTCCCACACCCTCACTAGTATTAAAAACAGAAACAGAAAGGCCTGGGAAGAAACATTTGGGATAAAATGACATGAATTTGGTAACAACCTACCAGCTGTTTTTGTGCAACTCCCAGCACCGATGAATACATGTAATTAGAAACTTCTTTTGCCAATAGGAAAGGAAAGCAAGGCTAACATAACACCAACCACATCAGAAAATACAGTGTTTATCATATCGATACTGATACCCAGCAGTGTGCCTGGTTCTGCAAATAACTAAGGGAGAGTATGAAATCTGCCCCACTCCTTGCCCTAAGAGACAAAATCACAAAAAACAAAGACTATTTGTCTTAGTTTCTGAAGAAATGTAATTTGTTACATTCTACAGGAACCAAACATTTCAAGGTTTTAAGGAAGGGTCTTTTAAGAGAGACATCAGATGACCAGAGGAGAAAAGCTGGATATTTAAAAGCAGAATCAAAATGGGCTCAATTTCAATACAAGCCAAAAAATAAATAAATAAATAAACCTGAACTAATAAAACTACCCAGTTTTATCTTTTATTTTTTTAATCCTTTTTTAAAAATCTCTTCATTTAGACTCTGGTAAATAAATTCTTAGGGACTTGAAAGAGGGGCTAGGCTCGAAACACTCTGTAAATAGAATAAATTATATTGCTTTCTTACATAAATACCTCTTTTCTAGCCTGAGAGCATACTCTAACAGTGTATCTCTTAGACAAATTGGGGATTACTATACTATGTCTTTATGTGGAATAGTCTGTGTTACATTATTTGTATAACCCACTATAGTTTCCAAAATGCAAATTGCTTTAAAGTTACTTGATGATCCTGCCATTTGTGCCAATGTGGGTGAACTTTGAGGGGACTGTGTTAAGTGAAATAAATCAGAGAAGGAAATACCTTATGATTTCATTCTCAGGTGAAATATAAGAAAGAAAGAGAAGGAACAAACAAACCAAATTCTTAGGATGTGACAGCAGAACAGAAGTTATCAGAGGGAAGGGGAACAGGGTGATTAAAACAGGTAAAGGAGATCAATTGTATGATGGTGGATGAAAACTAACTTTTGGTGGTGATTACAATGAGGCACATATAGATGTTCAAGTATAAAGCTGTATCTGTGAGACCTATACAATGTTATAAACCAGTTTTACCTTAACTCAAAAAAAGTTACTTGCAAGAGAAGTGAGACCTCTGGCCTAATCTGAAACATCTAATTCAATTACAGAATAAACATAATCTATACTTACCTTTAATCATGTTTGCAATAGGAATCCATTTCTCTTTTAGTGGATCATAGAACTCAGCCTCTTCTGCTGGAGCTCCTTTTCTGTAACCACCTAAAGCATAGACACAGCCACCCAAGGTGACTGCACAGTGGTAATACCTAGCATTGAGCATTGGCAAACCTTCTGTCCATTCATCACTTTCACTGTTATAGATCCAAACTGTGTCAAGGGCTTCTATGTTATCTGTCCTATAACCTCCAGTTACATAAATGTTGGGTCCCAAACAAGTGACACCATAGCTCTCCCTAGTATAATCTGGTATTTCTGCTCCCTGAATCCAAACATTTGTCATTGGATCCCATATGTGAACCTCTGATAAAGGATGCCAGTAATAGCCCCCAATGATGTACATTGTGGCTGTGGACCTCTGGGAAATCTCTTTATGCATGGGATTCAAAGCATTGTATATTAGAGATCGTATCTTATTTTCGGTTAGTAGGCAGCTTCTTTGAAGGCCTAAAGCTGTTTTTAAATATACTGGATCTATATCTATGTTTATATAGCTTAGTAGATTATACAGACATTCAACTCGATTTTCTACATCATGAGCTGTCCACTTAATAACTGGCTCGATGATAGCTTCTTCTTTCCAAACACTGAGATTCTTTCTGGACAAGATAAAGAGAAACTTTTCAAGGCTGATTTCCAGAAATTCTTCTTGTTGCCATACTTCCTTAAACCTTGAACATAGAATTCTTCGAGATTCCTTTTCTAATTCTGGACACACATGAAATTCTGCAAAGGAGTGCATTCCAATACAATTATCAATATCCAAGTGCCTTACCAAAAACTGCTCACAAGCTTTCTTTACTGAAAGGAACTGTAGCAGATCTGCTGCTTCAAGCAGGCTTTGAACATTTCTTTTAGTTATTTCAATTTGGGAAGTATATGCATAATTTACAAGGCCTTCCAAAATATCATGGTGGATGCCAGAGATTTTTATTTTATTCTTAAATTTTTCTTTCATGTCAGCTGTGAACATTGCCTTAAAATAATTGCTGCAAGCTGCTAAAACAGCGCGGTGACAATGGAAGATTATGCCCGAAGGGCACTGAAGGGCGATATCAGTAAATAATCCATCCAAGTAAAATGTTCTGAATGCATCCAGAAAATCCACTGGGTGAGCTGAATCCTTGAAAAGATAAATATAATCTTCTTGTCCTTTCAGAGCCATGGCTGTAATAAATATGAAACAATAAGCATGTGTTCAATTGTGCAGACTACTTCAAATAAAAAGTGGTAAATATTCCAACCATTACAACGATCCATCAGCATCCGATACACTCCCAAACTAGTCCCAAACTAGTCTAAACTCAGCATTCTAAATAACAGAGGTGAGATATGTATGGACTGTTTCATAATTTATCTGATGGTCAATTTAAATTCAAGGTAGCTCAGAGGCTAAAATGAGGTCCCCGGATTTTTCATTAGTCCTCTGGAGAATAAATACTGATTTTGCTACTCATTCATCCAGCCGCCACAGTCTGCGCCGGGACCGCAGTCGGAGAGGAGCTCCCGCACCGGGCAAGCCAAACGTCTGAGGGGTCGCCCTACTCGAGAACGTACTCTGCTCGTCTTGACTCGGCCCCAACTCAACCTTTCCCCCCGACTCTGTCTTCCTCTCAACTCGAGATGCCAAGAAATATTACCGACAAGAAGAAATCGCGATAAAGGAAACCCCCGTACCTTTCTGCTTAAGGAAGGGCAGAGAGGAAAGCCGGGCCGTGTCACAGTCCTTCCGTGCCGGACCCCCCTCCCCCGCGGCGGCCGCCGGGGTTTCCGCGCGCCCCGCGCCTGGGCCCCGGGCCCACGTTCCCGCCGGGAGACCGCCCCGCCCCGGGGCCTGGAGCCGGGACCCGACTCGCGGGCGCTGTGCGCCGCCCGCCGGGCCCGGTGCCCGCGCCCCCTCGGCCCCGGGACTCCGCACAGGTGTGGGGAAGGCGCCGCGGGCGACCGCGCGCTCCGCCAGGCCGGCTGCCCGCGCGGCCATTGTCTCCGCGCCTCTGCCGCGGGCGGGCTCCGGAGGCGGCGCGGCCTCGCGCTCCCGCTCCCGGTCCCGCGGGCTACCAGCCGGCTGCCCTCGGACGGTGGGCCCGCCCCTACCTACCTCCGGCGGCGGCTCCGGGACCCGGTGCTGGCCCGCGAGCTAGCGGCGAGCGGGGGCGAGGGCGCCTCCGGACCCTCTGACCATCTTTGGAAGAGGCGCGGCGGAGGCTGCCTGCTAGTGCAGTTCCAGCCCACAAGCGGCTCCTATTTTGGTGCCCCGGCTGCTCCCCGCCTCCAACCGAACAGCCCCCCGCGCGTACTCAGCGTGGGGCCCTTCGCGGGAACTGTGAGGTGGTGGGCGGCGGGTGGGCGTGCGGCCTCGGCCCCAGCCTGGCGGTTTCCCCAGCAGCAGGTGGGATGGCTTTCCTGACAAGACCGCCCCCATGAACCCCTCTCTACTGGGGTCGTGTCTCTGTCTCTGTGTCTCTCCCACGCACACGCGCGTACACACACAAACACACACACAAACACGAGTCTTTAGGCAAACTCTAGACTATATAATATATAAAAGAGGTTAGTATGAATTATGTATGCACTTTCTCCCTCCTTCAGTAGCTCTCGCCCATCGGGAAGGGTAAACTGTTGCAAGAAAGCAACAAACTTAAAGGTCAGAGGTTAGGACTGCTTTCAAAATGCAAGAGGTAGCTGCCAGTTTATCCACAAACGCCAGCCCACTCAAGAGGGAGCCCCTGAGGCTAATATGCACACTATGGGTTAACCTGGAAGCTCAGAAAAACTGGCAACTGCCAGGTTACCATATTTAGAACAAGAGCAGCCTCCAGCCTTTCTTCCTGGTGACAAGTATTCCCATCCATAATTATGTCCCTGTGCTACACCAGAAGGCTCATGTTCTTGTCGCGACAAAGGCCAGTATCAAATATGTTCATGGGTCACTCATTTGCCAGATTTTACTAAGTGCCTTCTGAGTGCCTGAAAGGACTAGACACGGTTAAGCAGTGAAAGACAGTCTAAAGCTCATGGAGTTTACAATCCAGCTACCTTCATGGAGTAAAGAGACCATGATGAGACCCAGCTTATCAGATACACATCAGAGATCAAGTGTATTCCTCACACTATGATCTGAGAGAGAGAATATACAAATGGGCAATGGCCAGACAGCATATGACAACAAAACTCTGAACCACCTAAGAACACCAGGAGCTCAAACCACAACCTCTGCAGCATCTGGACCAGAACACCCAAGAGGGGAATGGTTAAGGACCCTATTTTTACCCCTACTTCCAACTCAGGATCAACCAGAGAAAGCCAAATAAGTTTCCCCAACCTATGACATAAAATACCCCCAAGTTACTAGTAACTGGTCTACAGTTTTTCCAGGCCAAGCACTTTCCCCAGAAGCACTGGAGACTTTTTTTATATATATAGTTTTTTCTCTTCTGTCTGCTTTTGAGCCTCTGCCTAAGGTAAGTGGTGGTGGCTCTCTTGCATCAAGACCTGAATAAAGAACATCTGTTTGTTCTCTTTTGGGTGATTTACTTTAATTCTACACGATTAAATTGGGATGCTGATTATGTAGCACCCCATAAATATCACTACCACCCAGACTTCTCTGGAGTGAAGATCTGCATTTTATCAAGAGCATCAGGTGATTCTCTTTGTTTTTTGATCTGAAAAATTGATGCACTCAGAAACATATAATTAGCATTCATAAGTTAAATAAATTAATGACACTGTTCATGAAAACAGATGTGCCATCTGTGAGTCCAAGTCTTAAGGAAATAAAGAGGCACCATGGAGATGAGACATAAATGACTCTTGGCAGAGACTGAGCTTGGCATGGAGTTAGATGCCTTGCTGACATCACACTTTGCCTTTCATAGGATTCCTAATTTCTAAAAATACAACTCTATTTTTTGGTTTTATCTTATTAGTATATATTTCCACTAAGTATTTCTGTCTTTCAATTATATGATAACTGTGCTATCGTTATAAATGTATGTATATGTTAAGCACATTTAGGAAATTAGCTATACTTTATTTACATACTGGATTAAAGAAGTTAGTCCTCAACAACAACAAAAAAGGTATATTTATAAGGTCATGACATACAGTTGTATAATTCCAGCAAGTTGTACTTCAATAGATTATAGTGTGAACACTGTCCTCAGGAGTTGTATAATATACAGCCAGCACAGGTATATATGTCTGTCCTGGAGTTGCTATGTCTTGGCAAAGTCTTTTTGGTATCCTTCCTGGAAAATAAGAAAATAACATTCTAGTGACTAGGTAACAAGTATTTTACAAGTCAAAAGTTTTCTAATTCCTTGTTTTCTTTCTTTTTTTTTTTTAAAGATTTATTTATTTATGCACACAAGAGCTGGGGTACAGGCCAGAGTCATGGGAGGTGAGAGGATTCACCAGACGGAGTGGGGAGCAGAACAGGTAGACTGACTGAAACACACTGCTGAGGGCAGCAACGGGTGAGGCAGGAGAGGTCTGCTACGCCATGTGGGTCCCCCCCTGGCTGGCAGCAGGGATCAAACTCGTGCTGCAGTGGCTGCTGTTTGCCTCATAGTGCGTTGCTTAACCCACTGTGCCACCAGGGAGGCCCTAATTCCTTGTTTTCAACAAAAGTGTATCATCATTTTTGATAACTTGCAAAGTATCCATGAAATAAGTTGTTTAGCTATAATAAAGTTCTTCCCATCCCCATCTTCTCGTCTCTGTGAACACAGTTTCTCAGAGATTATACATATAGAAATGAAAACAGGAATATCACTGATACAAAACTCTGTCTCATCCAGCACTAAGCAGTATTCATTCAAGGATGGTCTAAATGAAAAGAAAATTGCCTGCTTCATCAAATTGAAATGGTTTTTGGTAAATTTTTACATTTGAATTAATTTAAACTACTTATGTAATATGATCAATTATAGTAATAATTGTAATGCTAGTCAGCCCAGAATTGTCTTACCATTTAAAAAATCAGGAACACAAAACAATTAAATTTCAATCTATATTTTTGTTGTAAAGAAATTTAAGAGGTGATCAGTAAATTATTTTCAAGTATAAAATATAGACAGTCTTTCTGTTTTGTTTTTTTTAAGATTTACTTATTTATACATACAAGCACTGAGGTACAGGCCAGAGTCCAGAGCAGTGAGAGGATTCACCAGAGACAGAGCAGGGAACAGAACAGGCAGATAGACTGAAATACACTGCTGAGGGGAGCAGCGGGAAAGGCAGGAGAGATCTGCTGCGCCATGTGGGTCCCCTCCCTGGCTGGCAGCAGGGATTGAATTCGTGCTGCAGTGGCTGCAGTTTGCTTCATAGTGCGTTGCTTAGCCCACTGCGCCACCAGGGAGGCCCAGCCTTTCTTTGAATGGCTCTAACATGTATAAATTTCAGTTACCACAGTTTAGTTAAATAACACTAATCCTCTGAACATGGTTCAAATTTCAATTACTATGACATATTAATTACGAATAATCAACACACAAACTTTGCTGACAAGCTCTTTAGTCCAGAAATCTCTACATAAATAACGGATTGGCATCATGGTCGATGACTGATCCTGTCTTTTTTTTCAGAGTCCTAGGTGACTGGTCGTTACCTATCTGTTATTCAGTTCATCTAGAGACAGCAAAGATTCTTATTTTACCTTCTTATCTGACTGAGTAATCTAATACTTCACAAAAATAAGTATTGAAAAAGGGCATTGGACAACAAGAATTGCCAACACCATTAGCAAAGAATTGATAACTGATAATACTGTAAGTGGAATTGGAATTGAATTTATAGAAGAAATAGCTGACCATGGGAATGTTGATTTTGCCACTGCCGGCACTCTGCACTCTGAATATGCAGCCAGAAAAATGTGATGCAGGTGAACTTTATAACTTAGTGAGGAAATTGGCTAACAAAAAGGATGAAGGGGTCCCAAAAGAAATGATTCTGGTCAAAAACTTCATGTTAAAGGATGTGTGTACATTAAAGGAAGTTTTGGAGATACTTTACTACATTGAAAGTACAAATGATAAACTGTAGGAAGTGAATCCAAATTAGAAGTATTAACAGTTTGCCATTAAAAGGCATAGAAATATGATTGCTTCATATTATAATTTATATGACTTGAGAAGTTGAGAACTGTTCAAACCATTCTAATATTCTAATTTTTTTGCAAACAAATAAAATACTTTAATTTAAAAATACTTTTATGCATTATTAAAACCATTATGCCCAGAATAACTTTGAAAAACTATGTGTTCTACTGTAAGTAGAAACATAGTATTTACAGAATTGAGTAAATATAGTTTTCATTTTAATGTACATTTATAACTGATAGCAAGAAAGTTTTTAGTGTCCTGCTGATAAAATAATTTAAAGGTCACAGGACAATTATAATTTTTTTCATTGATTATTAATATTATTTTCCTCAGTATCAGCTTGCATGGTCACTTTTTGATATCCTGCACTACTGTGCAAAGTGAGGTAGGACTGCCTCTATTTTTAGTAGGACAACATTCTCTAGGAGAAGTGGAAAAGAATACTTAAGAATGAAACAAAAATTTCCCACTGTTAAAGAATATCTTGTTTATGTATTTTTAAATGAATGATGGTAGGTTCCAAATTAATATAGTTAGCTTTTACTAAGTAGATTTAACAGAGTTACTCAAAAGTCATTATTTACAGTGTGTGAGAAATTACAACCTTGGCAAATATTTAGTGTCATGATGAAAAGTTTTCATTATCAATCTGAAATGTGGACGTGAGCACATTTTTCAAAGTTTTTCAAAATTATCCTGGGTATAATGGTTTTTAAAATGCATGAAAGGCCACTGATCTATTCTCAAAGCAGGAACTAGCTTACTACTTGAGGGAGATGGTCATTTAAAAAATAACAGTTTATTGAGAATGTTATTGTGCGCCCCAGTTAAAACTAAATAAACACAAGATAGAGGATAACAAATTAGGACCTTTTCCAGTTACAATCAACATAAACCCAACCTTCCAACTAGAAAAAGAATAAAAGAGCATTGACTCGGGCCTCCCTGGTGGCGCAGTGCGGTTGAGCGCAGCATTAAGTTCGATCCCCTGGCAGGGAGGTGATCCACAAGGCGCAGCAGACCTCTCTTGCTTCGCCTGCTGCTCCCCTCAGCAGTGTATTTCATTTGATCTGCCTGATCTGCTCACCCACCAGGCCTCTGGCTTTTCTCCCACATCTTGTATGCATAAATAAATAAATCTTTAAAAACAAAGAGTATTGACTCAAACCAATAAAGACTAGTAGGTCAGCAATTAAACCTCTCCAAATTCTTGCTACCTCAGTCAGTAAAAGCCAGCGTACTTACCATGGTAACCTGGACGCCAAGGCCAAGTCCTATTTCTGCCCTAACAGGAACAGCACGGCTAGTTCCTGTACTACTAGTTGTCCTTTGCTTTTGCTGTTCTTTTCCCAGCCACAGCTACATGAAGATGGGATCACCCTCATCAGGCTTTTGTTCAATATCAACTTTCCAGTGAGGTCTACTTTTGCCAACCTATTTGAAATTTTCTCCCTACCCCACTTGCTCTTTCCTGTCTCCTGTCCCTGATTCTTAATACTTGTTACCATCTATGTTTTTGCTTATTTACCAGTTTATTTTGTGATTTTTCTCACTAAAATGAATGTAAGCTTGATGACAGCAGTAATGTTTGTCTTTTTTTCATGGTTATATCCCCAATTCATTCCTGTGCCCCTAACATAACAGGTGTTTATGTTATTTTTGTTATATAAATGAAAACATCATTGGATTAAGAATAAAACTTTACGGAGTCTCCCTGATGGCCTAGGGGTTAGTCTCACGCTATCACCACTATGGCCTGAGTTTGATCCCCAGCCAGCAAGCTTTCCCACATATGACCTCTCCTCCTCCTTGCCCACTGCTCCCCTCAGCAGAGTATTTCAGTAAATCTGTCTGTTCTGCTCCCCACTTTGTCTCTGGTGAATCCTCTCATCACTCCTCCCTGCACCTCTGGTCTACACCCCAGTTCTCTGCAAAAAAATAAAAATAAAAAAGACTTAAGAATTTCCTTTAAAATTTTGTCAAAGCATGTAAACAACCTAAATGTTCATCAATGAGTGGATAAAGAGAAAAAATTATGGATACAATGGAATATTATTCAAGTATAAATACTAAGAATACCTGGACATTTGCAACAATATTGGTGACTTTGAGAGCATTTTGCTAGGTGAAATAAGTTAGACACTATATGCTAGAATAGAAAGGGATTTTTGGGGAGAGGGTAGAAGAGTGTCAGCAAGAGGTGCGGGGGTTGGGGAGGAGGTGAGAGGATTCATCAGAGACAGAGCAGGGAGTAGAACAGGCAAATTTACTGAAATGCACTAAGGGGAGCAGCAGGTGAGACAGGAGAGGCCTACTACGCTATATGTGGGTTAGTTACCTGGCCAGAGATTGAACTCAGGTTGAAGTGGGGACAGCACTGATATTTAACCCCTAGACCATTAAGGAGGTTCCAGAATGGAATTTTTACCTCATTAGCCTCATCTTTCTGATTGTGAAAGAAATGGGGTACCTCCTAACAAAAGATGACTTCACTTAAGTTATAGGTCATTTCATTGCCATGGTGTTATGTATCAGTTATTCCATTTCTTCTGTAATAGATTCAACACATTTAGAGGGAGTTTTTCTTTTTTGAAGACAAAATGAGAATATGATATGAAATATTTTTATTTTGTGTGGTGATTTGAAATAAAGCATACTGAGTATAGTTAAAAAATCAAAAATAAACTTTTGTATGTGTTCAAGTAAAAGAAATCAGAAAAAGACAAACACACTATGATCTCATTCATATGGGATCTAAAAAGTAGAAACAAAAGAAAAACCAAACTCTTAAATATAGAGAACAGATGGATGCTTGCCAGAAGTGGGTGGGTGAAATGTGGTCAAAAGGTACAAACTTCCAATTATAAAATAAGTAAGTTGTGGAATGTAATGTACAGTGTGGTAACCATGGTGAATGATACTGTGTGGTATTTTTGAAAGTTGCTGCAAGAGTATATCTTAAAAGTTCTCATCATGAGAAAAATGTTTTTGACTGTAGAGTGACAGGGGTTAACTAAATTTTTTATGATAACCATTTTCAACATATGCAAATATTGTTTTACATTATATTGTACATCTGAAACTAATGTCAATTATATAGCAACAGAAACATGCTCGAGAGCCCATAGTTCTCAAAGAAATTATGTAAATGATTTAGTCCAAAGACAACACTGCCCTCTTGCAGAGCATGATTGAAAGACTTTTTGCCTTTTATTTCTTAAAGATTTATTTATGCATACAAGAGCTGGGGTGCAGGCCAGTGGTGTGGGGGTTGAGAGGATTCATCAGTGATAGAGTGAGGAACAGAACAGGCAGATCTACTGAAATACACTGCTGAGGGGAGCAGCGAGTGAGAAAGGAGAGGTCTGCTGTCCATGTGGGTTAAAACTTGTGGTGTACTGGCTGCCCATAGATTCATAGCACTGCAGTTTAACCCCTTGTGCCACCAGGGAGGCCCCCAATTGCTTCCCAGTTTAAACCCTTAACTTCATCAGGCCAGCTACCTCATCACTACCTCATGATTAAGCTTTTTTGCTTCTCATCTAAGTTCATGTTATTCTTTTTGTCTGGCAAGATCTATCAAGTCCTTTCCATCCTCCAGATTTGTCCCACGTTTTGAAGTGTGGATCACAGTTTACCTCTTTCATAATGCTTGTCTTATATCACAATTAAGTCAGTTGACTGAGTACAAAATACAATGCTACATGATTATCTATTACTTCTTTGACCTAAGGGTTTCTATTTCATCTAATTACTAAGATGCTTTATGAAGCCTATCTTGATGTTATCAATAATTACATGTGTGCATGTTCTTTCCTCTTCAATGAGAGTTGTGATTTTGTTATATAACATAATCCAGACTCTTGTAGAGTGGTAGGAAACTATGAATGAACAAGATTTTCATTTTGCAGATTGTTACATCCTTCCCATCAAACTTTATTTAGTCTAATTGTAAATATTTTTGCTGGTTGTTTAGATACATGGTTGAAAAGTTATTACTGAAATATAAAAAGACGTATTTTTTTTTGCTAAGTAACATCTTCTATAAACAAGAGTAGTTTCTAAGGCTTTTTATGTTAGGAAACATCTATGTTAATATTTTGTTTCCATATGAACCATCATCACACAGACATCAGTGTGTACAATGACATAAACAAATAGGTTAGATTTAACTTTTGGCCTCAAATATATTATTCCATAAACTTTTTCATAATACTCAGAAGAGGGTCTCCCTGGTGGCACAGCAGATTGAGTGCTGCACTGTGAAGCATCCGCAGCATAGCAGTGCACGAGTTCGATCCCTGGCCAGGGAGGGGACCTACATGGCATAGCAGACCTCTCCTGCCTCACCTGCTGCAATTCTCAGCAGTGTATTCTAGTCAGTCTGCCTGTTCTGCTCCCCACTCTGTCTCTGGTGAATCCTCGCACCATCCTTGCCTCTGGTCTGTACCCTAGCTCTTGTATGCATAAATAAATATTTTTTAAAAATACTCAGAAGAATCTATCTGCAACAGAATTATCACATGGTCCACAAAAAAACAAGAAGCCCAAGGGTACACAAAGTGATAGAATATTAGGTAAAAGGATTTGATGAGTTCAATATTGTTTATATTCCCTACAACTGTTGTCATCTCAAGAAGTACTGGGGGGTTATTAGGTTAGTAAAAGACCCTTTTATCTTCTGGTAAGAATATCTGGTATTAGGGGTAGGAAAGTGGCTTTAAATTTCATCCCACTCAAACTATTAACAGAGCCACTTTACCCCACCAGGTGCCAACCTGCAGTTGTTCTATTAACTGTTGCTGTCCCTTGAACTAGTTTAAGATATTATCACGGAAAATCTTCTCAAACTCTCCTTTAGGGCGGATATAAGCCAGTCACTAAACAATTCAAATGCTATGGAAGTAAATGAAAATGTGGGCATATTAGATATAACATTTTAAAAAATAGAATATAATTAAAACTCGCTTTCTAAAAGAACTTTCAAAACAAATTTAAACTGATAGATATGTACCACAATGCATAAATATCTGGGTAGGAAAAGAAGCACAATATATGTCAAATACAGTAGTAGAAGGTGGGACCCTATATTTCTGAATCATATACAGTGCTACAAACCAATGCTACCTTAATTAGAAAATAAATATATATATGTAAAACTTCTTATGGACACTGCCTAAATGCCCAAGGACAGAAATGTGAATCAGAAAAACATGACACACACACACACACACACACACACCCTTACCCAGATATAAAAAGATGAACTCATGCCATTTGTGACAACATGGATGGAACTCGAGAGGATAATGTTAATGTTAAGTGAAATAAGTCAGAAGATGGACAAATACCAGATGGTCTCACTTATATGTGGAATACAGAAAAACAAAACAAAGAATCGTCAAAACCAAACATTAATAAACCCTTGACATTTGACTGAAAAACTGAGATGATCAGAAGGTGGGGTGATGGTGGATGAGGGAAAGGCCCTAAGTGAAAATGGTAGATGATTATTAGGGTACTGGTGGTGAGCATAGTGTGAAAACCTACACTTGTAGAGGTTTAAACCCACAACCCCCAAAGTATGTAAACCAATTTTACCTCAATAAACATAATTTGAAAAAATAAATAAGACTTCATATAGTTGGGCCTCCCTGATGGCGCAGTTGGTTAAGCAACACACTATGAAGCAAACCACAGCCACTGCAGCACGAGTTCTCTCCCTGTCCCCCAACTGGGGAGGTGACTCACATGGCGCAGCAGACCTCTCCTGCCTTGCCTGCTGCTCCCCTCAGCAGTGTATTTCAGTCAATCTGCCTGTTCTGCTCCCCACTCTGTCTCTGGTGAATCCTGTTAACGCCCTCCATACCTCTGGCCTGTACCCTGGTGCTTGTATGCATAAATAAATAAATCTTTTTTTAAAAAAAAGACATCATATAGTTAAAATCAGAAAGATACAGAATAGGTAATTGAGTTAGGCATCAATACTTACTAGATACATAGATGATGATTGCTGTGCTATGAGAAACCTATGGACTTTGTGATAGGACATTTTTATGTGAGGAGACATATTCTGGATGTGTGGCCTTAAGAGAAGTCAGTATTTAATATGCACATTTAGTGTGTCCAATGGCTGTATCTTCCACTTGAACCACAAACAAAAGATATGAACTCTTAAGCATTAAATGGGTGATTCTCAAATAGGGGTGGTTTTATTTCCCAAGGGACAACAGTCAGTGTAGGATATTTTTATTTGTTACAATTGGAGATGAGGGATGGCACTAATATCTAGTGACTAGAAGTAAGGGATGCTGCTAGCTATCCTAACAATCAATAGCAAATATCTACTCCTCTCGCCATCCTCCAACAAGAAATTATCTAGCCCCAAATGTCAAAAATGTCTATAGTGCTTGAAAAAGCATTGCATGAAGCCACTTTCCATTAACTTACTTGCCATAACTTATAAAGACTTACTTGCCTATTAGAGAATGTGCTACTCTAGTGGTTCATTTCTGTGTTCATTAATTCATCTTTGATGATCTAGTGCACAAATTGGAATATTTCTATTTTGAAAGTTTTAAAGATAGTTTTAACATATACCGTATTTATGCTTACACTTTCCAAATATAGTATGTCATAATGCCATCCTCTTATTTTACTGTATGAATTTTGTAGACGAAAGTGTTTTTTCCTCCCTTTCTTTTCCCCTTACAATTCTTTTGCATGTTCACATTTCTGCATAATTAAAACTAGTTTGAAGGATTTGCTTATCTTTGGAAGAGACATAAGTATTCTTTTGTTTACAAGGAAAAAATTTAGTGGACAAGGACCTTACATTTTAAAGTCTAAAGATACCTGTGAAGCCAATGTCAAGGAGTGTTTTGCCTATATTTTCGTCTTAGTATTTTATACTCTTAGGTCTTACATTAAAGTCTTCAATTTATTTTGAGTTAACTCTTATGAGTGGTGTAAGATTTAGTTTCTATACCTCCAAATCATATACAGTGCTGTAAACAGTTACCTCTATAAAAAACTAATGAAAATCACATATACAAAATAGATATTAGAATGGTAGCTTTATATGTAAACAATTCCATGGTTACTTCAGAATGAATGTTTTTGCCAAATCATGCTGTATTTAAAACATTCGGCAAAGGAACATACATTAAAGATGTTTCTAAGACTAGTAGCTGTGCATATGAATATGTATAGTGCTATCTTAGTGAATAAATTAGTTTAATACATTATGCTACATTTTAATACATTTTGGAAAAAACACATGTATGAAAGGTGTTTCAAGAATGTCATTACATGTGTGAATAATTGCTGTTATTTCAGTGAATGAATGTGTTCACCAAAGGGTGGGTATGGAATACACTACCTAGTGTTGTAGTGTTGCATGTATAAAACATGTTTCTAAGGGTGATAAAACTACATTCTATCCAGGTATGCTCCTTCTATGAAGAAATGTCCACCACACTGTGCTGCATTTAATGTAAAGATAGATTTGCTGACGATGTGTTTAAGCATTATGTGTATGTTGGAGTAAGCAAACTGTGAACATGGTGTGACTGTTTTACAGAGAATTCATGTGTGAATGAATGCAAAGTTACATGAGTGAAATTTATTTCAAAGAATTATAGAGGTAGCTCTTCTGCCCACCTGTGACTGTGCAGGTGTTTCTTTTCACAAACCTTTTCCCTTGGCAAAGCAGCAGGGGCAGCTCTCCTATCCACCTGTGACTATGCCAGTGCCTCTCTTTTTCCCCTTTTCCTAATAAACCTGTCCTTTTAGAATGTAAAACAAAACAAAGAATGACAGGAAAAGTCATTAGTGTATATGAATGTTTCATTAAATCTAATATAATCTTATGAGATGACAAGCCACATTCAATTCAGATATTTTACATTTTAAAATGAAGATTAAGACCAGATTATCTAGAAATAATCAAACATGATTCAGAAAAGATTCACACAATACAAACATAATACAAAAAACACTTGTCACACATTTGGCAATATTACTACTCTTCATATATGAGGTGTTCAGCAAAATTAAAAAGTAGAACACAAGACCATAGAAATAAACAAGTAAATTTAGGCATTTAAAAGGAGGAAATAGAAATGACTAACTTAATAAAGCCATATCTCAGTAAATTAGTATTTATTGAGTGCCTAGTATGTATTTGATTTGTTTTCATACATGGCAAGTACAGGACTTCTATTGTGACAAATGCCCTGTTAAGTTTGTCACCAGCATCAATTCTTACTTGCTTCTATTCTGATTGGTTGGTGTCTATGCTTTAGTGGTTGCTGAATGTATTGAATGTTACTACTGAGTGCGACCTCTTACCCTGTAATAGGCTAAATAATGGCTGTCCAGTGATATCTGGTCCTAATCCCTGGAACCTGCAAACATTAAAAAAAAAAATGCATCTTTATAGAAGTGATTGTCTTGGGGCAACCCTAAAAGCAATCACAAAAAAGAGAAAGCTCAAGGAAATGGGCAATCACAACCAAAAACAAACAAATGAAAACTCAACAAGATCAAAAGATCAAAGATAAACCCATGGGATGGAGGGGGGGAGTGGAGGGTGGGGAGGGCAAAGATGGGGATGAGGGCATAAAGAGCACAAGGGACTGAGGTGATGGTGCACGGGTGAAATGGTGGTGGGAAACCCCTGGAGACTACAAATGATGTCAAATACAATTAAATTTAATTAAAAAAAAAGCAATCACAAGAATCCTTGTAAGAAAGGAGCAGAAGAAAATTTGATATAAACAGATGATACAAGGGACAGATTCTCCCTTGAGCCTCAAGTGGAGTGTGATCCTATTGACATCCTGATTTCAGTCCAGTGAAACCATCAGGGAATTTTGGTCTTTGGGATTGTGAGAAAATAAATTTCTACCGCTTTTAGCCACCCATTTTGTTATAGCAGCCATTGTAAACTTACAAAATGGTTAACTCAGCAAATCTTCACAATAATTTTAGGATGTAAGTTAGGGAGATTAAATTACTATCTCCACTTATCAGCTAAGGAAATTAAGGCCTTTTACCCACTTCAGAGCCATACTGCATCTGAAATGAAAAAAGGAGATACAACAATTTGTTTCTAGAGAAACTAGGACTGAACATCACACTGTAAACAGTAATAGTTGGATGAATCATATGAAACAAGTGTTCAGGTAATGGACATTAGGTAGTATAGGATTGTGGTAGCTGAGAAAAGGGAAACAAATGAAGGGAGCTCTACAGGTGCCTGTATTTCGGTCTAGAGACATGTTCCAGCTTGAGGTGCAGAAAAGGAATCTCAAGCAGTAATCTTATTGAGTTGGAGGCAATTGAAAGAAGTTTGGAGAGACAGATGTTGCTAGATTTTGCAGGGTAGAGTACCAGATGGGAGGAAGCTAAATTAGAGTTCCATAAATCTGCAATGGGGGGATGTTCCCTTGGATGAACAAAGCTAGACATGTATAGTTTGGGCCATAAATTTGGGCAAAGATGACTCCATCTTTGCAAAGAATTACAAATGTAACAATTGCCAGAGTTGGCACAGAGTTAAAAGACACTTGAATTCCAATCAGACTCAGAGAAGCACTGGGTTTAATACCCTAGAGAACAAAGAAGAAAAAGGAGAACAATGGTTATGTTATTATAAAAAGGGAGGGGAAGGGATGAATAGAGGAAGCCTATGTGATAAAACAAGCAGATAAAATGTTAACAGTAAAATTTAGATAGTATGTAAATAAGTTTGCTGTAAAACTAAAAGGTTAATAGGGACAATTATGAAAATTTTATGCCCATATATTTTATATCTTACAAGGACAATGGAAAAGGTCCTCAAGAGACACTGCAAGTTTTAAAATATGTCCACACTTTGACTAACCCCTCAAAGGTAGGCTTTAACTCCCTGAGTATAGACTTGACTTAGTGTTCTGTTTTAACAATAGTATATGGCAGAAATGATGGTGTGGGACTCCTAAGACTAGTCACAAAAGGCACTGTGGTTTCCTCTTTGTCCTCCCTCTAGGATGGCTCACTTGGCAGGAAACCACTCATATGACACTCAAGCAGATCTATGGAGAGGCTGATGAGGTTGGAAATTGAGGCCTCCTGCCAACAACTATCAAGTTGAGACTTCCTGATAACAGAAACTGAGTTCTCCTGCCAAAAGCAATGTGAGAGATCCACCTTGTGAGCATCCTTCAGTCTCAAAACGTTCTTTATCATAGATATAACCTTCATCTTAACCTACTGAGACCCTAATTTAGAACCGCCAGGTAAACCCTCCTGAATTCCTGACCCACAGAAACTTGTTAGATAATGCTTCAAAATGTTAAAATTTGAGGAAATGTATTGTGTAGCAACAGGTAAGAATGGCAAATTACCAAATCTTACTCAAGAAAAAACTATACAACTGGAATAATCCTGTGCTGATTAAATAAATTTAATTAAAAACCTTCCAACAAAGAAAACTCCAGGTTTAGATGACTTCACTGTTAAATCCTTTGAAACATTTATGAAAGAAAAACTACAGTTATTTATTTGTTGCTCTTTTCAGTGTCATTTTTTTCCCCCTCTGGCTGCTTTACACTTTTTCCATCTTTGGTTATCAGCTGTTTTACAATGATGTGATTTCATGTTTTTTTTTTTTTTTTTCCTCACTTATCCTGCTGAGGTACATTAAGGGCTCTTGAATCTGTGGTATTGTGAGGTTCTCAGTCATTACAGCTTTAAGTATTGTTTCATTTTTTTCCTGCTGTCCTTCTGATATAGCAATTTACTGTATTAGATCCTATAGTTTGTGTCTCTTTTCTCTCCTGTATTTTCATTATTTTATCTCTTTATATAACTTTGAATATTTTCTTCTAACTTGTTTTCATTTATCAGTTTTCTCTTCAGCTATACCTGTTTGAAGTTCATCCATCAAGATTCTAATTTCAGTAATTGTTAATTTTCAGTAAAATATTTCCATATTTTAAAAATCTAGTTTCTCTAAAAAAGGATCCACTTCTAAGCTCATGTGGATGCAGCATTGTTCTTTGCAGATTGTAATACCAAGGGTCTACTTCTTACTAACTGTTGACTAGTGGCCACCTTCAGTTGTTTATCTGTGGCCTTCTCTAAAGATCAGTTCACAAAATGGCAGCTAGTGTTTTCAAAATCAACAAGGGTGAGATTTCCTTAACAAGATGGACATCAGAATTTGGTATAATGTAATTATGTCCACATAATCATAAATATTCCATTATCTCTGTGGTATTCTGTTGATTAAAAGCAAGTCATAGGTACTCCTCCCCTATATGTACAAGGAATATCAGGATATATAGATTATGAAGATCACCTTAGAGTTTGCCCACCATACCTATAATGTTAACTTCCTCTCAAGAGAACTTAAATTTGCTTCTGTCAAGCATGTGGGAGCTCTAAAAACTTTAGATAATCTCAATCCAATTTCTGGGACTGAGAATATTCAATGCTGAGCTGCCATCCCTTTGAAGGCGTGTTCATTTCTGTATCTTTATTGCTCCTAATGGACAACTTTTTGGATTCCTTACTCAAAGTAATGGGAAGGGCTTCTAAGAAGCATATCCATAGCTCCCTGGTCCCATGGGATAGTCTATTTAGCATATCAGAGATCATTTACAGAACTGGCCAATATTTCCAGAGAGTAGCAGCATACCTACCTAAGTTTCTGTGCTTCCTTAGCTGTTCATTACTGTCAGCTCTCACATTTCTAAGCAGACATTTAAAAAGTTTTGTTTAGAAGTCAGATTTCTTAAATGTACTATGTAGAAGATCTGGTCCAAATTATTTGTTCTACCATTAACTATACTCTTTAATTCTTTTACTTCCAGAACTTACAATTTGTTACTGGGTTCCACATGTACAGAAATAATAATCCATAAGAATAAATATGTTTAAAATTTAACTTATTAAAGAAAAATAAATACTTGTAAGCCAGAAAAACATGTTATAAAATACCATCTTTCCTATTAAATTATTTTGAATATTTCTATTTCTTGAGTTTTCTATACTTTGAAAAGAAAATTGAATAATTTTACATAATGGATAGTTATGACAAAATCATAAATCTAAAAATTAACATGGGATTATAAAACTTTCTAGATCATATGAAACAGGCTCTTAAAAGTTGAATATTTCTACAAGTTACATATCACATCACTCAAGACTACATTGTTAAGAGAAATATTTCATTGATTAAACCTGCATACTGCAGTGATGTGATGCTAATATAAATGTAAAATATTTGAACAACATAAAGTTGTACTTTTTTGAGTCCGAAATTGATGGGAAAAAATGGGAAACAGATACTGCATACATATGCTTAAAATACATTGATTTAGGAATAGGACATTATATATACTTTGGGGCTTTTTATTATGTGAATAAAATATGCTAATTATTAAGATCTATGAATACTGGACATTTTTTGAAATATCTAGGAAAGCAATATCTATTCTGTCTCTGGGAATACTTTTTTAATATAATCTACCAATTAACTACCTTTGGGTAGAAACCACTAGCTGTACTTACCTCAATTCTGTGATTGCTTTTTCCCAATGTTTCCCAGGCATATGAGCATCTATAATAACAGCTATATTTATTTTTAATCCTCCTCTGCAGTTAGAGTAGATTAGGTTTTAGCCAGTGAATTTTAAATAATGGTGCAATCTCCCCCTTCCCTGACCAATTTTTTGCTGTCCAGAATGTTGATGTGAGGGCCAGAGCTTGAACATGTTGGATCATGCGTTAGAAGTCAAATGCTAACATTAGCAGAGCAACACAGCAGCCTTGAGATACTTACCTCTGCATTTCTTTCAAGTAAGAGGAAAAATATCTTTTTTTTTAAGTCACTGTTACCCCACTGTTTTGGGGTTTTAGTTTTATGCTGCTGTACTTAACTGATACACATGTCAATTGTTGGCATATTATTCCTTTATTAGAAACTGCAAATGAGAAATAATTTCGATACCTGAAGACCAAATAACAACAGAAGGGTCCATAGGCTCAAGATTCTGAGACATTCTGGTAAGAGTTTTCTGTAGTGTGTATCCTTTCCGTGGCATGGCAACATCATTCTTCTTTAAGAAGGTTACTGGACAGAGATCATTCCCACCATCGCCTATATATACAATTTGTGTATAATTCACTCCCTGTTGTAACTGTTTATGTATAAAATCTATCAAAACTACATTTTTGCATAGATTCCTTGGGCACCTATTGCAAGAATGAGCATGGTAATTTTCTACAGTGAGATGACCACTGCTATCAAAAGCTGCTGGATTTGTAAATACTTTATCAAATACATCATGAAAATTGGTAGCTTCTAAAATCCAGTCTATGAAGACTGAATTTGAATCTGAAATAATGATGCAGTCAAATTTATCCTTATTCTTTCTTATAAAGCTTAGAAGTTCCACCATTCCTGGAGTGAAAGGCATTGATGTCACTGTTCTTTTCATTTCATCTTCTCTTACACCTTCATCTCCTAAATATTTAAAGACTCTGCCCATAAATTCTGTCCAAAATCCTTTTTTATAAGAATCTTGTAGTTCAATAGGAAGTTTTTTCTCTGGAGCACACTGTACAATCCAGGTATCACTATTGTCATCTATGATTGTATTGTCAAAGTCAAAAACCAGCAAAATTTTCATGATTCCAGAAACAGATTTGGGTTACCCTGAAAAGAAAGAAATATTATTTTTGGAAGATACTCTATTTTACATATCTAACTAATATTTATATTTAACAAACACGATTGAACATTAATCTAAAACAAAGGATTAATACAAGCAAGTTAAAATGATGAAGCATTTCAAGACTATGACTTAGCCACCATTTTCCAAGAAGCAAAGTTCATATTTAAGTATTTTAAGTGAATGGAAAACAAAGTATTCATAAAGGGTACTCATGTATCAACTGTGTTCCTCTAGGAATGATTCTTTGATTACCCAGAATTAAACTAAGAGCTACCCAGTGAGAGAAGAAATAATTATTTCACAATCTAATTAAGAAAAGTTGTAAGAAAGAAATATAGGATAATCATCCTTATTGTCTTTAACTTATCAATAATGGTTAAAATTATTTAGAATAATTATAATAATCCTCATATTAAATAATGGGTTACCTATAATAATAAAAAATTTGAACAAATTTAATATCAAATTTTTCAAAATTTATAATATTTAAAAAGTGTTTAACTTGAGAGTCCGAATCCTAACTTTCTTTTACTTCTACTTTGTGGTTCTGAGGTTTTAGCAAGAATAAAAAGAATAGTGAAGAACTACAACAATAAGAAAATGAAGAGATTAGGGGACCTCCTTGGTGGCGCAGCAACCAAGCAAAGCACTATGAGGCAAACCACAGCCACTGCAGCAAGAATTCAATTCCTGCCTCCGGCCTGGGAGGGGACCCACATGGCGCAGCAGACCTCTCCTGCCTCACCCGCTGCAGCCCTCAGTGGTGTGTTTCAGTCAATCTGCCTGTTCTGCTTCCCACTCTGTCTCTGGTGAATCCTCTCACCTCCCATGCCTCTGGCCTGTACCCCAGCTCTATGTATAAATAAATAAATCTTTAAAAAAAAAATGAAGAGATCAATAAAAATGGAAAACATGGCACTGAAGGACTTTTACCATCCAATCGCTAACAATAAATATTCAGTAGCTTTAAAGCTGAGAATAGAGACTGTGACTTACAGACTGTGTATCTATTTTATAATCTAGAAAATAATAACAAAGAGGGTTATTATCTGTTGGGTAAATTTAGAAAGTATGTAATATTCTGATATTCTGGTTTCATTTTTCTAAATGCCTAATCCAAGATTTAATGGAGAATTCACATTCCCATAAAAAATGTAATAAAGAGTAATAAAACATAGTTGTCAATATCATTAGTACTGTACCTAAGTATATTTTAAATTAAACATATGGTTTAAGCATTCTGATTTATACATGATTTTCAAAATTTTTAAATACATCTCACTGTTGGTTGAAACTACCTCAAGCTTTGGTTCAATTAGTCATAAATTACTGAAATTCCTGGACTATTAGCCTCAAAATATGATGCAGCAAAAGCTTCAGCTAAAATAGATGCACTACTGACTATTAATTTCTTAATTTCAGATCTTCTTCTCTTAGTTTATTCTCACCACTCAACATAAACCCTTATTAACATACTTACCTTACTTAGTATTTCCCAGAAAATCTTACTTCAGCATAGAGCTTAGGTTAAATACTTATTATAGTCTTCACCTTTAAGCACCAGCCAGTTGCTGACCAACATGACTCCTTTTCTATATACAGAGAACAAAGTCTTCTGGTTGAGAGGAAAGGATTGGAAACACTTTAATTCCTGAAATTAATAAAAGTATTTAAGGTAATTTTAAATTTATGTTCTAAAATTATGCTGTTTTCTTTTACATCACAAAAGCATCAATTATACAGAGAACAGATGGGAAGTTGCCTGAGGGGACATGAACTGGGGGGTAAATAAAACAGGTAAAGGGTGTCAATTATGATGACAGATGGCAACAATACATTTAGTGAGGATCATGTAGTATATACATTGTCAAATATAATGTTGTACACATGAAATTCTTCTAATGTTAGAAACCTATTTTATCCCACTCCTAGGACTCAAAAACATTAATTTGAAAGGAAACCTGCATCCTATGTTTATTGATGCTCTATCTACAATAGCTAAGATATGGAAACAACCTGAATGCCCAGAAACAGATGACTGGATCAAGGCATGTGGGGTGTGTGTATTTTTTTTTTTAAAGATTTATTTATTTATGCATACAAGCACTGAGGTACAGGCCAGAGGTGTGGGGGGTGAGAGGATTCACCACAGACAGAGCGGAGAGCAGAACAGGCAGATCAACGGAAGTACACGGCTGAGGGGAGCAGCGGGTGAGGCAGGAGAGGTCTGCTGCACCATGTGGGTCCCCTCCCTGGCCGGCAGCAGGGATCGAACTCGTGCTGCAGTGGTTGCGGTTTGCTTCATAGTGCGTTGCTTAACCCACTGTGCCACCAGGGAGGCCCCTGTGTGTGTATTTTGATTGTTAAATAATATTCCATTGTGTGTGGATATATATAATAAAAAATCGGTCCTCCCTGGTGGCACAGTGGGTTGGGCAACGCACTATGGAGCAGACCGCAGCTGCTGCAGCATGAGTTCAATCCCTGCCGCCGGCCACATGGCGTTGCAGACCTCTCCTGCCTCGCCTGCTGCTGTCCTCAGCAGTGTGTTTCAGTCAATCTGCCTGTTCTGCTCCCCACTCTTGTCTGGTGAGTCCTCTCACCTCCCGCGACTCTGGCCTGTACCCCAGCTCTTGTATGTATAAATAAATATTTAAAAATATATATAATATACATAAAATATATAATTATATATTATAAAATATATAAGAAAACATATATTTTGAGTGCTGAATAATATTCCATTGTATGTATAGAATATAATGGAATATTATTCAGCAATCAAAAAAGATAAACTCACACCATTTGCAGCAACATGGATGGCGCTGGAAGGGATTATATAAGTGAAATGGCAGAATGAAAAAGAAAACTATGGGGCTTCACTGGTGGCACAGGGGTCTCAGCACTATCAAGCTACGACCAGCCACTGCAGTATGAGTTCTATATCCAGGGAGGGAGATAACCTATAAGGCACAACAGACCTCTCCTGTCTTGCCTGTTGTTCCCCTCAGCAGTATATTTCAGTAGATCTGCCTGTTCTGCTACTCACTTTGTTTCTGGTGACCCCTCTCACACATCCCACCACCTCTGGTCTACACCCCAGTTCTTGTATGCATAAATAAAATAAATCTTTTTTAAAAAAGAAATAAAAAGGAAAAAAATATCAGATGGTTTCACTAATAGGAGGAATATAGGGAAACCAAAGAGATCAGGAAAAAAAAAAAAAAAGACAAAACTAGCAGGCAAACTGTAAATCAGAGACTTTCAGAAGAGGAGGGGATAAAAGGGAGGGACCAAAACAGGAGCTGGAAGAGCACAAGAGACTATGTGTGACTTAGTGGGGATTTCACCTGTGAGGAGAAATCAAACAGTGTACAAAAATGAACAATGATGTAAATATATATATATATTAAAAAAACAAGTAAAAAATAGTGTGTACAACATAATCCCATCGTGGTTTTTAAAAAAAAAATTCCATGTGGGTGGTGCAATTGTAGAACATTCTTTATCTACATTCTCTTTATACAATAAACTCACTTCAGGATAATTTAAACTGTTTCAGATGGAGGTTATAGAGAGATAACCAACTAGTTCTACATGACTTGTGAAAATCCATGGGTTAGGACTGTAACCAGATATTGGAAATCGAATGTAATTGGACTACTCTGTCAAACTGACAACTTTTGGAGGCAAAACTCTACTTCCACATAACCCTACACATGTTGTATGCATAAAAACTAATTTGCATCAACAAAAATTTTATTGATCCTTTCACACTTAACCAGCATTCACACTTAACAGCATTGTTAGAGTAGAACATCTCATAGAAAACCTAAAGGAGGGCCTCCCAGGTGGCGCAGTGGGTTAAGCAACGCACTGTGAGGCAAGCCACAGCCACTGCAGCACGAGTTTGATCCCTGCTGCCGGCCAGGGTGGGGACCCACATGGCGCAACAGACCTCTCCTGCCTTGCCCACTGCTCCCCTCAGCAGTGTACTTCTGTTGATCTGCCTGTTCTGCTCCCCGCTCTCTGTGGTGAATCCTCTCACCTACCCACACCTCTGGCCTGTACCCCAGTGCTTGTATGCATAAATAAATAAATCTTAAAAAAAAAAAAAACCTAAAGGAAAACAGTACAACTACATATTAGAAGTTTATTAATTTAAAATCTTAGCTCTTTCATTCTGAGCGACTGCAATTTGGTGACTAATGTGTATGTATCGGAGCCAAGTAACTTATAATCAAACCATTTGTATATGGATATACTAGAAAAGGGTACTTTAAAATCTAGCCCTCATTCACTCTTAATAGATTTTCATGACTTTAGAGGTCTCACTGGTCCCCCAAACAGTCAATTTACTGTGTCTATCAAGAAAACTTAAATACATTAAAGGTCCTAGCGGGAATACGGTAGGACCACTTCCAAGTCGTAACAGTTTCATTTTTAAAAACCTAAGCCCCATCTAACCCTTATCTGGCCTTAGACTCCAGAGCACTTAAATACGTTTTCTGTCACTCTCTGGGTTTCTACAGTTAAAGGAGGGTATTGCTCTACACCTGCCACCCGCAGAGAGATCGGTAGGCATGCTAAACCTGGGCCACACATACCAAGCCTAGGCCGCCCGCACACCTGCTGGATCTGCCCCAAATGTAGGCGCCAGAACCAAGTTTGGAGTCGTCCCGCCTGAGACATGCGTTGGGTGAGGATAGGTGCAGCAGGCCAGGCCGGCGCCGGAGGTGGCTCAATGACCTAGGCTGGGCTTCCGCAGCCGTTTGCGTGCCGGTCGTCAGTCGTGCAAGCGTGCGCGCCTCAGACCTCCAGCGTACTCCCGGCGCCACCCTAGCAGGGCCTAGGCTGCCCGCGCCTCCAGGCTGGGCCTCGGGTTCTGCGCAGGCGCAGTCGTTCTCCAGCGCCTTGGCCCCCGCTGCGCGTTCTTCGTTCCTCAGTTACTGCCTGCGTCACTTCCGCAGGCGTTACCCAGCAACCGCGCGGTTTGGCAAACACAGGACTAGAGTTGGAGTTGTAATTGCTTTTCCAAGTCTGAGACGCTATGGGTATCTCATCAGAGATGATGGTACGGTTCGGTCGGCGCCGAGGACAGGCAAAGGAAAGCGCGGGTGAGCTAAACTGACCCATTATGGCTTAAACAATAAAAACAGTAGGTCTGTGTTCCACACATTGTGCTAAGAGGAGAGGATTTCAACTAAGGGCTTTGGTTGCCTTTTGAAATGAGCTCCAAATGGAAACTGAGTCTCTTGGTTTCCCTGGGCTCTGTGTAGTTTTGCTTTCAGGTGAATCGGTGCGATGACGTCAAATAAAATTGTCAATGATAATTAAATAGAGAGTTCATAAAATAGTCAAAGTGAGGATTTGAATCTTGGAAACAGTCTGACAAATTTTACTGTGTGAAAACTGCTTTGACAGTCATACACTTGAATTTACATACCTTGTTACAGAGGGGCATACTTATGGAAAAGGAAAAGAAACAGGAATCACTGATCTTAAAAATGTAGTTATTCTTGATAGGGGGTTTCTGGTTTTCCTGTGAAGGCTTAGATCTTCCAATTTCTTAAGTTATCTCAACCTAAAGAAATGTCTATTTATGTTTTCTGTGTGCAGAAGAGGGCAAATGTTGGGATTTAATACTTTTCCTGACTTCTAAAGAACGCACTGTAGAGACATAGGCTAGCCCAGTGTTAAAATCTTCAGCTAACTGGGGCCTCCCTGGTGGCGCAGTGGGTTAAGCAACACACTATGAAGCAAACCGCAGCCACTGCAGCACGAGTTCGATCCCTGCCGCCAGCCAGGAAGGGACCCACATGGCGCGGCAGACCTCTCCTGCTGTGCCCGCTGCTCCCCTCAGCAGTGTACTTCTGTTGATCTGCCTGTTCTGCTCCCTGCTCTCTGT
>JAGFMF010011870.1:17845212-17895297 GCA_019455555.1 Galemys pyrenaicus | reverse complement strand
CTGTGGTGAATCCTCTCACCCCCCCCCCCCCACACACACACCTCTGGCCTGTACCCCAGTGCTTGTATGCATAAATAAATAAATCTTTAAAAAAAAAAATCTTCAGCTAACTCCTTGGAATCTTCAGTGGAGGCTGATAGGTTGGTTTATCTGCCGACAACAGATTCTTGCATGGCTGCTTCACAAAATAGGTCAGAACTAATTCTAACATTAAGCTTATGCAGATGACTTCACTTTCTTGCCTAGTAGGTCAGGGAAGTGAGGGTTCCACAATGTTCACAATAAGTTCACAGTTGGAGGGGCCCCTGGTGATGCAAGGACTTAAGTCTCAGCACTATCAAGCTATATTGCCAGCCACTGCAACACGAGTTCAGTCCCTGGCCAGAGAGCTAACCCACGTGGTGAAGCAGACCTCTCCTGTCTTGCCTGCTGCTCCCCTTAGCAGTGTATTGCAGTAGATCTGCCTGTTCTGCTCCCCACTCCCCACTCTGGTGAATTCTCGCAAACTCCCTCCCACACTCCATCCACCCCTTCTGGCCTACACCCCAGCTCTTGTATGCATGTATGTATAAATAAAATGAATCTTAAAAAAAGGGGAGAAAAAGAGTTCCAGAAGGCAGCAGTTGATGTATTCAAGATATTGGAAGAAAAAGGTGGGATTTTATATCCAGCAAACTGTTCTTCAAAAATAATGAAGGAATTAAGAAGTTTCCAGATAAACTCGTTTTCACATGTGGAATATAAATAATATAAAGAAACAAAGCAAAGGATCAATCAAAACCAATCCAATATCAAACCCTAGAAATCAATCTGTAAAATTAAGTTTCCCAAAGTGGGAAGGGAAAGTGGAGAGCAAACTGTTGAAGGGGCCTGATGACCTATGGGAGAAGACTTTCGGTGCCTACGTGATGAGTGTGTTGTGGTAACATATCTGCAGTGATGTGATCTTTACCTCTGAATTAAAGAGTTGTAAACCAATGATACATCAATAAAACAAACAAGGACAACAGAAAAAAAGTAGGTTAGTGGTAGTCACCGGATGTGGGGAAGGTGAATGGGTGCAGTGACTTCTAAATAGGTATAATGTTTCTGGGTAATAAAATGTTCTGGGATTAGACGGTTGCATAGCATTGTGAATAGACTGAAAATCCCTTACGACGGTGAGTTTTATGGGTGATGGGTGAATTATAAACATGTCTCAGTTTAAAAAATGATTTTGTAAACCATGAAAACTATGTTGATGATCACAAGCAAATATGCTGATTTTAGATACCCTTTTGTTACTTATCACTGATTTTCTCTCATTTCTACTGCTTGAGGGTCTTTCTATTCATATTCTCTTTTGTTCTCTGTTCATCTCATTTGTCCTCTCTTTAAACTGTGACCTGAAATTATAAAAAGAATCAAAATAGACATTTGCCTAATAGTTGATATTTATTTGAACTTATTGTATGCCAGGCAATATTCTAAGTCCTTTAAAAATATATCTTCATTTAATTCTCATATTGGTATTTTAAAAAAAAGCTCAATCACTTTTTGACCTTTTGACTAAGATCAAGTGAAGTGCAAAAAAAGCTCAAGTAGTCTGTCTCTGGAGCCTACCCTTACCCACTGTTATTTACTACCCTTATTATGCTTGTGGCCCCACTTTTCATTATTCAATTGTGTTTCCTATTTTGGTGAATTTCCTTCTTTACAAGTCCTACCTCCTGTGCAGAATCCTCTTTTTTTTGTCTTCTTCACTCTATGATTCAGGTATGAGACCTATAGTCAGATAGTCAATTGTGCATGTGCTAGATTTATATTTTAAAGAGAATGATATAAAGAAACAAACAACACATTCAATCCATTTTTGGGGAAAGAGTGGCAGTAAAAGTGTATGTAACTGGTGAAGGTTCAGATATCTAGCATCCAATGAAGCAAGTTCTAAGTGGGCCAGATCAAGGTGTCTACCTGATGCCAGTTGCCTTGAACCTTTACTGGAACCTCATGGTGTGAGTTGTATAGCATCTGAGAATGGTTTTTTGGCTCTTGGAGAGATTCAGTGGGCTTCATGGTATCCGTTAATGAATCCCTCTTCTGCTTAAACTAGTTAGATTGAGTTTGATTATTTATAATTAAGAAATTCAATTAATTGAAAGGGTAGGAACATTTCTTTAAGCTTTACTGTGTCATTTGATGCTTTTAAATTTATGTAACAGAATATCCAACTCAATTATGTTTTAAAATAGGGAGATATATTTGCTCATGTAGGGATTTCAATTTAGATTGATCTAGCAACATGAGATTCTATTTCTCCAGATTTTTCCTTTCTTCTTCTTTTCAGTTCAGTAAGTTTTAACCTAAGGCATCTTCCTTTTGTGGTCATAGGAAGGCTACCTAACTGGCCTTCATGCTCCTTTGTTCATATCTAGTTTGAGAATCACTCTTAGCTATTACTCCTAGAAGAATAAGGAAGAAATTTTCTAAAAGTCTCAAATAAACCTCTTCTATTTATTTACTTATAATAGAAATATATGTTGGCAAGGAAGACACAAATATTCTTATTTAGTTTAAATGAGGCTTAACTTGGCACTAAAGATGAACATACCCATGGTTAACTATTTATAACCTGCCACTTGATTAGCTTTGACTAAAAATAAATTGAGCAAGCAAAATTAAATGAGTTTATTAAGGAATCAAAAGTACTTGAACCCCAAGAATAGCCTGTAGGTGAGAAAGCTGCCTGAATTCTTAGCGTTTCAGTGAGTTTTATAACTAATTATTTCAAGGATTTCCAGAGACGCAAAGAAAATTTGGCTAGGAGTCTAGTAAATGTATTTGTCTGAAATTATCTATGCATTGAGGAAAACAAAGTGAGTTATGAAAATTTACCCCATTTAGGGCCTTATTTTCCCATAACTGGGAGTTTTAGAAAGCCAAAAACCTTGAAGTCTGTCTTCTTGGAAGTTACTGATTCATTGGAAGACAACCGTCTTCAGGTGCTATAGCTTCTTATTCCTGACTTGTGCCCCTTACTTGTGGGGAGTATCCTCTTAATTGTTGTTTCCTACTGAGGTTCCAATAATTTAAATGACTTGCTCAAATTTACGTAGTAAGGAACTGACAAAGCAAGGACTCAAATCTATGTATACTTTTTACATAACCTCTGCTGTTCTTAAGATAACAAAATAAAATTATTATTCAAAATACATTTCCAAACACCATGCCAGTACAGAAACATCTGAGGAAAAGTATCACTTAAATTCTTCTTGAAAGAGCTTTAATATTCATCTTAAAAATTTATTAGGAGTAAAAAATTCTGAAGAAGATCAAGTTTGCTATCCACCTCTTCTACCTAGCAAAGTAGATCTACGGCAGGTTGCCATATTTCCACAAGATGAGTGGAAAAGAATTCAAGACAGCCTTGACAGTTTGACAAGAGAAGCAGCATGCCTTCGTGCAGAAAGAAAGGCAAAGAAAGAAATGCATTTCCGATCCCAAGAAATGGTAAAACATTGGACTAATACATATGCGGTAAGTATTAACCAAGGAGTGCACCTGCACTGGAGAATTAAGTCTTGTTTTTATTACGCTTTTTTATGTGTAAAATATAAAAAAAAAACTTCATTGAAACACATTTTCAACATCTTTATTTAGGTGTGACATATGATAAAAATATGAAAGTGTACAATTTGATAAGTTTGGACATATGTATACACTCTTGAAACCATCATTATATTAAGATAATGAACATATTCATCATGCAAAAACTAGTTTTGTATTACATCATTTTATTCCCCCTCACTCCTCCATACTCCTCTTCCCCTCTCTCCTGGAAATCACTAATCTGCTTTTTTTAATTATGAAATCAGCACAATTATTTAGATATTTTTTCATCATGAAGTGTGTGTCAATTTTTATTACTGTGTGTGTTCATTTTTATTACTGATGAGTATTCCATTGTATGACTATACCACAGTTTATCTCTACAATTGGGGATCTCAACCATATATTGACATATGAATTATTTTCAGCTTTTAGCTAATGTAAATGAAGCTGCTATGCACATTCATATATGCCAAATATGGACATATATTTTCAGGTTTTTTTGGTAAATATGTTGGTGTAGATTGGCTGAATCATAAATAGGTACATGTTTAACTTGGTAACAAACTTGGAAACTGTTTTCCAAAGTAGATGTAATTTTACATTCTTGCCAACATTTATTTGTTATGGTCAGTCTTTCAAATGATAAAAATTCTAATAGGTGTGAAATACTATCTCATTATAATTTTATTTTTAATTTCTCTCATTATAATAATGTTGAAAATCTTTTAATGAACTTGTTTTCTGTCTATCCTCTTTGGTGAAGTGTTCAAATTTTTCTTGCTTGTGTTTAAATTTGGCTTATTTTTCTATTAAGGAATTTTTAAGATATAGTGTGAATAAAAGTCCTTTATTAAATATTTTCTCTCAGTATGTGACTTGATTTTTTATTTCCTCATACTCTTTCAAAGAATAGTTTTTAATTTTATTGAAGTGCAGTTTATCAATTTTTATTGCTGTAGGCCAGAGGTACAGAGGGGTGAGAGGATTCACTAGACACAGAGGAAGCAGAAAAGGTGGATTTACTGAAATACACTGCTAAGAGAAGCAGTGGGCTAGACAGGAGAGGTCTGCTGCACCATATGTGGGTTAGCTCCCTAGCTGGGGATCAAAGTCAGGCCATAGCAATGGTCTAGCTGAGAATTAACCCCTAAGTCACCAGCGAGGTCCCTAGTAGAACTATTAAGACTATGTGCAAGAATAATTTCTGTACAGTTTCACTTTTTAACAAACAGAATGTTTCCTTTATTTATTTATTTTTAAAGATTTATTTATTTATGCATACAAGCACTGGGGTACAGGCCAGAGGTGTGGGAGGGTGAGAGGATTCACCACAGAGAGCAGGGAGCAGAACAGGCAGATCAACAGAAGTACACTGCTGAGGGAGCAGCGGGCACAGCAGGGGAGGTCCGCTGAGCCATATCGGTCCCCTCCCTGGCCGGGAGCAGGGATCGAACTCGTGCTGCAGTGGCTGTGGCTTGCTTCATAGAGCGTTGCTTAACCCACTGCACCACCAGGGAGGCCCTGTTTCCTTACTTTATTGAAATATGTTTATCTTTGGAAAAGGACTTAGCATCTGGTACCTTGCTTTAGGAAGAGTGTTCTTGATTTAAGCAATTCTCTTTTCTAAAAGAGAAGAATTAATTTATGACTGATAGCATTTATTAATATATGACTTACTAAGAAAAGCATAGCTAATGGGAAAGACTAGTGGTTGCCAGTGATTATAGTTAGAGGGAGTGTTCGACCATAACAGGGAGTGAGGAAATATTTTGGGAGGATGCAACACTTGTATAAATGATTGCACTAGTGCTATATACTAAAATTAAAATTATCTGTGAAAAAATTTGATTTTAAAAAAGACCCAGGTGTATATAGGGATGGAGGAATGGGTAATACATTTACTTATTATTTTTTTTAAACACAGAAATAGTGCATTATACATTATGCTTTACACTTCCATGGAGACATGAAAATGCATTTTATCAACAAGATTTACTATAAAACAGGGCCTCCCTGGTGGTGCAAGGGGTTAACCACCACACTATTAAGCATCCACAGCCACTATAGCACTAGTTCAATCCCCAGCCAGGGAGGGGACCCACATGGTACAGCATGATTTTATTTATTAATATAAGAAAATAAAGATTCATTGTGAACGTTCAAATTAACAAATTATAATGTTATATTTTAGAAAGTTAAATGGTAAACTGAAAATAGAAGACTGCTTTTGTCTTTTTATAGGGGATGAAAGAACAGAAACTTGAAGCCAAAAAGAAGCGTGATGAAGAAATAGAAGCAGAAAGACAAGTTCTTGATGTGGAAGAAGCAATATATAAACAAGGAGAAAGAAAAAAAGCCATTGAAAATGCAAAGCAATGTCAATTTTATCAGACAGAAAGAGTGAAAAACTTTCATGTACTATTTGAGTTTTCTTACTTTTTAATATATTTTTAACATTATATACATAACTATGCTCTGTTTTCTTAAAATACTATTTTTTTTTGTAGTCAGGACTACTTCTTAGTAAAGTTATGAAAGAACGTGATGCACAGATTGAATCTCAAAAGAGAAGAATAAAATCCGATGAAAAATGGGAAGAACAATTGAAACTTAATGCTGAAAAAGCTTTTAAAGAAGAGCAAGAAAAAACAGAAAAACGACGCAGAGATAGAGTGGCTCTTGCCAATGATCATTTACAACAGTAAGTGCATATAAATTATCAAAAATTTATGTTAACTTTTTCTCCAAAATGAATTTACTGCTGCATTTTACATCAGGCACCTTCATGTCTCAAGGATTATTATTACCTAAACCTCTTAATAGGCCTCCTATCCTCTTTTTCTAATACCTCTGTCTTCATCATCTAGAGAAAATTTATTAACATAAAAGTTGATTATTCTCCTACCTAAAACATTTTAATTACTTTCTTTCATTTAAAGTAAAATGGAAGGGACCTCCCTGGTGGCGCAGTGGGTTAAGCAACGCACTATGAAGCAAACTGCAGCCACTGCAGCACGAGTTCAATCCCTGCTGCCAACCAGGGCGGGGACCCACATGGCGCGGCAGACCTCTCCTGCTGTACCCGCTGCTCCCCTCAGCAGTGGATGTCAGTCAATCCTCCTGTTCTGCTCCCCACTCTGTCTCTGGTGAATCCTCTCACCTCCAGTGACTCTGACCTGTATCCCAGTTCTTGTATGCATAAATAAATCTTTTTTAAAAAATGTTAATTCGGGGCCTCTCTGGTGGCACAGTGGGTTAAGCAACGCACTATGAAGCAAACCTCAGCCACTGCAGCACGAGTTCGATCCCTGCCGGCGACCAGGGAGGGGACCCACATGGCATAGCAGACCTCCCCTGCTGTGCCCGCTGCTGCCCTCAGCAGTGTATTTCAGTCAATCTGCCTGTTCTTTTCCCTGCTCTGTCTCTGGTGAATCCTCTCACCTCCTGCAACTCTGGCCTGTACTCTAGTTCTTGTATGCATAAATAAATCTTTTAAAAAAAATAAAGTAAAATGGAAACTTAATCATCCCCTCCAAGGCCTTGTCTGATTTGGTTGTATCTACTTCTAGCAGCCCCTCCCAGAACTTCTTTTACTTTTCCTACACTGCTCTAACTAGCCTTAAGCACTTGTCAACCCTTGCTTCCCTCAAGGCTTTCTCATGCATTTTCTTTTGTCTGAAATTTTACTCTCCCATCTTCATCCTTGAATCTCTTAACTCTGGACCTATTACTAGAGTTTTCTTAGGAAGCAATTCTGCCAAAATTATGTGAAAAAATAACTTGATGTTACCCTTTTCTGGGTCTCTTATTTTCTTTATAGCACTTACCTTAATTTTATGATCTCCTTACTTGTTACATACTTGAGTTTGTTTACTCATTTTTGCCTGTCTCTCCCACTAGAATATAGCTTCTTGAGGGCAAGAACCATATTTGTCTGTTTCATCAGAAATTCAGTAAGTAGTTATTAAATAAATAAATGAGAAGTCTGAGGGTTACAGAAGAGCTAAATATAATTCTTAAGTCTCTAGCTTAGACAACTGAAAAGAAGATAATACTATACATTAGAATAAGGATAAAAAACCAAAAGAATCAGGTTAGGAGGAAGAAGAGTTTGGTTCTAAATATAGTGAATATAAGATACCTATGTAATAATCAGGTACTATAACCGGATGACAATGTCTCGTAGTTTATCTTTGCAAGAATTAAACCTGCTGGGCCTCCCTGGTGGCACGAGGGGTTAAGGTGCAGCCCTGTGTAGCTATCCACAGCCACTACAGCACAAGTTCAATCCCTGGCCAGGGAGCTGACCCACATGGTGCAGCAGACCTCTCCTGTCTCAACAGCTTCTCCCCTCAGCTGTGTATTTCAGTCAATCCATCTGTTCTTCTGCTCCCTCCCCACTCTGTCTCTGGTGACTCCTTTCAATCCCTGTACTTCTGGGCTATACCCTAGTTCTTGTATGCATAAATAAATAAATCTTTAAAAAAAAGAGTTAAGCTTGCTTATTGTGAGGAGGCAGGTCTCATTTTTGATGTTTGCTGATATTTGATGCTGTATTTATAGACTTCCTTCTTTCTCTCCTTCAGAGCAGACTGATAAGACCACCTTTGGACTTGCCACCTCCTTTGGTTCCAACAGGATATTTAGATCTCCTGTGAACAAGGACATTCCCCCAGTCCTACAACTTGGGCATAACAAAAACCTAAGCCTATTCCCTCTGCTTTCCCCAAATCAACCCAGAACTACTGATATCTATACACCTCTTCCTTAAAGTCACTTATATAATACTCTCTTTCAATTTCTCTTGGCATGTGGAGTGTCATCTGAACCAAATTTTGTATAGGGGTCCCTCCTCCTTATATAGGAGGATTATACAATGTTTATATAATCTTCAAGTCAGATCTGGGCTAGATAAATGCACATTTGGGACCTTCATAACATGGATCAGAGATGGCAGAGAGGTTTCATGACAAATTCTCTCTACTTGCTAGAAGCAGCCCAGTGCATTGGTTGAGAAGCACTAAGACCTAGTCAGAAGAGCTTTGTGTTTGGTTATTGATGTCTCTCCTCTCACGTATCTGAAAAATTCATTCATAAGCCCTGAGAGAGAACCAGTATTTGATGACTTATTATTCAGAGAGCATTAATAGTTTGTCCTTGTTGGCTAGAGAAAGAATGACAACCAAAGTGACCATTTGGGTAGAGAAACCTTTATTCTTCTCTTTTCACCAAACTCCATCTCCTGGAGGGCAGAGGCATAATGTAGCATTAGAATTGAAAAGTACTAGAGGTTAAGAATTTTTTTGTTAAACAGTGTCACCATTCCACCATACAGTGATTCAGTTAATTATTAGTTCTTCCTAAAGGAAAGGAATACCTGAGTCTAATGTAGAACTTATTTTGGTGAGGAATAAAATAAATTTTAAATTAAGATATTGGCAATTCTGGAGTAACCAAGGTTGAATTTGGATCTAATCACACTATTTATGTCTTTTTTTAAAAGATTTATTTATTTATCATACAAGATCTGGGGTACAGGCCAGAAGCGCAGGAGGTGAGAGGATTCACCAGAGACAGAGTGGGAAGCAGAACAGGCAGATGGACTGAAATACACTGCTGAGGGGAGCAGCGGGCAAGGCAGGAGAGGTCTGCTGCACCATGTGGTCCCCTCCCTGGCCCGGGATGCAACTCTCAACTGGTGTGCAGCGGATGTTTCAGAGTGCGGTGCTCAACCCACTGCACCACCAGAGAGGCCCACACACTATTTTTTTTTTTAAGATTTATTTATTTATGCATACAAGCACTGGGGTACAGGCCAGAGGTATGGTGGGGGGTGAGAGGATTCACCACAGAGAGCAGGGAGCAGAACAGGCAGATCAACAGAAGTACACTGCTGAGGGGAGCAGCGGGCACAGCAGGAGAGGTCTGCCGCACCATGTGGGTCCCCTCCCTGGCCGGCAGCAGGGATCGAACTTGTGCTGCAGTTTGACTCATGGTGCGTTGCTTAACCCACTGTGCCACCAGGGAGGCCCCACACACTATTTATGTCTTTTTATCCCCAGGGAAGTCCAATAAGTTCTTATATAGTTTCAAATCATCCCAAGTTAGAATGTAATTCATTTCCTAAAAATATAACCTATTCCTCTACTTTGATCTCAATTACTATTATGTTTTTGCTTTAGAATAAAGGAACACGAAGAGGAAGAAGAAAGAAGGAGAAAACATGAAGAAAGGGATGCTGAGGAAATAAAACGACAGAATTTATTATATGAAATAGAAATGAGAAAAAAACGAGAAAAGAAAAAAGAAGAGATAAGTAAAAGCAGAAAACTGTTTTTTGTAAGTTGAAAATAAGCATTTTTTCAAAAATGTACAAAGCCCAATGCCTAACTTTTAATTTCTTTTTTTAAAGAAATAATAGTAGAATAGAAAACTAGTTATAATGTTTATAGGGAATGAATATTTTGAGGGAACTATATTTGTGATTTTATATAAATATGTTTTCTTGCATGACTGGAAAAAGAGAAGAGAATGCTTTTTACCTCAAATGTATTCATTTTCATATCCTTAAAATGAGAGGAGTTGTGAGGAATGATTATAAATTCTGTTTAGTGTCTGCTGACCTATTAAGATGTGTTCAATGTATGGTAATAATTTAATGGCAAATGCAATTTATTTTACATTCTTTTCTTTTAAATTATTTTTTATTCTTTTACAATGTATGCAAAAGTTAAAAATTCGAACACCATAAAAAGGCTTAAAAGAAGAGCAGTAGTTCTTTATATCACTCCTTCTGTTTCTTGGGGGCAAACAAATTCTTTTAGCTATTCTTCTGGTATGAAAATTATATTCAAAATAATCTACATTTGTGTTTTAAAATACATATTAAGTTCTAAAATTGGACTCATAAATTTTAGGCATTTTCTGTCCCTTTACCCTGGTAATAGAGGAGTTAAGTGTTTTCTAATACTATCCCCCTTTTCTCAAAATTATTGTCACAATTTTAATTAAATCATTGTAATTGTATGAATATTATTCTCTGAAGAACTAAATAATATGCCATGATTATATTTCCTTGTATAATTTTTTTGATTAAAAGTTGTTTTTATGTGTACTGATACTAATTTTCAAATTTTTTTTTTAAAATATCACCTGACTTTTATTATCCATTCAAAAATAGTTAATTGTTTCCTTGATCTCATTAAAGTTATCCACGTATTCAACAAGCATAAAGTGACTTATTTGTCAGGCATCATGTTTCGTAATTTTCAAATGTTAAGCTATGTAATATTCTATCTATGTTACTGGTTTTCTTGGAACTCACCCATCTAGAGTCCTTCTGGACTGCTGTTCTATAGGTCTGCTGCCCGAATGTCATTCTGGGATGTCTCTGGCTACTGTCCTGGGCTGTAGCTCCTACTTCCTGAATCTTCTGCCTTCTTGGTTTGCTCCTGCATCTTGCTGAAATATATGTTCAAGTAGCTTCCTATGAAAGGGTAATTAGGAGGTAAAACATTTTACTCTGATTTGAAAAGTTCATCATCTCAAGTCATACTTACTTTATACTTAGATTGGATACAGAATTCTGGGTTAGTATTCACAATTTTTTATTCATGGTTTCATAACCATCTAGCTTCTTATATTGCTATTGAGAAATATAATGCTGCTTAACCATAAGTATTTCATTTTGTATTTGTAATCTAATGTTTTTTTTTTTTTTCATTCCTTCTCTCATTATCTCTGTCTTCATCTTTGGAATGCTAAAATTGCACAGTGATATACTTTGGTATGAATCTTTTTCAGTCATTTTGCTGAACACTCAGTTGATGCTTTCAATGTGGAAACTCACATTCCTTCACCTTGGAAACTTTTTATATTTTGTTTCTTGTATAATTTTGTCCCTTACCTTTTTGTCTTTTCTAGTCTAGAACCCCTTCAGTAACCTTTGATAAATGTTGGACTATCTTAATTGATATCTATTTTTTTTTAATTTTCTTTTTTAAAAAACATTTATTTATTTATACATACACGAACTGGGGTACAGGCCAAAGGTGTGTGTGGTGAGAGGATTCACCAGAGATATATTGGGGAGCAGAACAGGTAGAATGCCTGAAATACACTGCTGAGGGGAGCAGTGGGGAGACAGGAGAGGTCTGCTGTGCCATGTGGTTCTCCTCCTGGGCTGGGGATCAAACTCATGCTGTAGTGGCTGTGGATGCTTCATAGTGTGGTGCTTAATCCCTGTGCCACCAGGGAGGCCCTAATATCTATTATTTTTAAACTCTTATTTTATTATATATTTAGGAAAAGGATCAAAAGAATGTAACAGAAAACCCAAAATATAACAAACAACACCTTAAGCAAATCAAAACTTAAAGTACAGAAGTAGTCATTCCAAGACTAACATGGTACCTCCAGAAACAAGAGGGACTAAAACATCTTCTCTTTCCTTTGCTAATCTTGCAACATGGATGGCTTCTGTCATTAATGTTGCCTTACTAATCTGAATGGACGCTAGAGCTCCCACCCTTAAGGCTACTACATTTTATGTAACAAGGAAGAAAGGGTGAAGGACAGTGTCTTAGCTATTCTTTTTTTAAGGAACTTTTCCAGAAATTCCACTTATACTTATCTGTACCTGTTTCCACTAAATCTCATTGGTCATAATTTAGTCACACTTGGCTGAAAGGAAAGCTTAGAAATGTGGTCTTTTTGCCGGGTATATTCATACTTTGAATAAAAATCTGGGTCCTGCTACAAATGGAGAAGGGAGAATCTGCCATTTTTGGTTTTTTTTTTTTCAACTTTGAGCTTTATTCTAAACTTTATCTTCTAAGCTTTCTATTGGATTTTTAAATTTTAGCTATTGAAGTTTTTTTTTTAAAAAGATTTATTTATTTATGCATATAAGAACTGAGGTACAGGCCAGAGGTGTGGGGGGTGAGAGGAGTCACCAGAGACAGAATGGGGAGCAGAATAGGTGAATCTACTGAAACACATTGGTGAGGGGAGCAGTGGACGAGACAGGAGAGGTCTGCTGCACCATGTGGGTCACCTCCATGGCCAGGGATGGCACTCCTGCTGTAATGGTTGCAGGTAGCTTCGTAGTGCTGTGCCTTACCCTCGTGTGCCACTACGGAGGGCCCTATCAAGTTTTAATTTCCGTGTTTTGCTTATAATCTTATTGCTCCTTTGGTATAAAATCTTACTCCTGTTTCATAGATGCAATATATTTTCTCTCTTCAAGTCACTTTGGAGTGGGATAGACTTTGTTTTCAATTTAGTACTGTCTGACCTTGTGCTAAGACTTGCAATGTTTAAAAATGAGAATTAATTTTATGTTACTTAACTCTGTATTTTCCTATTTAAAAAAATCTTTGTGGATATTACAGTGGACATAGGAAAAAAATAGAAAATATTCAAAACAATACTTTTTAACAGTTTGGCACTTCAGTTGACTAATGTATCTTCTAAACAGATTATGGACTTTAAAAAAGTAACAGACTAGAAAATAGAAGAGTACTTAAAGAGTGCTAGGCACAAGGCAGACATGGAGTTTTGAATATATATTGGAAGATTAAATGTTGCATCTAATAACTTTCATGTTGAATTGTTTTCCACTTATAATAACAAAACACTCAAAATGTTACCCACGCTATCGTGTTCAAAGGCACCACCTATTTTTATGATGGCTAATTCAGGTTGGGGTCACAGAACCCAGTCATAATTAGGACTAAATAGTAGGTGGAGTAGAAAAGACACTTCACACTGTTTTTTAAATCTTTAAAATTTATGTTCCGTGCAACTAAATTAACTATTCAAACATTAAATGAAAGTTGTATATACTTAATGTATTTGTTTTTAAAGAAATGAGATATTTGAAAAGAAACCCAGAAAAGCATTAAGATATAAAAGTCATTCATAGTCTTATTCCAGAGATTAATATTAATATTTGATACATTTCCTCTGATTGTATATATCATAAATTTGAACCTATATATCATGTATATTTATAAAACTGGTATATACTGTGTAATGTTTTATGGATTATGTTATTATTGATTATATTATCTGTATCTCTCCATGTCACTTATACTATAATTTAGCCATTTCTCCATTATTGAATATTTAAAGGTTGTTTCCAAATTTTTGCTATTATAAATAACTTTGAAATGAAGTACATGATACATAAAACTTAATGCGTATCTCTGATCATCATTATGGGATAAATTTTCCAGAGAGAAATAGACTGTAACTACTTAACAAGTTCTTATTAACATTAATATGGTGAAAGTTTTTTTTGTGATAATACATAATTTTCTCCCCAAGGAACATCTAAATGATAAAAATATTATAAAAGCCGTAGAACAGCAGCAGCAAGAAGAAGATGATGAAAAGATTAGAAAGTTTATCACAGTAAAAAAACGTCTTACACAATTGAGGAAAGAAAAAGAAGCTGAAACACACAGGTGAACTTTTAAAATAATGTAATTAATACAGTAATTTGAAATTATCTTATTGGAAATCAGAAGTTGTGACATGAGAGTAGTCTTTAGAATAAAGATTTCATATGATAGGGTATTTAGTGACAATTTAATTTGAGGTGTGTGAGGTTGGGGCTCCCTTGAAATATTGAGGACACCTATATGGTAGATGCTTGGAAATACTAGAAATCCATGTTCTAGGAGAGGGGAATGAGCTGGTAATGATTTTGAGTAATTGACATATAAGTGGTAGTTGAAGCTGTGGAAATAGGTGAGCTCACTTGCACAAGTAAGAAATGAAGGTGGTGTCCTCTCTAGGGAAGTGGTCCTATCTTCCATAAGTCTCTACACCCATCCTGATTTCCACCCCAGCCTCATTTTTCAGATATCTGTTTTTATTTCTTTGTCACTCATACTGTATTTCTCCTATATACTCTCTGGGGGAATGCTCACTTCCCTTAACTCTTTTATTTAAATCTGATTTCAAATATTTTAATGTATATAGAGATTTTACCAAAAAAAACCTGTGTTTGCCAATATAAATTTTTTTCTAAAGATAGCACTTCCTGGGTCTCCCTGGTGGTGCAAAGGGTTGAGCACCACACTGTGGAGCTTCCACAGGCACTGCAGTGTGAGTTCGTTGGATCCCCTGCCAGGGAGGGGACCCACACAGCACAGCAGACCTCTCCTACTTGGCGCTGCTCCCCTCAGTAGTGAGTTTCAGTAGATCTGCATGTTCTGCTCCCCACTCTGTCTCTGGTGGATCCTCTCTCCCCCTCCCCCGCCTGTACCCCAGCTCTTGTGTGTATAAATAAAATATCTTAAAAAAAAAAAAGCACTTCCTAAAAATATTTTTATACCGGAACAACCTTTGTATTAGTAACCTATAAAGCAGAAAAGAAATTTAAAAGTCTTTTAAGTTACTCATAGTTGATTAGATAACCCCTTCCAAAGAAAATAGTCTCATACAATATTTACACTAATTGAACAAGGTGAAATACCCACTGAAAATAAAACTCTAAAGTCATGTATTCATTTTGAGTTATGCCAAAATTTGCAGGACTTGAGTAGAAATATGTGAATGTGTTAATATATATTAACACATAGAAGAAATATTTGAATGTATTAATATATATACCAAAAAATAAAACAACCCCAAAACCCCACCTTTAGTTTCCTCCACTTTTCCTGTTCCCATTATGTTCCCCTAATATCCTCAATTCTGTTGTCAAAGTCCACTAGTTTATTATTTTTTCTTTAATCTGACCATTTGCTTTGTTTCTTTATACTCTATATCTACTGAGAGTAGAAAGCAGTTAAAAAGATATGGAAAAAAAAGATTTGGGGGCAGACATTGTAATTTTAAATAATATTGACAGGGAAGGCATTAATGAGAAGGCAATATTTGAATAATAATCTAAAACAGTTAAGGAAGTTTACAGTAGCCAAGATATGGAAACAATCTGCCAATCTGCCAGCTGATGATTGCATGACTAGATAAAAAATATGACTGAATAAACAAGATGTCTACATATACACAATGGAATACTCCTTAGCTATATATAAAAAAAGATGAAATCTTGCCATTTGCAGAAAAATGGAACTCAAGGGGATTGTGATAAGTGAAGTAAATCAGAAGGAGAAAGAGTATTGATACTCTCAGTAGATGTGATACACACACACACAGACAATGTATATAATCATATATACATTATCACCTTTGGATTTTTAGAATGTACTTCTAAAAATAAAGTATAAAATGAAGTATTAAAATAATTTCACTTTATATAAGTGTATGTGTGTATATATAAATAGAGAGTGCGAGAGCATAGTGGGGCTTATTTTAGGATTATAAAATGCTTAAAATATTTGACTCCCTAATTGAATTGTATTGGTGCTATAACAAATCCATTCATGAAGATTTAAGAATTTTTTTTTTTAATTTATAGGCTAATGGAGGAACGGAGAGAAAGAATCAACAACTTCCTGAGTGAACTAATGAAAGAGAAACTCGACAACGAAGATTTGATTATTGCTAGAGATATTGCAGAAGCTGAGGCTGAGTGGGAAAAAAAAGAAAGAGAAAAACATGAAAAGAATAAGGCAGAATTAAAAGCAATTGCAGACTATAGAGCCATTGTGGTAAGCAATTCAATGACAAATAAAAATGAAAAAACAAATAGAAGTCCTTCCTATTTTAGTTTCTACTCCCTCTGCCTCTCTGAATAAGAACTCATAGAGATTTGAGAAACAGGTACAAATTATCTTTTTATATTCTTGAAATCAGACCATGCTTACTTTGTAACAGAAGATGATGGGGGGGGGGGGGCATCCCTCCCTGCTGGCCCAAGGGGTTAAGTCATAGCACTATGAAGTTATCAGCAGCCACTGTAGCACTAGTTTGATCCCCTGCCAGGGAGGTTATAACCTACATGGCACAGCAGAGCTGTCTTGCTTGCTGCTCTCCTCAGCAGTGTATTTAAGTCAACCTGCCTGGTCTGTTCCCCTGTTCTGTTCTCTGATGAATCTTTTCACCCTCTCCCTCCCCATTCCTCACCTCTGGCCTACACCCTGGTTCTTGTATGCATAAATAAATAAATCTTAAAAAAAAAAAAGTTGATGGGGCAATCAATTACAAAAGATGTTTATAGATACAAAGTAATAATCTTTGTTTCAGAACAATCTGAAATTTAAAATTGTTACTCATTTAATTTACATTGGAATAGTAAGACAAACCAAGTAAAACATACTATTGACTTTCTATATTTCTTAATCCTTTGGCTGTCATGACATTTAAATTGGACAATTTATAAAAATGGTAGCAATTTTTCACTTAAAAATATTTTCCTCCCTTGAGGATCTTTTCTATTCCTTGCTTTATTTAAACCAGTATCATTCTAAGTTTTTACATTGTGCATAGTGTGCTTTTCAGGAAACTGAGCATGTGAGAGTCAATCCAAGGGTATAGGCTTTTGTGCTGTCATTGCTTATGGCTGACTTTCAGCTTGGGAATTTCTAACTTAGTGCCCTGTGAGAGAGTACTCGTTGCAAATAGGTTTAATTTTTTCCTTTACCTTTGCCATCTAGGTGAAAAATAAAGAGGAAGAAAAAAGACAAAAAATAATTAAGGATAAAGAACAATTGCAGGCTATTTTGAAAGCAGATCAAATTTTCTGTGAGCATGAAAAGGAAAAAAAACTCAAAGCTGATAAAGAACAAAAAGAAATTCAAGAGGCCCATATTCAGCAAATGGTAAGTATTCTAAATGTTTACTTATTTTAGCAATAAATGTCTTTTGCATAAATATTTATCCTCCTTTAGTATCTATTGTTCATTGTGCATTATATATTAAAGAGATTGTAATCTCTTTACATATGCATATGCCAGGCCATGATGTTCATCTTTGTTTTACTTTTTCTCCTTTTTATTACTATAAACCTGAATTTGTATTAATTGGGATCACATAGTTTTCAGATTTGAGGTGAGTGGGGGTACCAAAGGTTTTAGAACATGTTTGAAGGATCTAGCATTCAATCATTTGTGACAAACCTGTTTTCCAAAATGGTTGTACCATTTCCCATTCTTTCTAGCAGTGTATGTGAAGACAAGTTTCTCTATATACTCATCACTGGGTATTGTAGTCCTTTAATATTAACTACTCCAGTGTATTGATATCTTATGATGTTATTTTGCAGGACTAAAAATATTAAACATCTTTTCATATTCTTATTGCTATTTGTACTCACTTTTATATGATAAAACAGACATAAAATTTGTCATTTCAATAATTTTTAAGTGTAAATAAGACCAGTAGTGCTTTTGTATCCCTGCTGCAATAGCTGTGATGGGTAGAGGATGATATTCTGAAGAAAAGCCAATTTATGATTTTCCCTAGGCTTTTAAATTTTTCTTAGGCTCTCATTCTCAGGTCCCTTGAATAAATGTGTAGTTTATCAGTTAGCCAAGGGTGTTTGTAGAGTTTATTATCTCTATCCTAAAACTCTCACTTCCAGAAATCTCTTCTGTTTCTAGCTGCTTTATCACCCAATCAAATAAACTGCCTAGTAAATTTGCAAGTTTTTACCCCTTGAGGAACGGTAACAATGCCCACCAGACAGAAATGCTGCAATTTCTGCATTTCAAGAAATGCTTGAATTTCTTATCCGATTGAGTAGCAGAAAATACTTCTCAAGTAGTGCTCTGGGATGTTTGGTTTTAATAATAAATTTGTTTCCTGTGGAGGGGAATTGGCCAACCTCCTCATTTGAAACTAACATTATCACAATTCCATTATCACATCTAAACTAATTAGCATTTGGTATTTAAATTTCTCCCAAATTGTCTTATAGGGCCCTCCCTGGTGGCTCAGTGGGTTAAGCAACACACTATGAAGCAAACCACAGCAACAGCAGCAGGAGTGATTGCTGCTGCCGGCCAGGGAGGGGACCCACATGGTGTGGCAGACCTTTCCTGCCTTGCCCGCTGCTCCCTCAGCAGTGCATTTCAGTCCATCTGCCTATTCTGCTCCCCCCTCTGTCTCTGGTGGATCCTCTTACTTCTCCCCACCACCCCTGCACTTTTGTCCTATACGCCAGTATCGTATGCATAAATAAATCTTAAAAAAAATTGACTTATATTTTTTAAGGTTTGTTGTTTTAAACAGGATCAAGTAAGGCCCATATATTCCATTTGGTTATATCCTTCAAGTCTCTTTTAAGCTATAACGCCTCCAGCCTTAGCCTCTATCTTAAGTTTTCTCTCCTTGTGTTTATATTAGTGTTGCAATTTATTTCTAAAAAACCTGAGTTGCTTGTCTTTTAGAATTATTACAGTCTGGGTTTTGCTGACTATGATATAGTTTAATAAATTCCTTACATTTCATATAAAACTTTGTTTAGTTCACATTTAGGTTCAATATTTTAATGAAAATTCCTCATAGGTACTTCTGTTAGAAGGCACATAATGATTGTTATCTCATTGTCTATGATTTGAACAGCTTTTGATTGCTTAGATTTTTTCATTTGTGAGGAAGTGGCAAGATGTTGATATTCTCTCATTTCTTTTGATTCATTTGCTGAAGTTCAAAGGACTTTTCATGATCAACAATTTGGTTTCTTTGAAGTACAATTTTAAAAGAAAAGATAGGGTACTTGATTCTTATTTTCTATTTTATAAATCTAACATCTTCAAGGTGTTTGTTACTTTACTCTCATTGGCTACCCATTTATTATAATTTTTAGAATGTTATATCAGTATTTTAAAACTTTATGACCTATATTTATGCTTAATGCATATCAAATATGAGGCACCAAGCATGTGATCCACTATGATAATCCTATCCTTCCATTGTCACTTCCTTCCTGTACTTCAAATGTTTTTCTATTACCTCAGTATTTACAAAGTGCTAGCAAACCAACATATCTCAAATGGTTCTTGTCAAGTTCCCAAATTATAACATTTGACCTTGGATGAGACAGTTTTTAGCTTTTTCTGACTTTCCCCCCAGTCTCACTAAATATCATTTTCTATTTTTTCAAATTCCTGGTATTCTATAATATATTCAACAAATAACATTTAAAGCCTTAATTTTGCATTGTAGTACTAATAAAAAAAACTTGGTATTTTATTATCATAGTTTCTCTATTTCCTCATAAATTTCAGTTTATGATAAAAAATAACAAATTAACTTATGATAGATTATTGGTTTGAGCTACTATTTTATGCTGGCTGACATATTAGTTATTAATTTAAAAAATATTTTTTAAAAGATTTATTTATGAATACAAGAACTGGGTGTAAGCTCCAGGTACAGGGGGTGAGAGGACTCACCAGAGACAGAGTGGGGAGCAGAACAGGCAGATCTACTGAAATACTCTGTTAAGGAGAGCAGCAGGCAAGACAGCAGTGGGTCAGCTCCCTGACGGAGGATCGAACTCATGCTGCAGTGGCTTGTGATAACTTGATAGTGCTGAGACTTAACCCCTAGGCCCCCAGGGAGGCCCCTGATTTTGAAAAATATTTTCATGAATGTTAAATACATTCATAAGTAAACAAAATTAGTCTTAATTTTTAATAAACAGTATTTCTCTAAAATGTTACTGTGAAGACAAAATGAAAATTTGTCAACCAGTATTTCATATAATTTTTTAAAACATTAAAATCACCTCATAGGGAGAGTGAGTTTAAGCATGTACACATCAAGGTGTGAGCTGTATGTAATTTGATAAAAATAAAATTTTATGTAAGTTAAAATAACAATATTTTTATTAAGAGAAAAAAATTATAAAATGTTGGCAAATGAACTTTGGAAGATTTCTTAGCATATTTGTTCCATGCAGCCAGATAAACCTACATTTATATAATGAGTCACTCATTCCAACTTCAAATTATTAGGAAACAAGTTTGTTATTAGTTTAATTTAGTTCAGATATTCATTGTTGATTTAATCTTATGTGCCTAGTTCATACAGTTTTTTGGGTGATTGAGTTCCATCAGGGTAGTGGGTGGGTGGGAACAGTGATTGTAGTTTTCTGTATCTGCCAAAGTATATGTCTTATAAATGGTAGAAATAGGATTCTAAACTTATTTGATTTTATCTAAACCTCATGCTTTTTAGCTGTTTTTCTATAAAGCTATTAAGGTAAGTTTCACTGAGCATTATATATTGTGAGAAGCATGTGAAGGTTTATAAAATATAGTATATATAGTCAGGAACATGTAAAATATCAAGGAGTTTAGAAAATTAAATGTATAACTTCATATGCTATATCTGTTTAGAAAACTCATCTTGTTTACCAATATAAAAATGTATTTCTTTTCTTTCTTAAATAGGCCAAAAATAAATTCAATGCAAAGCAAGCAAAACAAGCCGAATTAGACTACTGGAGACTTACTGATGCACTTTTGGCTGAAAAGGAGAAAGAATTTCAGGATTATGCCAGAGAAGTAATTCAATTTGAGTCTGAGTCAACAAATAAATATATTTATCCTCTAGTAAAAGCTGTTCAGATGGGACCTGGAGGTGGTCGTGGACCAGTTTTTACAGACAGAGGTGGATTAAGACCCAGCTATCAAGCAAATGATATTACCGGAGTCCAGCTTCCATTTTATAATTCTCATGGATCAAAATATAATAATTTTCAAAAATCTAAGGGAAGACTAGGTTTTACATGGTAGAAAGTTTATTTTTCTCAGAATAAGTTGTAGCTAATATGAGCTACAACTCTAAGTGAATTATATGCTTAAGATTTGTTAATAAAGCTGTTCTTCATCTAATTATGTGTAGTCTAATTGATTTCTCACACACCCATCAATTTCTAATTGATTAACTCAGACTCCTTTCCTTTTTTTGATAACATATTCAACATCAATTGTATAATTTTGCCATATCAAAATATTTAGTATATCCATAATATTGTACAACCATTACTCTGATCTAATTCTAGAACTTTATTGCTCCAAAAGGAGACCTTATTAAACAAGCAGAAACTCCCTATTTCCTCTTTCTATAGCCTCTGGCAACCACTAATCTACTATGTCTTCATAGATTTGTTATTTTTCAAGTTTCTATACTATACTATTTTTTTTTTAAGATTTATTTATTTATGCATACAAGAACTGGGCTACAGGCCAGTCGTGGGAGGTGAGAGGATCACCAGGCAGAGCGGGGAGCAGAACAGGTAGATTGATGGAAACACACTGCCAAGGGCAGCAGCAGGCGAGGCAGGAGAGGCCTGCCACACCATGTGGGTACCCTCCCTGGCTGGCAGCAGGGATCGAACTTGTGCTGCAGTGGCTGCGGTTTGCTTCACAGTGTGTTGCTTAACCCATTGCACCACCAGGGAAGCCCCTCTATACTATACTATTAAACAACTGTTTTCTCTAACTTTATGCATGGGTTTCTTTTACAGATTTATTTATTCATACAAGAGCTGGGTGTAGTTCAGAGGTGTGCTTGTGTGTGTGTGTGGGGGGGGGAGGGGTTGGTGAGAGGATTCACCAGAGAGTAGGGAGCAGAACAGGTGGATTGACTGATATACACTGCTGAGGGAAACAGCTGGTGAGATAGGAGAGGTATGCTGTGCCATGTGGGTCAGCTCCCTGGTCAGGGACTGAACTCATGCTACAGTTGCTGTCAATATCTTTATAATGCTGAGACTTAACCACCAGGGAGGCCTCTGTTTTTGCTTTTAGATTCTGAGATCAGAATGGTATTTGTCTCTGACTTACTTAGCATAATATTCTGTAGGTCTCTCCAAGTTGTCACAGTGGCAAAATTTCATTTTTTGTTTGAAGTATTCATCATATATACAGTCAAGTGTCACTTAAGGATGGGGATACATTGAGAAATTAGTCATTAGGTGATTTCTTCAATGTGTGAATACTGGAGTATAATTACACAAACCTAGATGGTATACCTATGTACACACCTATATATAGCTATTAAAACAACCATCATATATGTGGTCTATTGTTGACAGAAACAAGTGATGCATGACAATTATATACCATAGTAGGACTTCTGTAACAGCTGTCATAGGCTACACAGGACAGTGACTCTCATCCATACTCATGATTGTCATTAAGTATGATAGTGGTGAGGATGGTCACTTAAACATTTAAAAAATGGAATATCAAATAAACAACCTTACCTCTCACCTCAAAATATTAGAAAAATAGCAAATGAGCCTAAAAGCCAGTAGTAGGAAATAATCAATGAAATAAAAATGCCAAAAAGATCAATGAAACCAAAACCTAGTTCTTTGGGGAAAAAAACAACAACCAAGAACCAAATAAAAACAAACTTCTAGCTAGATTCACTAAAAAAGGGGAGAAAAATTTAAGACTCTGAAATGAGAAATTATGTTTTAGAAACAGAAGATGAGAGATTACTCTATCTCCCATATGCCAAAGAGTTGAATAGATGAAAGAGAAATTTTTAGTAATCTACAACTCTCCAAAACTGACCCAGGAAGGAGAAAACTTGAACCAGTCACAAACAAGGATACTGAAACAAAAATCAAAACGTCTTCCAAAGTACAAAAGTCCGGGCCCACAATTTCACCAGTGAGTTCTACCAAAACCTCAAGATGCACTAATTATCTTTCCTGCTCACACTTCCCAACAATTTGGAAATGCTTCCAAATACATTTTATGAGGCTGACATCAGATACTAAAACCTGATAAATCACAAAAACAAGAGAACTACAAACCTGTTTCTCTGAACACAGATGAAAATATCTTCAACAAAATCTTAACTGAATCCAACAGTGTGTCAAAAGGATACATCATGACATCAAAGTGGCATTTATTCCAGGGACACAGGGATATGGTTCAACACCTGAAAATCAATTAATGTAACACATCACATCAAGAAAGGAAATAAAAAATAGCATTACATCAGTAGATGCAGAGATCCCAAATTAGGTTTATTGAGGTAAAGTAGGGTCATATCTTTTTATCTGTCCACGCACCAGTGTCCCAACAGTCTGCTATGTTCTATTGGATCTGTTCCCTACCCTACGCCCATCAGATGGCTTTGAAAGCAAGCCATCATTCTCAGTCACTACTTTTGGGGTGTACATATCCTAGGAAAAATAAAAACCTTGGCTATAAATAATGTAACTGATTAGAAACATTATATCTGATTCTCATATCCTGTGAAGAACAATAGGGTACTCACAAATGCAGTTGGTAGGATATAAAAAATTTTTGAGGGAAACATTTTAATATTGTACCACAGGTACAGCACCATAGGCATTACTAGTTTACGATAGTTCAGTTTGAACAAATTGTGCCATTCCTTTCAGTGACACCCTATCTTTGTAAACCTGGATTTCCAGCAGATGCTGGAATATAATGTTAAGACTTGCACAAAAACCAATGTGCAAGAGGTATGTTTAAACTGATTCCAAGTTTTGTGTTGTGCAATAAGTTGCACACATTCCACTAAGTATTCACGGCTGAGTGAAATAAAAGTATTTTTAATTTTGTACAAGGCTACTTTGTTAGGCTATACCTTAGCTATTTGAACTTATTTAGAACACCAAATATTTCTTTAGGGCTTAGGTTGGCCTTTGTTAAAATAACTGAAATTTTAAAAATAATGCACAATGCATGTGAACCTCTATCACATCTTTTAATTGTCTCAATATGTATTAGGGGTGATTAACAGTTTTGGATAAAGCTATTTTCACATTATGAAATAGAACATAAGCTTCTACAAAATGGTTGTTTTAAAAACAACTTTTCCCCAATGAAGGCTAACATGAAACACCGAAGAGATTATAGTTCTCCCTCACATACTCAAATTTTACTTGCTATTAACCTGGGCTTTCTACTAATTACACACATTAATTTTTAAGTTAATCAGAGAACAATTCAGTGAAAACAGTTTGCAAAGCACAGTGAGAGCAATGGAAACACAGCAGTTCTAACTTACTAATCTAACAAAACCCATTACTATAAAATTTGTGGCAATTAAAAAGGGTAAAAATTATGAATCAGCATTTAAAAATACAGTATTAAGACATGTTTAAGAAACCTAGAAAGCAATGAAAAATAGAAAAAGCAATCTGATAGTAAAAGCATTTTAATACACAATCTACATAGACCATATGAAGCACTCACATTTTACAGATTTTCCTGACTAAAGCATTTGTAAAACACTCCAGAATTTGGTTAATATCCAACTGTTAACATATATAAAAATGACTGGTCAGAAGATTTTAACCTAAGCATACACACACACACACACACACAGATGTTTAGTGACTAACTCAAATAGGTCCATTTTCCCTAAATGTCTAATTTACATACCCCCCCCATTAGACAATTTACAAAAGTCAATCACCACTTATGACTTTAAAACAGGATATAATACAGTGTTCCTAATGAGAAATTTGGAGGAATTAAAAAGCAAACAGTGGCATTCCCATATACAGTAATACAAATTCCAACTGTAACCTTAAAATTTTGCTGAGGAAGAAAAAGACACATTACAATCTGAACACTCTAATATTTACACTAGAACTTATTTTCAAACTTCTGGAAATCATCACTGCTGCCTAAATTCTTAAAGAAGCTCAGTACTGTTAAACTCCTTGCTTTTAATACAAATAATTCTATATCCCACTGGGTAAAAGTATAATTGATTTATCTTCACTAACATTTTATAAAAATGAAAGTGGAAACATTAAATAATTAAAAATGCAAAAACAAATGGATTATTATAGCATAGTTTATTTAATACAATGTTTAACTATAAAAGTTGATACAGTTTAGAAGTTTAAATTCTGTAAAATGCAGTTTGCAGAAAACAGTTTAACAGTTACTAATAGGAGAAGCAGCATTTTGAAACTAATTATACAACTGCAACAACAGCTTTATTCCTAAGTTTTATTAAAAAAATATACATCACAGTGACTTTTGAGCAAGGAAAAGAAGTGCATCAATTTCATTTGCCTTTCCCTTCCACAGAGAGCAGCCACTTTTTAACATACCCATGTACAAATACCCAATCCATTTCTCAATCCTTCAAAACATTACAAACACACAAAAGGAAAACAAATATACAGCATGTACTTTTAGTAATAGAGGAATAGTTAATTTAAAAAAAAGGGCAGAAACACAAATCAACCCCACCACTTTCTGTACCTAACACACAAAAACCCTCGAAACTAACAACTATCATTCGACTTCATTAAGTTTTTCTTTTCCTTTAATATTGACTGTCACATCAAAGGCCAGTTTGCATTTGCCTGGATCTTTTAAAGGCTAACAGTTAGAAAGCCCATGATACGCAGCTAATGCTGCATTTCCTGGTGTATTTATTAAATTTTTCAACAAGTATTTGTAATAAAACACCTTTTCACAATAAACAGGTCATAAACCTGCAATCCTTGAAGTTTATTCAGTTGTAAATATATGAATACTAAGCCGAGTAATTACAATAAAACTACAACCAAAAAATCAAAAATACCCACTTCATGTTTTTAATTAACAATTATATGATGTATATAAAGTACCTTCTGTGAAGGTTAAGGGAACAAATCCCCAATGACATTTACTATAAAAGGTTCAGTGATGAAAAAATTTACCACCTGTAGTGAAGGACAAGCTACTAAAAAACATACAAATTCATTCCACATACTAACTTGAAAGAAATTAGAAATGTCAGTTAATAATAGTACTCAAAATACCAGAAATTCATGTGCTCTGGTTTGTAATAAGTTTTACATTTAAATTTGTATTTCCCAAAGGGCACAAGCATCAAAGGCCATTCAGCAAAACTAATCTGAAATCAGTTATCATACTTGTGCAAAGAGAGACTTCTTACACAATTTCTTTGAAACTTCTGTGAGGGTTTTGCTTAAGGGGAACTTTGAAAGTACAATGCTCTATGAATTTAGTAACTATAGAGTAATTAAAAAGTGTTTTAAAGCAACCCAGTAGCTTCTCTACTGCTCATTAACATTAATCTCCCTGTAGCATCAATTTCTGTGGCAGATCATTTACACAGAAAAAGAATTTACTTGAAATAATCATGAAAAAAATCCTCAGATGTCAATCAAGCAATTAAAAACCAACCAACTAAAATACCTTTAAGAGGAATTTAGGTGAAAGACATGTGCAAGTAAATTGTAAGCTCACATATAAGTATAATGTCAACTTCACAGAGTATTTGCTTTTTAGAAAAATAATTATGCTCAAAGTAACAAGATGGCACAACTATTAAAAATGTAGTCAAGGACCTTTAGAGCCATGTGCTATTCAGATGCAAAGGCATATTTGAGGTACAGTTAATGCTGTTTAATCATTTTCTAAATGTACTTTCTTTTTTGAAAATAAAATCTAGCTGATTGTCATCTCTTCATTCTTTCATCTCATTTGTCCTACTATAAAAACAGCTCACAAAGCTTTTTTAAAAAGGCCTATAAATAACTTAGCATGGAGTTATTATTTTGATAACCAAAACAGGAAATTACTTATAGAAATTATTAAGTTTTTCTACCTATGGTTGCTTATCTATAATTCTTAGTAGATAAAGCTCTGGGATCAGACAACAAATAAGGATTTTTACTTAACATGGTTTTAAAATTTTAAAATGTAATTGTTATTTATTACAAATCCTCTCAAATAGCACCTTTCTTGAAGCTCAAATAATTTTTTAACAAGAGACTTTTAAAAAGCTATTCACTGAATTCAAGATTAAATAATAACTAGTTTAAAATATAGAACAGATCATACAACTTGGGCACTCAAGACTCACTTATCCCTAAGGTGGGTTTGTGGTCAAAATTTCTAAGGAATTGATTACATTGGATTATAATACGCATCTACTATTTTTATCATTCAGAAGAAAATTGGTACTGGATTTTTATTCAAGATATTCCAATCACTTTAAAATCATTACCCCGTTCATTCTGCAAATAGCTACTACAATGCCCAATCTAACATTACTGTATTAATCAATAACGGGAAGTATTATGTTAAGCATTACTTTGCTCAGCACAAATAGCATTAAATAGCTACTGGTTTTACCAAGAAACTACCTTGTTGAGAGTCGACACTATATTGACAAATATTAAAGTACAAAACACTGTAGAGGATACTAGTAATTGAAATTCTGAAATCTCTTTTCAAATGAGGCAGGTTTTGTGTTTGCTGGATGTTCAATATTTTATTTAGAAGAGAAATTACAGAATAAAAGGCCACACATCACAAAAATAGCAATATACAACACACAAAGTTCTAAATGGACTTTGGGTATCCTTAGTGTTTAACTCTGTAAGCTATCAAATTTTGTAATTCCTACTCTATAATGTTACACATGCCAAGTTAAAATAATGTTAACAGTAATGGTAAAAAGCCACCTGAATAGAAAGAAACTAGTCATAAACATGCTACAGCCTATTGTGATACATATATAGAAAAGATGCATTTACTTGCCATTTGAAACACACAGCTATGAGAATTGGAGAAGTCAGCTCAAGAAGAAAAACAAAACCATGCAGTTTATACTCAACTCTCTAGTTAGTGGCCAAAAGAGAAATCCTGGAAGTTAATGTGTGAATAGTAACACTTTTTAGATCTATCTTACTTAAAGACCTGCACAAGTTGTATGTTTTAGTGAGAAAGTAATTTTTGACTTTAGAGAAGGGTAATGATAATAAAACAATGTTTTCCCAAAGCAAGTTTCACCTGTTCAGACCAAAAGCAAACACAAAATTTAGACTTATAGTCTGATCTTCCAAGGTATAGTTCTTGTCAAATGCTGTATAACAGCAAGTCAAGCTCAATCAGTACATCAACTGAAAAAAAACAAAAACAACACTCAACTATTTTTATTGTCAAGTAAAATTAATCTGGACAGGAGAAATAGCAATATGAAACAAGCTATGGGCAGAAGTGATAAGGAGTAACAAATGAAGTACAATATAAATAACTAAATATATCTTTTTAAAACACAAATTACTATAAAATCAAAAGTGATGATTTAAGATCTCAAGTTATTAGGATCCTGCTTCATAATAAAAAGCTGCTGCTGCAAACCTTTATAATAAATGCAATCACAAAATCTATACAAGATTTCTTCTACCTAGTGGCTTCTAAAGTTACTTTAATTATGAAAAACACAATCTTTTATAACAATTTTTACAACAATCAGTTATGCTGTTTCCAACTGGCTGATCACACAAATCAGGACATAGAATAGCATATCTGCTACTGGCTGATTGTTGCAACACAAAAATGCATACATGAAACACAGCACACACTATTACACCAAAGTGTTTTTCTCATTTCAAGTTTATTAAAACTTTAGTAGTACAAATTATCCAGGTTGCAGATTATCAAAAGAATGGAGTCCACGTTAAAAAAAAAGACAAACATAAAACAACCCAAAAACAATGAAAAGAAGAAAAAAACATAAAGGAGATTCACTGCAAGTCTCTAAAACTTAAAATTTGAGACAGAATGGAAACATGAAGTTTATACAACTCACTCATCCACTTTTGTCTTCATCTGTTCCAGGGCTTGATTCATGATCAAATTTTTTATTTTTATCATGTACATGGTCATTTTCTTGACCCTTTGATTTTTGGTTTTCTTTTTCCACTGAGGATCTGGTCTTCTCATCCTCTTTATTTTTTAATGTTGAGAACTTTAATTCATTGTCCTGACTACTTTGTTTTATTTTTGAGAATGGACTTTGATCTCTATCAGCCTTCTTCCCCCTGTCATTATTTGAGCTATTATGATCACGATTTTTAGAGTACATTCTTTTCTCATTCTCAGAATTTTCTTTTCTGTGTGAACTCTTACTTTCTTGGTTTCTGTATCTTTCTCTGTTTCTGCTTTGACTTTCTTCTCTCTCTGAACTCCGTGAATCTCTCCTTCTCCTCCTTCTATCTTTACTTCTTGATCTTCCTGGTGTTGTTCTTCTCTCCCGACTTCGTGACCTTCCTCTTCTCCTGTAATCTTGTTCTCTGTATCTATGGTACTCTTTGCTTCTGCTGCGATCTCGGTCGTGGCTTCTAGATCTCACTCTTCTGCTCCTTTCTCTACTTCTGCTTCTTTCCCTTGTTCGACTATTGTAACTGTGCTTGCCTTTAGTTATATCACGTTCTCTACTCCTAGACTGTGCACGTCTATCTTTTTCCTTACTTTTATTATGATCATACTCATTACTTTTTGACTCTAACTGTTTAGATTTCTCTTTACTTCTACTCCTTTCCTCATCTTTTCCTTTAGAATCAGATTTTTCTTTTTCTTTAATATTCTCATGATCCCTTTCTTTACTCCTGGACCTCATCCTCTTATCTTCGTGTCTGTTATGCTTTGTATCTTTTTCCTTACTCTTTGATTTCTCTTTGCTTTTACTTCTACTTTTAGATTTGGCCCTTTTCTTCATCTTGTTTTTATTATACTTATCATCTTTTTCTGAATTTCTTCTGATGTCTCTCTCTTTGCTGTTGGATTTATGATCTTTAATTTTCTTTTCCTTTTCACTTTTTCTGTTTGGACTCTCAGACACATGCCTGTGATCGGTTATTTTTTTCTCTTTTACTCTAACTGGACTTCTTTGATTTTCTTTTACTTCATTTAACTCACTCCTAAAAAATAAGGGAAAAAGATTTTTGGAAATTTTATTAATAATGTCCATTATTAGTTAAAATGACATTCTAATTTTAAAACATACTCAGAAACAATTGAAATAAGAAAAATTGTAAAACAATGTACTAGACGCTATATTTGAAATAATAAAGTTAAATCTTACTTATCCCCTTTGATCCATCTTTCACCACTTGATACCCTCATTCTTTGAGCTCTCTGCATCTCTTGCCTCCAATGTGGAGGAGTCTCACTACGTCTGAATCGATCCCTTGATCTGGATCTAGAAGGAGTTCGGTAACGCTTAAGAAAATAAAAAGGAGAATATATTAACATAAAACTATATAAGCATTATTAACAGCTAGAAAGTATTAGTTCTATGTTCAAGTAAAATGTCTAATATTTATTTTCCTAGTTTAAATTTTCTAACTTTCAGGTAGGAAATCAATGAAGCAGAACTTTATCCTTTAAGTTCCAAATAAGAAACATTAACAAAAGACATTTTCTATTTAAATGATACTAGAGTATATAATAGTTGCAGTAATGCTTACCAGTTGTCAAGCTTCAATTTGGAACTATGTATCCTTAGTTTCATATTTTTTGTAAGAGAAATTGAGTCAATGAATGGATACTTACTGAACCCCTATTTATTCAGCACTTTAGAAAATAGCCAACCACTACCATAGTGAAGAAACATTAAGCCAAGACATATAGATTTCACTTTTGGACTTCATATTCTAAGAAATTATATTCTGAAGGACAGATAATACAATCATAAATATTAAGCACACAAGGCAGCTACAACCAGAGTAAGTGTAGAAAGGAGAGGTATTATGTTATCTATATGTAACAAAGAGTTTTGACCAAGTGTGGGGAGGGGTGTGAGGAGTCAATTAATTAAAAGCTGGTAAGTAAAAAGTACTTATAAGGAGTTACTTAGGCAAGGGTCACAAAAAGGACTTAAAAGGGCCTGAAGACCCTACAATCAGAAGAAATCAGAGCATATTTGGAAATAAGAAAATAGGTTAATATGCTAAAGATAAAAACTATAAAGGATAGTAGGTAATATTGATGAGGTAATAAGCAAGGACTATTGTGACAACTTATAAGCCATGGTGATAATTTTAGATTTTTTCTAAAATCAATGGCAAAGGCATGACATATTCAGATGTTCTTTATTATTAACTAAAAAACAATTTTTTTAATTGAGGTAATGTTAGTTTACAACATTGTATGTGACTTAGGGGAATAGGTTCACACCTCTTCAGATGTTACCACACCATGTCCACCCCCAAAGCACCAGTAATTCTTCACTATAGTCGATTAGATCCCCTCTCCCAATTCTGTGGTGAGATGTCCAGGGTTTGTTTCAGTTTGTTTGTATTTCACATGAGTTAAGCCATCTGGTTATATCTTTTTCCTTCTGACTTATTTTACTTAGTATAATCTTCTCCAGTCCCATCCATGTTGTTGCATATGGCAAGAATTTATCTTTTATTTTTTTTTAAAGATTTATTTATTTATGCATACAAGTCTGGGGTACAGGCCAGAGGTGTGGGGGGTGAGAGGATTCACCATAGATAGAGCGGGGAGCAGAACAGGCAGATCAATGGAAGTATACTGCTGAGGGAAGCAGCAGGCATAGCAGGAGAGGTCTGCTACAGCAGGAGAGGTCTGCTACGCCATGTGGGTCATCAAACTCGAGCTGCAGTGACCTCGGTTTGCTTCATAGTGTGTTGCTTAACCCCCTGCGCCACCAGGGAGGCCCCATCTTTTCTTTAATAGCTAAATAGTGGGAGCCTCCCTGGTGGCGCAGGGGGTTAAGCAACTCACTATGAAGCAAACTGAGGCCACTATGAAGCAAACTGAGGCCAGTACAGCTCGAGTTTGATCCCTGCCCCCGGCTGGGGAGGAAACCCACATGGTGCAGAAGACCTCTCCTGCTGTGCCCGCTGCTTCCCCTCAGCAGTGTATTTCAGTCGATCTGCCTATTCTGGTACCCACTCTGTCTCTGGTGGATCCTCTCACTGCCCACACCTCTGGCCTGTACCCCAGTGCTTGTATGCATAAATAAATAAATCTTTAAAAAAAATAGCTAAATAGTGTTCCCCATCTTCTTAACACATTGCTCTATTGACAGGCACTTGGGCTCTCTCCATAATTCGGCTGTTATAAATACTGCTGCAAGGAACACATGAGTACATATATCCTTTTGAATTAGTTTACTATCTTATTTATAATATAATAATATCTACCTATATTATTCAGATAGATACCTTGGAGAGGAACTGCTGGATTACATGGCCTATCTATTTTAAGGAACCCCCATGTTTCCCTTATGTTAGACCAGTCTATATTCTCAATAATAGTATATGAGGATTCTTTTTTCTTCATCAATCACAAATGCTTGCTGTTTCTGATTTTTTGATATGAGTCATTCTGAAGGTTGTAGTTATCTCACTGTTGTATTGATTTGCATTTCCCTGATAAGTGAAGCTCAACAATTTTTGCACGCCTACAGACCATTTGCAGGCCCTCTTCGGAGAAGGGTCTATTAGCGCCTCTGCCCATTTTTTGATTTGCATTCTGTTTTTTTTTTCCTTTGTTGTCTATTTATTGCATTGTATGAGTTTTTTATAGATCTCAGCTATTAGCCCCTTGTCAGATGTACAATGTACAAATATTTTCTCTCAGTCAGTAGGATGTCTTTTCATTTTAAGGAGTTTCTTCCACTATGCATTAAGTTTTTTTGTGTGATATAGTCCCACATGTTTAGTTTTGCTTTTGTTTACCTTGCTGTTAAGTCAAATACCCAAAGACATCAGTTAAGACAATGTTGTGTTTTGCCTATGTTTTCTTTTTTCTAGTTCGTGGTCTCAGGTTTTACATTCGAGTCTTTCATTTTGAGTTTATTAATTTATTACAATGTTTGCTTTCTTATCTAGTTGTATCATTTTGAGTTAATTTTGTGTATGGTGTGAGATAGTATCATTCTGTCACATGTGACAGTCCAGTTTTTCTAACAAAAGATTTTTCTGTACTGTATATTGGCTCCTTTTTTATATACAGTATATTTTATATGGTATACTGGCTCCTTTGTTGTAAATTAACCATTCATAAAAGTGTGGCTCATTTCTGGAGTCTCAATTCCATCCCACTAATTTGTAGACCTGTTTTTATTCCAATAACATGGTTTATATTATGGCAGAGATGCAGGAGTTTTAAAGACTGGATGTGTGACACATCCATTTTTCTTTTGTCATGGTTGCTTTGTCAGGGTATTATAAGGTTCCTAATAAACATCTTCCCTTGAGAAATGCCATTAAAATATCACTGGGATTGCATTCATTATGTGTATTGCTTTGTGTAAAATGGCCATTTTAATAGTGTTAATTCTTTCAATCCACAACCAAGGAATATTTTTCCATTTCTTTCTGTTCCAATTCTTTGAATAATGCCTTATAGTTTTTTTTAATTGTGCAGGTCCTTCACCACCATTGTTAGGTTTATTCCTAGGTATTATAGATTTTTGTATATTTATTTTGTAGCCTGCCATTTTACTGTATTGATGTATTTGTTTATAATTTTAAAAAAAAGATTATTTATCATATAAGCACTGGGTTACCAGCCAGAGGTGTGGGCTGGGGCATGGGGATGGTGGTGGTGAGAGGACTCACTAGGGACAGAGTGGGGAACAGAAGAGGTAGATCGACTGAAATACAGTGCCAAGGGGAGCACCAGGCAAGGCAGGAGAAGTCTGCTGAGCCACGTGGGTCCCCTCCCTGGTCGGGGTTCGAACCCTGGCTGGGGATCGAACTCATGCTGTAGTGACTGTGGATGCTTCACAGTATGGTGTTTAACACCTTGCACCACCAGGGAGACCCTGTTTCCAATGTTTTTTAAGTAGAATCTAAGATTTTCTATGTATATTATGATATATGTCAAATTTTCATTTTTAAAAGAACATTCTGGATACTGTTTAGAAAAAGAATTAGGACAGTGATTTTAAAGGTGTGGTCCAGGGATTACAAAACTCAAAAGGATCTGTGAGATCAAAACTATTTTCATATTGTCATATTATTTGTCCTTTTACTTTATCATAAATTGAAAATTTTCAGAGAGAACATGATGTTTTAAATACTGAATTTCACAGCCTACAGAATGAATATATACTTATATATACGTGCATGTTTAAATATTTCTTGGTTTTAATTCTTAGGAATGAATATTGATAGATAAAACCCACATTAATAAAGGCTTTCTTCTATCCTCTATAATTTTTCAGTCTAAAGAGATCTTAAGACATAAAAGCTGGAGGCCTATCATAAGAAGTTAGGTTATAATTCAGAGAAAACACAATGATTAATTGAATTAAGATGGCAAAAGTGGAGTCTGAAAGAAACAGATGGTTTTTAGAATATATAGAAGATAGAACTGATAGAATTTCATGATGAGTAAGATGTAACACAGGAGAGAACCAGGGAAAAGAAAAAGCTTCTTGGGTTCAGTTCAGATTTATGTATCTCCATTGGAGATGGTGTTTGTTACTAAGATCAGAAAGCTAAAGGCAGAGTGGGTGTGAAGAGGATGTGTTTAGGCTCAACACAATATATGATGACTTTGACATACTAGGTGATTAAATAGGTGTTGAATAAGCCTTAAGAAAATCTGATAGTTCTGTTTACATGGAGTATTATCAAGCTTTGGGAAGTAATGAGATTGCACAAGGAGCACATGCAGGTTGAAAAGAGTTGGAACCTTGATATACTACTATATTTAAAGGTTAGTAGGTTATCAGCTTGCCTTGGAAATTCAAGAAAGACTGGCCAAAGGGATATTACAAAGAATGACAGGATCCACTAGATTTTGTGATCTGCAACTGACCAATTGGCCAAGTACCAGCTTTCAGTAGAATGGCAGAAAGTAAACAAAATGGCTGTGAAATAAACAGGAAGTGAGGCATTAACATAAGAAGAATAGCCTATTAGAGAGTTTTGAAAACAAAAGAAAATATTTCAATTCTGATGGAGAGAACCTAGTAAAGAGAGAGAATGAAATATAAGAATAGACTCAATTTTCATTTACTAGCTTGTAACAAGAGGAGAGATATAATGGCTAGGAAGGAATAAGGAGACACATAATAGACCTCAATCTCCCTTTTCACCATGTACATGGTAAAATCCATTAATATCCCACAACTTTCAGTTTCGAACCAACATAAAAAGTTACTACAAAAACAGAACATACAATTCAACAGTCATGTATACTCTAAATTTTAGATATTTATTAGTAAAACAATATTTAAGATAAATGCAAAACTATTAAGATTTCTGGAATGGTTATCACCTACCCTTGGTCCTCTTCCTTTAATTTTTCTGCCAGACCTAGTAACTAAAAGTCGTCTCTGGTATGAAGCAGGTTGGGAGTTAGGTGGATTACTAGGAAAAAGCAAGTTTAAATTAAAACACATTATTTTTATAAAAGTAAATCTGGAGAGTAAGCTTTACTGATCTAAACTAAGGAACTTAAAATCTTTGATATAAAATCAGTGGTTCTTAATAGGAATGTTATCAATTCTTAGTAGGTATTGGGAAAAGTATGAGAGTATTTTTTTCGTCAGTGACTAGAGGATGCTATTGGTATTTGGGGTTCCTGAGTTAGGAATGTGAAACTCGTATATTATGTAAGGATGAAGGACTATTTTATGCCAATATGCCAATTGTGTCCTGTTAAGAAACACTTCACACAATCACTACTAAATGAAGTTAACTGATGGTGCTAAGGAAAACCAACATAGAGAAAAATTCAATGTAGGTGATATGCTCACAAGAAAGCAATTTTTAAAACTATTTTACTTCAAGGTACCTTACTATCCTAAAAATGCAGTTGTTTATTGGTAATAAAACTATAGAGACATGCAGTTAATATGAATTAAGCAGCAACAAGATTGTCTGAATTAGCAAAATGTTTTTTATCGGGTTTTTGCATTCAAATAATGAGTTACTATTTACTGCGCACATTAACAATATCCATGTAAGTGACATAATGTATACAAATAATGCAGTAAGATACCAATCTCATTGAAAATGAAATTTAGAATGTCATTTAAAAATTTTTTGGGTATTGATAGTACATATTTTTTAAGAGTAACTTAAAATCTAAATTATGTCAATTATTTCTTTAGCTATTTGGTTAGCAAAAAGGAGTTTTGCTAATTTTATCCTACAAGACATATGATTTTAATCTTGGGAAAAGTCACCAATTGAATCTTGAGTAAAATAAGTAAAATCTTTTTTAAAAAATAAGATGACTATGGTAAAGAGTACAGGGCATACTATAAGATATGCACATTCACATACCATTCTCTCTCTCTCTCTCTCTCTCTGTTTTTCCTTTCTTTCTCATCAGCTTTAGGAGGACTTTTTCTCATTAGGAATCTATTTTCAGGTACAGGAGGGATCTCTTCTGGACGGACAGTAGACTGGGGTTGTGCGTCAAGATTTTCAGCCTCACTTTCACTGGATGCGCTTAACAGAAACACACAAAACAAATTCCATTTGGTTATTATGCATTACCAATACCAAATTCTCAACTGTTATTTCTTTCCTTTATATATGTCACAACACATATACCATCTTCATATCCCTCACCCTCCTAAAATGTGCATACATGGGAAAAATCTTTCTTCCTCTCACAAACTAACCAAACCAAAACCAAATCCAAAGTTGATTCCATTATTAATTCTCAAAAAATATTTTTCAATAAAATAGATCCAAAATATAATTGTCCATGGGACAGATTACTTCAGACAAAATGGAATAGAAATATGCTGACATGGAAGCAAAGAAAATAAAGGGAATAAAAAACCAAGAGAAAAAAAAAATTGGTTTCCTATAATTTTCACGATCCTGTAACCCTCCCATAAAATATGTAACTAAGGCATCCCTAGTGGCGCAGTGGGTTAAGCAACGTACTATGAAGAAAATCTCAGCCACTGTAGCACAAGTTCGATTCCTGCCACCGGTCAGGGAGGGGAACCACATGGCACAGCAGACCTCCCTTGCCTGGCCTGCTGCTCCTCTCAGCAGTATGTTTTGGTCAGTCTGCCTGTTCTGTTCCCCGCTCTGTCTCTGGTGAATCCTCTCACCTCCCTGGAATCTGGCTGGTACCTCAGCTGTTATATGCATAAATAAATAAAATCTTTAAAAAAAAAAAGTATCTATAAAACCAAAAGTATCATTTTTTGAGTACAGACAACTAAACAATTCTGTTGAAAATGGTAATATCTGCCCCAGTATAATCTACTAATTACAGAATATTAAAATGGTTGTATAGTGCATGCTATAAAGTAGTTCTCATTATTTTAATGTTACCATATAGCCGATTAAAAATCTAAATATACTTTTTTTTTTTTAAAAGATTTATTTATTTCTGCATACAAGCACTGGGGTACAGGCCAGAGGTGCAGGGGGTGAGAAAATCCACCAGACAGAGTGGGGAGCAGAACAGGCAGATCAACAGAAATATACTGCTGAGGGGAGCAGCGGGCACAGCAGGAGAGGTCTGCTGCACCATGTGGGTCCCCTCCCCAGCCAGCGGCAGGGATCGAACTCATGCTGCAGTGGCTGCGGTTTGCTTCACAGTGCATTAGTTAACCCACTACGCCACCAGGGAGTGCCCCCAAATATACTTATTAAAAAACAGAAGGGAATTAGAATATAAAGCTAATACTATTAAAGTGAAATTAAGACCTTTTCTTGCTTTTCTTTCGCTTCTTCTTTTCTTTCTTGTGTTTTCGGGAATTTTTCCTATGTTTCTTTTTCCTTTTTTTTGATTTCTCTTCAGAAGCACTTTCAGAATCAGAAGAATCAGAAGAAGACTGAGAATCACTTGAGCTATCTGAGTCACTAGATGATGATGAAGATGATGATGTAGATTTATGCCTTTTCTTTTCTTCTTTCTTAGCTTTGATAAAAAACAAAAATTTTTGATTCAACACAATTGAGACAAATTTTTAAAGTGGAAATTTAGATCTGCAGATTTTAAGTCCAATATTTAATACTTAGGTCATTCAGGTATGAACTTGGAATATAAGTCAAAGAGTCAAGACTCCAGATCTCTAAATTTGTGGGTCAAAGTTTTATCTATTAAGCCAAACAAAATCTGGAAATGTAACAGGTTAAGTCTAACACTAAGTTAACTTTATGAAATATCTGAATAAAAGTTTTTTAAGAATACAAGAGTAATACTTAAAGAGTCACAAATTGTAATCTGCCTGTAATTTTTTGAACTTTTCTCTTATTAAATAAAGATGGAAGGTAGAACCAGAAAAGAGATAATACATAACAAATACTTTTCATGAATGTAGAAACAGAAAACATAATTTCTTTGGCATGCACTTATGTTTCAATGCCTTATCATTCCTCTAACTAAGAAGTTAAGCTTGAGTTGAAGTACAGACTTACAACACAAGGTAGTTACTTGCCAATGATCAATAACAATATTTTGCAGTCTGTACATAAAAGTAATTTGAAATAGTAACTATTTTGTGCTAAAAAATTATTTTAAAAGGGATCCATTAACATATGCTTTAAAGACTATGTAACTATCATAAATAAGTTAAGTAGGTGTAACAAAACAGGAATTTGAGGAAGATAGTATTAAAGATAGTATAAAGTAAAGGTACCGTGTAAAGGTACTATAATTTAAACCATACCAGACTTAAAAAATTGAATGGAACCCAGAGGACGTGGCTTCACTGAACTATAGTAGTCCTTCCTCACCTCAGGAACACATAGTGAGATACCTACAATTTATACAAATTATAGATGGACATAGCTTGCTATATAAGCCATGCTATTTTCTGTCCTGAATCACTTTGTAAAGTAAATTTAGTGCTGGGTAGAGTCTCACTCATTTGACACGCCCAAGGTTAATTTGAAACCAAAGACCACTGTAACTAGTAATGCAGCAGTGGGTATACAAACATGCATAAACTGAAAAATCTACTCACACATACTAAAAACCTGAGGGATTGAAAAGGGAAGAAAATCAAACTTACAAAAAAAAATTAAGGAAGAAAATATACTCATAATGAATGTGACTAACTCTAAAGAAAAGCAAGTAAAAAATATTTCTCATAAACACAAAACAAAGCTGTGCTTAACAGACTTAGCTATGATTAACAATGCTGTATTCACTAGCTTTTACTTATAACTATTTTGCATAGGGAGTTCTTTCCAATGAGAAATATATAGCAGTAGGTTTCTTAAAAAACATACATACACACCTCACCAAATGTATTAAATATATTTCACATGACCATTATTGGTTTGTATACCACTTTTGAAGAAGATATTTGAGTGAAGCAAGATAAAATACAGTATGAAAGGCCAGAAAGATTTATAACTATTTCTCTTTCCACCTGAATGTAAGATATTATCAACTATAAGAGGGAAGTAAACTGTTTTAGGGAGGAAGTCTTAGACGAGAGCTTAGAAAGTACTAAGTTGAAAGAGTTCTCTTCTTTGGATATTTGTCAATACCATTCTATTATTTAATTTAATTAAATTTACATACATACATAAAATGGTTAAGAAATATATGACAGTAAATACGGTCCTTTCCTTTGAAATGGGACCTGGAGACTCATAAAATTCAAATCAGATGGGCTGCAGCTTGTGAGTTACTATAAAATGATCTGAAAAAAAAATTTTTTTTTTTTTTTGTTTAGAGAAAGAAAGTTTATTGAGGAGAAAAGGAACAGAAATAAGTGGGACTCCCAGGCCAGTAGAACCAGGCGAGGGAGGGGCAAGGGAACCCCAATGATCTGAAATTAAAGGTAAATTTCAGCAGCAGATTGTGCACTTTTTTAGTTTCTAAGACAAATGATGAACTAAGGAAGCTTAGTAGATCTTTGATGTGTGTGCATGTTACATTTTATGTACTGGGCCTCCCTGGTGGCATAGGGGTTAAGTCTCAGAGCTGTTATTGCAGTGGTCTATGTTTGGTACCTGGCTAATCCACATATGGCGCAGCAGTCTCACTCACTGCTCCTCTTAGCAGTGTATTTCAGTGGCTCTGCCTATTCTGCTCCCTACTCTGTCTCTGGTGAATCCTCTCCTTCTCTCCCCCACCAAGTTCTTCGATGCATAAATAAATCTTTAATTTTTTTTATATATATTCCTGTGCAGCTGTTTAATGGGAACAAACTGCACATTTTCAAAACAAGCAGTATGGCAGATCTGACTGTATCAGCATCTAACAGGTAAAAAAGTAGTAAGTAGAGAACTTACTAATAAATAAATAAGCATTGCAAAAAGTCCTTTATATATACAATTAAATTTTTTTTCAAAATTGTGGCAGAACTGTTTTTACAACACTGTATGTGATTCAAAAGCATCAGATCACATGTCTTCAGATATATGTCATTACAACCACCATTAAAGCACCAATAGTTTTATGGGTATAATTTAAGGATGGGTAAATTTTGGATTTAAAAGGGAGAAGATTTTTCATATAGGTGAAAAATTTGAAGAAATGGAGCAATTCTGAACAAGATAAATTAATCTCTCCCCACCCTCCTTCTATATATAAGTAGAAACTCCGGAAAAAATACAAAAGAAAAGAAAAACACTAAGTAAAACTGAAAGAAAGATGGAAGAGTGGTCAGGGATCTCTGTATTTGAATATTACATGGTGGCTTTCAATTTGCCTCCAATATACCCTGGACTTCACATGCAATTCTGAAATGCCTATGGGCACAAATTTTAAAATGACTCCCCCACCCCCCAGGACTGAGAAAACATGGCTTAGCAGAACAACATTTGTTACCAATACCTCTCTACTATAAGCAAATATTAGTATCAAGAGGCGGAAAAAGCCACCCAACATGGCTACATAGAAAAAAGAAAGCAGGAAGCACAGATTTCCATTACCTCACACTTCTGCCCCTTCTCTTACCAGTGATGTCACTGGAGACAAAGTGAGAAGCTTGGGCTTGGCTCGACAGTGACCCCCCCCCCCCCCCCCNTGATGTCACTGGAGACAAAGTGAGAAGCTTGGGCTTGGCTCGACAGTGACCCCCCCCCCCCCCCGCGCCCATGTCCCTGCAATGGCAGGTGACAAAGATTTCAAAGAGAAGGGAACTACAAAGATTCTTTTTACATATATGAAATATGAAGTCACGGAAAGATCCCTTCCCCAAGTGAAACTGACCAGAATATGGCAAAAGATTAAACTACAGTGATTGTATCCAGGTTATCTGTTACACCCATCGGCAACACTGAAACCAGTTCAAAAAAGGAGACCAGTAACAACATTCTAAACCTAAATGCTTATTGCCTGTTAATATTGAAAATCTAAACAGAATCTAGAATTCCATAATACCTAAAATATTTATGATACAAACAAAAAAATCACCAACCAACTTAAATGAGAAGAGACAATCAGAACACGCCAATACAATGAAAACATGGAAGTTAGAATTGTGTAGATGTTAACGAATTCATTTTAAAAAGCTTCCACAAGTAATTAAAACACTTGAAACAAATGAAAAGTGAAAATCTCAGCAAAGAAGATACCAGACACAGGAATTTTAGTATTGGAAAAAACAATTAACTAAAATAAAACTTCACTGAATATTATCAATACCAAAGAGATAACAGAAAAGAGTCAGTTAACCAGTAGGTGACCAGCAGAAATTACTCAATCTGAACATCAGGAAAATATAATAAACAAAAATAAGTATAACATCAGAGACTCATGAACTACAAAAGGACAAACATTTGTGTTATCAGAATCCCAGAAGAAAAAGTGTGAAGCTGAAAAATGTTTCTTAAAAAATGGCAGAAAATTTCCCATATTTGGCCTAAAATACAGACCTATAAATTCAAAAAGCTAAGTAAACCTCAAAAAACGTGATAAATGTTAAATAGTCTACATCATGACAGATCAAAATCAAACTTCTTTGAAAACTTAACATAAAGGGAAAAAAAGGAAAGCAGGTAGGGAGGAACAATGCATTATCTGTGGTGGATCAATGGTTTGAATGGCAATAGACTTCTCATATCAAACCTATAGGCCAGAAAGAACTGTTAACCCAGAATTTTCCAACCAGTGAAAATATGCACCCACCGATGAAAATAAAGACATGTTCTGAAAACTAAGGTAATTTGTTGCCAGCAGATATAACATTTAAAAGAAAAACTGCTAAAGGAAACTGGTCACAAAACAGAAAGGAAGTAATTGTGAATGGCTAGATATTTCAGAAGGGAAAAACAACAGAATGCATAAAAATAAAGAAATTAGCAATCCTTTCACATAAATATAAATAGCTCTTAAAGAGATGCTAACATCAAACTTCCTAGAAAATGTTAATTTCAACTAGCATTAAAGACAAAATGCCTATTACTAGGCTGGCAAAAATTATGTATTTTTCCAGATTATAGGTAATTTTCCTATATTTGGGGGCAGTGTCTACTAAAATTACAGAAATGAGACTCCTATCATATGTTAATTCCATTTCTAGAAATTTTACCCTACATGATCAAAATTCATACATGGGGGCCTCCCCGGTGGTACATTAAGCACCACACTATGAAGTTATCTGCAGCCACTACAGCATGAGTTTGATCCCCAGCCAGGGAGGTGATCAAATGGCACAACAGATATCTCCTGTCTTGCCCACTGCTCCTCTTAGCAGTGTGTTTTAGTCAATCTGCCTGTTCTGCTCCCCACTGTCTCTGGTGAATTGAATCTTCTCACTTCCTGCACGTCTGGCCTGTACTCCAGTTCTTCTATGCATAAATAAATAAATCTTTCCTCTAAAAAACCCTATGCCTCCTGTCTAACTGCTTACACAAAATCTATTTACAAGTATCGTTTGCAAGCAAATAAATATCCTTAAATGAATCATATTAAAATAAAAGTGCAATACAAGAAATTTAGAAAGAAAGGAATTACAAAGACTTTCTTTTTTAAAGACTAACACCTTTGACTTGGGTCATTTGTGGTTTATTTTAGATTATGTAGTCTACATATCATTATGTAAAAGAATTCCCCAAATCTGTTAACTGACTTATTGGGGGGTAGGTGGAGGGAGAGGGAGAAGGAATGTGTGGTTTAATCCTACTAATCAGGTATTGATTTCACTTATAATTTTATGGTTAAAAAACAAAGTCCAGGATATCTTATATAAAAATCTAGGGTTTGCTGCCTGACCATGTTTTTATTTGAGGGCTATACAGATTTAAATACCAACAAATTTCATGTGAAACTTTTTATTGCAGTCATCATCCAGTAAAAATTGAAATAAAGAATGAACTAATTCAAAAATAGGTCTCCTTTTTAGATATTCTCTTTTCCTATTACTGGGCTCCTCCTTCTCTAAACAGTTTCTAAATTAACAGCGCTCTGTTCTCCAGTAAAAGAATCTTCATCATGGCTCTTACTTTCAGAGTGAGAACATAGAAATGGAATCTTGTTAAAACAGAAATGGGGGCCTCTGTGGTAGCACATGAGTTAAGTTTCAGCACTATGATGCTACCAGCAGCATTGCAGCACTACTTCAATTCCAGGCCAAAGAGCTAACCCACATGACGCAGCAGACCTTTCCTGTCTTATCCTCTGCTCCTCTCAGCAGGATAGTTCAGTAGATTCTCCTGTTCTGCTCCCCACTGTTTTCTGGTGAATCCTCTCACCCTCCACACCTCTGGCCTACACCCCAGATCCTGTATGCATAAAGAAATCTTTAAAAACAAACAGAAATGAATTTCTAGAATTATTCTTTACTGTCTCCTAAGTACAAAATTGACCAACTGCCAGTATACCTTTTTTTCCGTAATGCCAGGTAATCTGTTCCCTAACACATACGTGTAAAACTACTTCTCACAGAACTATTTAAAGCCATGTTGCCACAACTCAACATTTGTGTTTCTGTATATTTTGTAATATAGCAATGGCCCCATCTCTTGCTGCATGGCCAAGGTAGACAGATCTCTCTTTAACAACTGCAGTGTACTCTGAAAAGACCATCATGACCTGAAGTGAAGTCAACTTCTGAAAAAAATCAAGAAATACCTTAATCAAGGTAGTACTTTCACTGTCTGGGCCTATCATTTATTCTGCCCCTAAGAAAAAGCAGATTTTGTTAACCTCCAGTGTTCCACCTTTGTATCTGCTGGAAAGCTAGTTTCTTTGATTCTGAATTGTCTTAGGCACATTGAAATATCCACAAAAAAACTAAGAAACAATACAGAACAGAACCCAGAACTTTGAATTTGCAACAGCAAAGGGAGAAAGGCCCAAGAAGATTGCTCCAGACTCACCAAGACCATATACAGGGGGGCCCAGACAGTCAGATTTCTTCAGAAGTCTTTTTGTTTTCTTTCAGGAAGTTAGAAAAAGAAAAAAAAAAGATCCTGTATTTATTTTTTTTTAACTGAGGTGTAAATCTTTCAAACATGGTTTAAATATGATGATGAACACCACAGTGCTGAACAAAGCTTTCTGACTATTCCCAATTCAAAATTCTTACTAGGAGGCCATCAAACTTATAAATTAGATGTAAAACACAGCTCTGCCTAAAAAGTTATTACATCAATGTATGAAAAATCCATTCTGATCAACGTTCTAATGGCAACCGATGGACTACAAAGACAACAGATATCAAACTATGATCTCAAACATAAAGGTCTTTTCCTTTTTTCACAGTGTAATCCAGAGCAGTGTAGGCATGGTTTAAAACACATCTGACTTCTAGGCAAAACTAAAGAGGACAAATGTCTCCCACTGATAAAATGGATACAGGCAAGGGTATGAGTTTAAGGAATGCACACCAAGATACATTAATTTTCAGCACAACTCCATGGCCACAATGCCATGAGCAAAGTTAGTATGCACTTCTTTGGATGAAAACATTATATAAGGACATAAACAACAGTATAAAAGAATGATATTCACTTCCTCATCCTTTTACAAACGAATTCAAACAATGACCTTTCAGTACCAAAAGAATCTTTATACAAAATTTATTATCAATAGATAAGCCATGACACCTGCTAATGATTTATAAGTAAGCTTTGTTATTCCTCAATCTTTCTGAATATATAAACCACAGAGCACCCTTAACTTTTATAAGCAGGTATATAGATCCTAACACAAAAGACCAAAAGACCACAAAACAGACAAAAAATAATTTGTCAAGTAGAGAATAAAAGATGAAGATTTCCTAGATGATGTGGGAAGAGATTATTTAGCCTTAAACCAAAATATTCCAATTTTACTAACACTAGAAAGAACTAAACATGAGCAAGCAGGATCTAAACTTTGCAAACATTAATATATATTGCTTTTATCACTTGCTAGTGATATGATTCCTTTATTGTAAGATGTTATGTGTGTGTGTAAGAGAACTAGGGTCTAGGCCAGCAGTGCAGGGGTTAAGAGGATTTGCCAGAGACAGAGTGGGGAGCAGATCAGGCAGATCCACTGAAATACAATGCCAATGGGAGCAGTGGGAGAGAAACAGGAGAGGTCTGTTATGCCATATAGCTTAGCTCCCTGGCTGAGGATCGAAACCATACCACTGTGGGAGGGCCTTTGTGGTGGTACCATTGAGACTTAACCGCTAGGCCACCAGGAGAGGTTCTAGTTTTTTGTTTTTCTTTTTAAAAAGATAATCATCAATACCTTATTCTTTAGGAGTCTTCACAAAATAAGGCATACATTATATGTTATTTTTAAATAAGTACAGATGGTCAGATTCATGAACACTAAGATTAAATAACAGCTCCATTATGAGCTGTAGCATATTCCTATAATTGGTTACATGGTATATAGTTGACATAACAGAGAAGAAAATGAAATCATCCAAATCAAAGTGGAATGTAGAGAGAAAAAACTAGAAATAAGCCACCTCTATGGCTATCTTGGGTCTTTTAAATTAAAACAAAACAAATTTTTTTTTGATTTCTAAATGCTACAGAATAAATCAGTTTATCTAAAACTTGAGTTAAATAATGTTCTACCTTAGACCAACTCTGAAAGGTAAGTTAAAGACATTTAAATGTTATTGAGTTAGCACACACAATGAAAAAAGCTCTAGATGTGGAGCTAGCAAACATGGGAGAGGTCTTGTTTCCTGAAGTGGTAAATAACCTAAGCTCATTTCTCTTCTCTGAAATACTATTACAGAGTTATTATGATGATCAATAAAGATGACTCCCATATTTGATAACTATGAAAAACCAAGTATTGATATTACTTTTCCTATTCTAGTCAAAAGAGAAAGACTAGAGTCAGTTAACATCGGCTTTGCATGTAATCTCATTTAATTACTTTTAGTGCCAGACTTAATATCTGTAATGCATGGTACCAGTTACATATTTTATTTACTTAAAACAAAGTTCTTATAATTTCAGATAATATCATATGAAACTATTAATCATGTCAACTTCAAATGTTCTGGTCTAAGTAAGTCTCAAACATGAGAAATGCTGCTGAATTGAAGCAGTGCCTGAGGGGGAAATAATTTATATTTCCTAGTCTATATTTTTGTCTTCATTTGCTATCATCCCCTAACCGTCACTTTTCTTTAGAGAATATTTATTTACCAAGCTATTTAGACAAGTACAGTTTAATTTAAAAAAAAAAAGGGGGGAAGTAAGAAGTACAATAAAATATAATAGAAACATATTTAACAACCCAAATCCCTTTTATCCATATGCACATTAACTATCTAGAGTTTATGTCTATGCTTGTTTTCTATGTGTAAGAATAAGAAAATATCAATAAACATTATCAGAAATATTTACTTGTTGTTACCTTTAGATTTGGGAATTAGCTCTCCACAACTGAGTATCCGCACTTCAGCAAATGGTTTGCTAGCTGCATCTGTTTTCTGGTTTTCTATCTCTCTTACAACTTCTTGACCAGAAATCACTTGTCCAAAAACAACATGATGCCTGAGGAATTAAGTAAAAATGATTCAACAAAAGTTCCTTATTTTAATATTAATTTAAAATAGGTAAGAAAGTAAATAAAATATTCTTTACCCATCTAAATGAGGAGTTGGTTTCGTTGTTCTTTTGGAAATCATCAGATAGAAGAATAAAAACAAAGTCAGAGAAAAACAAAGTTAGCATCTCTAAAAAGGAAAAGAAAATAACTGCATTGGAAACAAAGCTGTAAAAAGAAATCATATGCCAATTTAACATAATAGAAACCTTTATTAACCTTAAGTATGATAAAACGCAAGTTTCCACATATTTTAAGTAATTTACTCTGATTATAAATATAATACCTATTCATCGTTGAAAATTTATATGTTATTTAAAACTGACTGATGTTATTTCTATCCACCCATGTTTCCTATGTGACTGGGTTTTTATTGAATATTCATGTTTGGACAGTCCCCAAATAAGCCAGTCTTTTTAGCAAATAAAGTGACTTTTTAAAAACATCCCCTTTCTTTGCATCAACCTTAAAACTATCTGGTTAAGAAGGCTACTACCTGAGTAGCTAAAAAGACATACTACAAAAGACTAAATATAGGCACTATATACAGGATGTATTATTTTAAAAAAAAAATCTTATCAATTAAAGGCTTTATAAATTCAAAAGTAACATAATTTAAGCTAATCTTGGTTAAAATACACGTAATCCTATCGAAAAAGTACTTACATGTAGATGGTATTAAGTTACCCTAAGTTTAAAACTAATAACATTGTTTCCTCAGTGTAACAGTAATGATCACTTAAACTTGCTTATACACCTAGAAATGCAAAAACCTCAGTGTGAAGCATATATATGTATATATATTTGTAATAAGTATTACATTCATTGTAGATATAATGTCTGCATCGAAATAAGCTGATCCTCACTTCAGATTCCTTATTTGCAAGTTCATTTCTCACTAGAATTTAATCATAATCCCAAATCAATACCTGTAAATGCCTTCATGATCATATGCATACTTGCAAAAAAATGTGTTGATAAGGATGCTAAAAAACATTAACTCTTGTAAACTGCGATGTAAAATCATGCAATCACTATGGAAAACAGTGTGGCAGTTCCTCGAAAAGCTAACTGCAGAATTATTTTCTGATTCAGCAAGTTCATTCCTAGTTATATATCCAAAATAAGTGAAAAGACTAAAAAAAGTACGTGTATGTCAGTGTTCACGTTAACATTATTCATAACAGTCTAAAGCTGGGAGCCATCTAAATGTATGTCAACAAATGAATACAGATTAAGGAAATGGAGTGTGTACATAAAATGAAGTGATATTCACTTGTAAAAAGAAAACAAATATAAGGTTTCACTTAAATGGTATAGCTAGAACAGTATTAATCATAGAGACATCAGGAGGAAAGGGAAATGGCTGGTCTCTGGGATGATGAAAATGTTTTGGAAATTGATAGGGGTGACTACTGTAAAACATGATTTTATACTTAATATCACTGAATTATTTACAAATAATTTACAAATGACATTTACAAATGGTCAAAATGGCAAATTTTGTATTGTTACTGTAATTTTTTTTGAAACATTGAAATTCTCTAAAAACTGAAGTTATTTCCTTTAAAAAACAACAACACAGATATGAAAGAATGGCTCTCTAGAAATGGAAAGAAATCTATAGAAGAATGATTCTGAGAACATGCATGAAGATTTTATAAACGTTAGTACAGAAAGGAAAATAAGTTCAATGTCACTGGTCTCAATCACTGAGCCGCCATGGAAAGCTTAGCAACCCCAACCCTCTCAACATGCCTCCTTATTTTCTGATGCTCCATTCCCCTGCCCACCTTCTCCTGCCACTTCTGTTTAAGGATTATATGGTCTGCTATCCAGAACCTCCACTCTTTCAACCTATTTCCTGATGCAAGTAAGGGTGATTATCTGTGATTATCTGCTTCCCGCTGGCACTGAGGATTATATTCATATAAGAATTCAACAGAAAGATGGCAGGAAGATCCTTATTACTACTATGCAAGGGATCACTCATGATTTATGATAATAAGAAACTAGTGAAGGCATTTAAGAAATTTGCTGGCAATGATACTATAATTGAGCATGCAGAATATGGAGAAATAATTCAGCTACAGGGTAACCAACACAAGAATATATACCAATTCCCTGGAGAGATTAGGCTGGCTAAAGATGACAGGTGAAGGTTCTTTTGATTTACTGAAGCTTAAGTGAGAATTTTCTTGCAATGAGAAGAATTTTCTTTGTCCTGTGTCACAAGTTTAAAAACCTAACAGCTTATGCCTGTTTTAAATTGGACTAGTGTAAAAACTTCATGCAATAAACTGAAAAGAGCCATGTTGTCTAGTCTTGAGGTTCCTCATTTCAACAGAGTTCAAACAGTAGGCACCTTGCAGTGTCCAGCCTGAAACAAAGCAATACTGTGGTATTTCAGCAATGTTAAGAACCCCATGATCACTACTGGCTACATCTGTTCAGAAGCTCCTCGGATCTCCCTCTGAAGAGTTCCCTGCCCTAAGATAATGTCATCACCTGAACAGACCTTAATGGGGCTGAGGAGAGGATGTGTTAAAGCAGCAACAATGGCTATACCACAAGAAGTAGTCTTTGGTAGCAAAAGAAAGATGCCCTAGTATTTCCAACTTTATCAGAGCTCAGAGTGTCCACCTTCCTTCTATCTGGCTTGCTACCAAGGGTTTTTTCACCAGACATATCCTAGCTAGTCGATGTCCAAATACCAGAATATGAGGCCAGTCTTTATGGAGCTGAACTTTTGACAAGGGAACAAACTTCAAATTGATGCATTAAAATCAAAACCACTATGAGATACCACCTCACCCCAGTGAGAATGGCACATATCAAAAAAAGTAGCAACAACAAATGTTGGCGGGGATGTGGAGAAAAA
>JAGFMF010011870.1:17822615-17839832 GCA_019455555.1 Galemys pyrenaicus | reverse complement strand
AGCAGTGTACTTCTGTTGATCTGCCTGTTCTGCTCCCCGCTCTCTGTGGTGAATCCTCTCACCCCTCCCACACCTCTGGCCTGTACCCCAGTGCTTGTACGCATAAATAAATAAATCTTAAAAAAATAAAATAAAATAAAAATTCACTGGACAATAATTTTTGCTTTACCTGGAGAAGTCAATCTCAGATAAAATCCCATTACAATTAACATTTCTAAGAACTACTTTCACATGGTAGTCAATGTCACTTAATCTACATGTTTAGATTATGTAATATGCATCAATAAATCTAAAATATTACTGATGAATAATTAAAGTAGTCATGGTCAAATGATACTATCTGGGCAACTGAAAAGTCAACAAACCTGTACAAAGACAACGGAAGTTCTCGCAGGTTTTGGGGCATACATCAGAAAATAATTCAAAGACAACTCTTCCAGCTGAAAAAGAAGGCAGTTGGTTTAAACTTCCTTACTAATTTAAAGTATTAAATATTGTTTTAAGTATTTATAGGAACATTAATTTTCTTACCTGGTTGATTATTAATGGCGATGTCAAAAAAACATCGAGGACGCTGCACTTTTATTCCCATGGCTCCAATACTTCAATCTATGAGTAAAACATAGTTTCAGGCAAACCAAGTAGCAAAGACTTCTTATGAATTTTTTGGGGAAAAACTGTAGAGTATAAACTGGAAATGTAGTGTGAATTTATTTTGATATTTACTTCCATAACTCCTGTAGATTAGTATTCCTTTTTCAAGTCAGATTACATTTTGTGAGGGAAATAATACAGATGTAAAAGAAAAGTCTTAGCCATTATCGTAACAAAATTTCTGTTTTATGAACTGAATATTGATTGTCCACCCAAACATATAATTATATTAATTATGTAGAGCTATAAACTCAACAGGCAGATTGCCTTTAAAAAGAAAAAAAAAAGTCAAGGGAAAACTGATCTAATCTCCTCCTTCTAGAAAATGAAAATAACAATTTTGTTTAAAATGGTATATTCGAATTCCTAAAAGGCACTGAAAATAAACTGTAGAGAAAGATAGTGGGCTATTTAAATAAGAATAAAATATGGTAAATTTACATTCTGAGTAAGAACACAACTTTAAGTTTTATACATGAGGCTACTGATATGCTACTGTAGACATACACTATAAGTGAGATGCTATAAGTTTTCTCTACATAGCAGATGCCTATTACTTAACACATTCTTTTAATAGGCATTTACTTCAAGAACTTAAAATGTTTGAATTGTAATACTTGGTTAGAGAATGATAAAGAAAAAAGCAGAAAACAAAAGCACTCAGACAACAGACTGTATCGATTTCAACTTTTTGGAAATGTACATGCTTTTCTGAAACCTCACATTTAAACAATGCATATCTATTTTCTGTGAGGCTCTGAAAGGTCTATACTCTTTATTTATATTGGTCAGAATCTTCTTACCAATTTTTATTTGTAGATTCACTTGCAGGTATAGAAAATAGTAAGATACACAATGTGCACTTTATCTAGTTTCCCCCAATGGTAACATTGTACAAAACTGTATTGTGACCATACAATTGTAGCATAAAAGCATATGAATGGTGATACTTATTTTACTCACATTTCCCCAGTTTTGTACTCATTAGTGTGTATTTAGTTCTACACAATTTGCTCATGTACGTATTCATTATCTACCATCACCCTTTATTAATTTCACACAATAAAAGCAAAACCTTTGCCCAAATTACCAGCAGTTTTAAAAAAGCAAATCATATTTGTTCATTTAATAGATTATGTGAATCAGGGATTACCTAAAAAGATGTATTATTTTGCATTTGAATTCAACACAAAGTATATTAACTTTTGACATCATTGCATGGAAAATGTGGGGTATAATTTTTTAAAAAATAACTTCCTCTAATTTTTATTGCTAATAGATGGATACTAGAATTTGTTTTGCATAATACGAAGCAAAAAATACCTTTCAATCTTCCACTAGACTACGGACATTGATTTCCTGAAAATGAAGCAAACAAAAATCTAGCAATTTCATTATCTTGTCATGTTTGTCAGATTTTTACTGGCATACTCCATTTAATGAGCTTTTTTTCTGTGTGTGCTTCATATATACTGCATGACTTTTTTTTTTCCAAAGTGAAAATTTGTGGGATTCCTTTTGCAAACACCATTTTTTCCAATAGCATATGCTTACTTCATGTCCATCAATTTTGCAGTTCTCACAGTATTTCAAACCTTTCATTATTATTACATTTGTTATAGTGATCTGTGATGAGTGATCTTTGCTGTTACTACTAAATGGAAAATGTAATCCATAAATGTGTACATTTAAGTGCTCCCCATCTCTTGCCTTTTCCTCAGGCCTCCCTATTCCCTGAGACACAATATTGAAATCTGCCAACTAATGGCCTCTACGTATTCAAGTGAAAGGAAGGGTTGCATGACTCACTTTAAGTTAAAAGCTAGAAAAAATTAAGCTTACCAAGAAAGTAATGTTGAATGCTAAAGGAATGTTGAATGCTAGATCTTTAAGCCAGTTAGCCAAGAGTTCTTGAAGGAAAAGAAAAGCGCTGATCCCAGTGAACACATGAACAGCAAGTTGATGTGGAGAATGTTTTAGTGGTCTGGACAGGAGACCAAACCAGTCACAACATTTCCTTAAGCTAAAGTCTAATCCTGAGAAAAGCCATAATTCCAAGACTCTAATCAATTCTATGAAGGCTAGGAGAAGTGTAGAAGAAAAAGTATGAAGCTAGCAGAGGCTGTTTCTCATGATTTAAGAAGTCATCACAATAACATCAAAGTGGAAAGTGAGAGAGCAAGTGCTGATGTAGAAGCTGCAGCAGATTATCCAGAATATCTAGTGAAGTTGATTAATGAAGGTAGCCACACTAAAAAATGATTGTCAATGTACATGACAATCTTTTATTGAAAGATGCCATTTACGATTTTCTTTTTTTTTTAAAAGATTTTTTTATTTATACATACAAGAGCTGGGGTATAGGTCAGAATTGCGGGAGGTGAGAGGATTCACCAGACAGAGTGGGGAGCAGAACAGGCAGACTGATGGAAACACACTGCCAAGGGCAGCAGAGGAGAGGCAGGAGAGGTCTGCTACACCATGTGGGTCCCCTCCCTGGCTGGTGGCAGGGATCAAACTCATGCTGCAGTGGGGTTTGCTTCATAGTGCGTTGCTTAATCCACTGTGCCACCAGGGAGGCCCCCATTTATGATTTTCTACAAAGAAAGTACCTACCTTCAATGGACAAGCTGATTCTCTTTTTAGGGGCTAGTGCAATTGGTGACTTTAAGTTGAAACTAATGCAAACCATTTCAAAAATCCTAGTGTCCTTAAGACTATAATACTATATAGGGCCTCCCTGGAGGCGCAGTGAGTTAAGCAACGCACTATGAAGCAGACAGCAGCCACTGCAGGACGAGTTTGATCCCTGCTGCGGGCCAGGGGGGGCCCCCACATGGCGCAGACCTCTCCTGCCCCGCCCCGCTGCTCCCCTCAGCAGTGTTTCTGTCAATCTACCTGTTCTGCATCCTGCTCTGTCTGGTGGATTCTCTCACCACCCCCCCATACCTCTGGCCTATACCCCAGTGCTTGTATGCATAAATAAATAAATCTTAAAAAAAAAAGTGTAAACTTTATTACATCCTTCCTTTGCCTAATATTCCTTAATGTCTTTGAGACATAAAATTAAAATGTCTTACCCAATAGAAATGTTGCCCAATAGAAATGAGCCATATAATGTTTTTACAAAAAGCACTTAAAAAATTGAGTTTAATATTTTATTTAATATTGTTATTTCTAAAATATCTCAACATACAATCAACCTGTTTTTACTGAGATATTTCATATTCTTTTTTGGTACAAAGTCTTAGAAATGCTGTGTCTATCAATTCAGACTTAGTCTCAATATTTCAAATGTCCATCAGTTCCAGGTGGTTCCTGATTACTGTGTATTGACCACCATGGCTTTAAAATTTTTAGTTCCTACTGACCTCTAGAAATTTCTCTTATCAATTTCCTCAAATTGCTTCACACTGGTGTTTCTGCTCTTCAAACATCACAAGGCCTATTTCCTTATCCGTACTTTTACATTACCCATACTTTATTTTTCTTCCAGAATTTATTGCACTTGATATGTTATTACAAATTCAAGTTTTTATATATCTCTTCTTTCTACTAGAATGTAAGTTCCATAATGGGAGAGATCTTTGCAGGTTTGAACCACTCTTAATCCTAAGTGCTTCAAATAGTACTTGGCTGTGGCAAGAAATCAATATTTAAACAATGAATATACACATAAAGATAAGAAACTATAAGAATTATTTTTGCAACAACAAAAGGAAACACCCAAAATGTCAGCTTTTCAATATTATATAGCACTTTACATATACTCCCTCTTTACATATACTTACATAAACATTTAAATCTTTACATATACTCCCTCTCCCTAAACCTACTGCTAACAAAAAAAAGGAAGTAGCACATAAATTTTTTTAACCCTAAAATAATACCCATTTCTCTTGATAAAAAAGTCTTAATACTATCTCTGCAGAGGGAAACAGAAGTGGGGACATAGTCAAAGGGAGTCTTTAGCTTTAACTGCAAGGTTGGTTTTTTTTTTTAAACAAATGAGAACAGTCATGTATTTGCTTCCCATTTAAACAAAATTTAAAACTACATCTACATAGTAAAATAAATTAGTAGGAAATATTAACAGCCTTTCTCTAAGCCAAAGGGTTAGAAGTGATTTTGTTTTCTTTTTCAAATTTTCTGTAGGGTTATAAAACTTCAAAAAACACTCATATCTTTATATATTTTTAAGTGTCTGCCTTTCAGGCTTGTACTGTTGTTTAATATTAAAGTCTAGATCTTAGGTGGGATTTTTCTTTTCACAACACTGTATATACTGCTCCTACCCCAATGAAAACTAGGAAAAATACATATGCACTTTTAACGAAACTCTAGATATTTAATAACCTTTCAGGTCAGGTTCACCAAAAATGAAATCAATAATGAAAAAAGCATTTGACCTTATGGGAAAAAAAGTTATCTCTATTATAAAACGGCTATAAGTAAAAATTGGGGGGAATATCTCAAATTAATGTGTCAATTTTCTTACCATAGAATAGTGCTTAGGAATGGAGGCACTGGAACAGCTCTTTACTAACTAAAGCTGTTCATTCTACTCATTGGTGAACAGTAAGATAGATACCTAGGTCTAGGATCTCCCTGGTGGCACAGGGTTAAAGTCTCAGCACTTACCAAGTGCTCCAGCCACTTTGGCATAAATTCAAAACCCTATCCCTGATCAGGGAGCTAACCCACATGGTACAGTAGACCTCTCCTGTCTCGACAGCTGCTCACCTCAGCAGTGCACTTCAGTAGATCTGTCTTTTCTGCTCCCCACTGTTTCTGGTGAAGTTTCTCACCCCATGTGCCTCCCTATACCCCGGTTCTTTTCTGCATAAGTAAAAATAAAAATCTTTTTAAAAAAGCTTGTAATTCTTAAAAAAAAAAACAAAAAAACCTAGCTATTAATTATGAGGCCAGTCAACAACCTCAAAACCCCAATGCCATTCTGCCTTCACCTTTGAGAACTGCTGCTGTAGGGAACATGGACAACACCACCAGCGGAACATGAACTCAAAAAAATTGAACCAAAAAAATACAAATAGCACAATTTCACTAAGCAACTTGGCATTATGTTCTATATTTTCAATTTTATACTACACACACTGAAAGTCACAAAAATAAAAAGTTATCAAAGACTACTCACTACTTAGAGTATATTCATAATATATTAGAAGAAAAAAGATTTACAAATAGTATCATCCATAAGATCCCAATTTTACACATAAAAAAAGGAGTGCCTCTCTGCTGGCCTAGGAGTTAAGTCTCAGCACTATCATCTCGGAGGTCCATGTGGCAGCCTGAGTTCAATCCAGGCCAGGGAGCTAACCCACATGGTGTAGCAGGCCTCTCCTCTCCTATCTCTCCTGCTGTCCCCCTCAGCAGTGTATTTCAGTAGAACCACCTGTTCTACTACCCACTCTGTCTCTGGTGAATCTTCTCATCCAATGCATCTTCCTCTGGCTTATACCTCAGTTGTGTGCAAAAATAAGTAAAAATAAAATCTTAAAAAAAAATTCTTTAAAAAAAGGGGAGGGAGGATGAAGTCACTATGTCAAAGAAATATATGTAGCAAGTTCATTGCAGCATGATTTACAATAGTCAAGACATGGAAATAAACTAAATGTCCATGGATTACAAGAAAAAGTGGCATAGATACTACTCAGATATACATACATTTTTTACAGGGGAAATCTTGCAACTTACAACAAGATGAACCCTAAGGACATTATGCTAAATAAGGCAGAGAAAGACAAATACCATAGGAGCTTCTTGCATGTGGAATTAAAAAAAAACTTAGATTACACCTCATACAAATACTTTTCAAGAAAAAAAGAGAAAATAATGCTGCGATACCAAAAATACAATCAAGCCCATACCATTTTTTATAATTCATAAATTTCCTAGGAATGTATGTAATGGCAGTTTTTGGAATAGCAGTTTGCAGGTAATCTGTTTAACCCAAATTATATTTTTTACAGTTTTATTGAGAAATAATTGACATATATCACTGCATTAAGTTTAAGGTGTACAGCAAGATGGTATGACTTACATATATTACAAAATAATTATCACAGTAGGTTCATGTAGATTTAAGGAAAAGAAAAAAAGCTGTGAAAATTTTCCTTGTGACAGCTCTTTAAAGTTTACACTCTATAATTTACCTACACATCATACAGCAGTATCAGCTATCATCTTCATGTCATACATTACCTATCTAAAACTTACTCTTAGTAACTTGACCACCTTCTTCAATTGTTCCCCCACTCACCTCTGATAATAATCTGACCTCTTTGCTTAAAAGGTTTTTTTTAAAATTCCAGTATAAATGAGATACTGTAATTGTCTTTCACTGATTTGCTTATAATTTATTTAATCTGCATGAGCTGCAATTTCTATAAAATCCAAATATTAATTTTCTTGAAAGAAAAAAATCACCAGATCCAGCAATTTTACACATTCTTATGTAGAAAGGATGGCAGTTTGCCCCTATTAAATGGGTATATATATTCTAGTTTGACCTGGTTTTCACTAGTGCCCATTAGCTGCTACCATCTATTATCTACTCAATCTCATGCACTCACACTTGCTTGAGTGGCACTTAATTTCACTCATTTTCTTCATAACAAAAATCCTTTTAAAATAAGATAATCAAGAGTCGATAAGTTCAATGAAAAAAGGAAGTTATATCATAAAAGTGCATAAAATTCTGACATTTAACATTTAATATTTTACGTATATGCTTTATTTTTTCCTAAGCAAACAGAATTACAATGCTGTTATAAGTGTCTATCAGCAGTTTTCTATGTCAATAACAGACACATAATAAAGGTTTTAAATATTAAATACTAGGATATATAAACTTCTGAAACAAATATATTTCATAAAAGATATCAAGAAAATTAATTCACATATAAATGTAGACCTGGGCCTAATCTTGGGCCTCCCTGTTGGCACAAGGGGTTAAATTGCAGGGGTATGAAGCTATCCATAGCCACTGCATCCTCTGCTCCCCAGTCAGGGAGGTGGCCCATATGGCTCAGCAGACCTCTCCAGTCTCATCTGCTGCTCCCATCAGCAGTGTATTTCAGTCAGCCTGCCTGTTCCACTCCCCCCTCTGTCTATGGTGAATCCTCTCACCCCCTGCACCTCTGGCTTGGTAACTCAGTTCTTGTATGCAGAAACAAATCTTAAAAAAAAAAAAAGTTTTAATCTTGTAGATTCATACATAAAAGAATTTCCATTTTCAGTAACATGAAGGATGGGAAATGGGCAGTAGGAAAACACAGGCTGCCAAAGACTGTCATTCATGGTAAAGGACATGATGTTTGTAATTAGGCAATAAATAATGCCTAATAATTTATTATATTCAAATAATTATTTGGAAGTTTCACACAGTATGATTTAGTTTACTATTGAGAGCTCAAAAAAAAAAATCCTTTTTGTTTTTTTTAAAATTAAGATTGTGGGCCTCCCTGGTGGCGCAGTCGGTAAGCAACGCTCTATGAAGCAAACCACAGCCACTGCAGCATCAGTTCGATCCCTGCTGCCAGCCAGGGAGGGGACCCACATGGTGCGGCAGTCCTCTCCTGCTGTGCCCGCTGCTGCCCTCAGCAGTGTACTTCTGTTGATCTGCCTGTTCTGCTCCCTGCTCTCAGTGGTGAATCCTCTCACCCCCCCCCCATACCTCTGGCCTGTACCCCAGTGCTTGTATGCATAAACAAACCTTTAAAAAAAAAAAAAAGATCTGCCTACTGGAGGTACATTCTATTAATAAAGTCTTTCTTTTTAAAACAGAATCCATTATAAGAAATGGCATCTTCAGTTCAGAACCAGAAACAAGATGGCAAGTTATCATCTGCTTATGTTAACAAACTGATGACAACTTTCATCCATCTCTAAGTAAAAGCACATATCTAAGTAAAGTCATATAAGTTAAACTAATTAAAACCACAGCATTCTTGAAGATTGTTTTTAAAGAAGGCAACTCATTCACATCAACTTCTTTACCCATTGCAAAGTAGCTGCCAGAGATCAATGGAGAAACAAAAGCAAAATGCTGCAAAACATTTCAATACACTTAAGATTATCAGGCTGCTAGTAAAGGCAATACAAACAAGTTAGCATTCTGGGACGTCAGTAAAGGCAATTATGCTTTCCCACATTATGCCTTTTTAATGTCTCTGACAGTCACAAACAACTAGCAATGGTAGGAATATGATTAAGTGTACAAGCACTTCCTGCATTCTTAAATCCTATAGAAAACTTAGAGATAAAAGCTGTAATGCTGAAAAAGGCTAAAACATAAAATTTGTCAGACACAAAACTGTAGTATATTTATGTCTATAAAGCTTTATACCAAACTTTAAAACAACTGGGATAACTAATACTAATATTTTAACTGTATAATAATTATCCAAATTCTCATAATGATGTTATCTCTGTCTCAGAGATATAACATCCTACCCACCCGTTATTCAATCCAGTAACTCCATATAAAGAATTAAAGGAAACATAGGATAATTTGGTACAATCTTCTCATTTTATAGATTAAAGCAACAGAACTAGATAGTTGAAAAGATTGGCTCAAGACCACAAAAGCAGAGCAAAAGTTTTCTGGTTAAGTATCTTTAACTTCATTACATCAATTAGCTTATTCACAAATAGTCCAGATTATGGTTTATTTAATTTTACTTTCCACCACATTACCATATACAATGACCTAATTAGAAATAAACTTCGAGCTAAAGTTTATGCACAATTAACAGTAACTTAACATAAAATTTGGCTTCATTCATTTAAAAAATCCATGTTAAATTACTCATGCTTTTAAAAAATAACCATTTAATATAAAATATTGATGTCAGTATTAACAGCTTGATGTAGTAATTTTTCAAGATGAGGTTTGTGATCATTTTAAGTTATTTTAAACTAGTGCAAAAATTTCCTGTCTGGCACTAAAAGTACAAAGTCCAAGTTACAGCAATTTTCTCTAAAGTAGCTATAATACTGCCTGTAGTAAATTTCAAGTTGCAAGATTTGCCCTACACAAATAAATGAGGCCTTACTGTACACTGCATTAAACCAGGGCAAAACCATTTATACCTAAATCAAATAAAGCATACTACTACTATTAAAGCTGAAAGAAAAAAAAACAATACCACAATGTAGCAGAGATTTGCAACAAATTCAAGTCACTTTAATTACCTATGGTTACTAAGACAAACACCTTAGTACATTAGGATACTAAAAATGTAATTTTGTTGTAACATTCTATTAGTAAAAAAAAAGGAAAAGTATCTTTGAAAGGCAACATTGTGAGAATTCGCAAAGGTGATCTGATAAATAGCAAAGCTAGCTAGGTCTGTTATGAACGGCTACCAATTTCTCTTTGCATGAGGAATAGATGCTGCTTGAAGAAAAACCTAATTTAAAACATGCAAAATATCAAAAGGACTAAGACCACACTTAGAGGTCAGAGAGACTGCAAGACTACAATAAAAAGCACCAAGAAACTAAAGGCCTTTTAGAAGCTTAAAAAAATATGAGTTCTTCACTCTTGGGGGAGAAAGGCTGAGTTTTCACTGAAAGCAGATTTTACACAGAATTTTATCACACTTTGATAGAGATCATCAGAAAGATTTTCTAACTTAGTTTGTACACTCTTGACAGCAAGAAAAGGCAACTCTGACAACAGCCTGCAAAGAAGAAGAAAAAAAAACCTTAAAAGCAAACAGTTTTTCAAAAAAGGTACAAAAATCCTACCTCCCCCCAAAAAACCCTCATTAGGATCTCAAGGAAACAATAATTCTGAATCATAAAGAAAGTATTAGGCAAGTAAAACGAACTCTCTCTAAAATAAAGGATGCAATTTGTTAAAGACAGAATCGAAACTCGAGTGATTAACATTTAAAAAGAGAGAACGGGGGGGTGCAACAACAGGGAAATGAATTTCAAGTTCATAAAAAAACATGGATGAGACAAGCAGCCAATTACTGTGACTTTCTAGATTTTATGGCACAATTTCAAAAATGTTCACGAACACTTCCCATCATCGTCACAAACTGGCAAATTACTAACCATTCTCCTTTACCAAATGGGAATAAAAACTGAGACAAACAAGTCTCGCCCCCCACCCCCCAATGTGGTTTCAGCTAACCAAAGTAAACGAAATCTCCCTACCCCCGAATTTTCGAAACACTTAAATTGTTACTTGGACGAATTTGTGATCGCTACTGCAAAAACTTGCTCCTGCTCATAAAGTATTGTGGGCAGAAATGAAAATCAATGCACAAAATGGTGCTTTTGCAGCATTTACCAAAAGATGGGTAATTCTCCATTCTCGCGGACCTCAACTTAGCTCCTTAAAAAATTAAACAAAACCAAACCGCGTACTTCCCCCCAGAGGCATATGGAGCTCCGAAGCGATCACCTTCCTCCAAAAAATTATTTCCTCCTAAAAGGCCTACGTTGTTACAGCTCTTCTGAAACCAAGAAATTTCGACGAAGAGTACAGCTTGGATTTCAGTTTTAGGAGAAAGCTCAACTAAGTGGCCGGTACCACTTACCTATGCCCAGCAGCCGCTGTAAGTCTGAGAGGAAAAAGGTCGGAGTAGGAGGAAAGCCTGCCTAAACCTCTGATCTAGGCTTCTCGCCCGCCTCTCCAATCCTAACCCGACAGGGCGTTAGGTTACGCCTACCCCTTCCCCACTAACCCACCCACATACCCTGCATTAGTGCTCAGTCTTGCGATTTTGAACCATCAAAAATCGCCCCGGCTCCCTAGAGTTCAGGCCGCCGTCGCTGCCGCCATATTACAGCTTGTGCGGCAAAATGCGTCAAGGAAGGAGATGTGCGCCCAAGTGGAGAAGGCGGGGGCTGGTGGTGGGGGGACCGTTTCCCAAACCCGGCGCTAAGCTGGAAGGCTTCTCCAGCTGCAAAGCCTTCGCCGCGGTACTTCGGGACCCCCTCGGTGACCAGGCATCCTCGATACCTCGAGGGGAAAACGGTTAGCTCAGCCGGGCCTTTCGCGCCGGCTCCGCCCCTCTCCTTGGGCCCTTCCCGCTCTCATCTCCCGAGACTGCTGCAAAAGACGCCGCGGAAACACAGGTCTTGCCCCACCTACCTGCACCGGTACAGTCTCCTCTTCTGGGGGCCGTGGGCCTTTAAAGCGCTTCAAATCTACCGCCGCCAGAAAAGGCGCTAAAGCCCACTAACCGCCTCCCTCCCCCACAACCCAGTCCCAGCGTGGAGGGGTAGCGTCGCCCCGGAAATACGTCTCGGGTTAGTCGACGACATTTCCCGGCGTTCTCTTGCTTGCGTCACCAGGGCCCTCGGTGGAGATTTAGGGTGTTGATGTCTAACTTATGGCTCATTCTTTATGTGTGGCATGATTGGGATGTTTGTGATCGTCTGCTATATCGTTTATGAAATGAAGTGCTTCGTTTGGTAAATCTCTTTTGTCCTCTGTAAGGATACTGGGAGATTCATGAGCCTGTGATACAGGTTGTAAGAAACAGACCTAAACAAAGTGCTGTTAAGGAAATTACAAAGGACGGTCTTTGTTGTTTTCTAAATACTTTCACATCTGCATCATGATAAGGTTATTCTTAGTTTCTAGATAAAGAAATAGAGGCTCAATTCACAAGCATTTTTCCTAAATATTAAAGCAAGTCTTTGATCCTCTATGGGGGGAAAAAAAAACAACAGGACTTGTGATGTTAATGATGGAATTAAGAGGTGAGAGTTCTGGATTATGTCAGAAACAAATGCCCATTGCTGTTGAGGGATGGTGAGTGAAGGAAAAAGAGGCGATTCTTGCGGGTTTGCGGTGTGAATGTATTTTAGGAGAACTAGTTAGGGGGATTTAACTTTTCTTACTGTATAAAATAGCGTAACGAGATCATTTCTAATTTTCACTCATTTCTGTTAGGTAAATTAAATAGTAACGGTTGAACATATGGCACATGTAAGAGACTTGACAATTTTTACACAGTTGTAAAACAGAACAAATTATTTTCTTCCCCTGTTGAGACATACCGTTTATTGCAGGTGAGTGGTATACTATACTAACTGGATTTTCCGTTAAGTGGATTTACACTTTGCGATGAGAGGTACAATTCTCCAATATATTTTTTTAAACTCTGATTTTTATTAAGTATTAAGGATAGCTTACTTTGAGCATTAATTAGAGTTTTGTTCCACTTCCTTCAGAATGTATTTTAATTTAACTAAAATACAGAGTAGTTTACTTGATTTCTATTTACCTGTAGAGGTAAGGTGTAGGTAACATTTCTGTTATATTATGTGTTCTCCCTTTCTTACCCATTCAGTCAGACATTTTTTGAAACTATATGAAATAGGTAATTAAAGCATAATTAACATTTTGAGGTATACAAAGGCAACAATCTTGTCTGTTGAATATGATATACCATCTTCCTAGAGAAATAGATATGAAGTGACTGTATAGTTTTTTTAGTAGTAAAATATTAACAAGTGCTTATTAGATTTAGTGGACATGTTAAATGGTCAGATTTTAGGAGATTCTTGGAAAAAGTTTTGAAGAGGCATTACTAATTTTAGTTCAGGGGCTGGTAACAAGTACTGAGCTGTAACAACGTTTTTACTCCTCATTTCTTAGGAAGAATTGTTTCTTTTTTAAAAATTAAGTTTGTTGGGGCCTCCCTGGTGGCACAATGGGCTAAGCAACACACTATGAAGCAAACTGCAGCCTCTGCAGCACTTGTTCAATCCTTGCCTGGGCCTAGGGAGTGGACCCACATGGCGCAGCAGATCTCTTGCCTCACCCACTGCTCCCCTCAGCAGTGTGTTTCTGTAGATCCATCTGTTCTGCTCCCCACTCTGTCTCTGGTGGATCCTCTCACCCCCCACATCTCTGGCCTGTACTCTAAATAAATCTTAAAAAAAAATTAAAGTGGGCCTCCCTGGTGGCGCAGTGGGTTAAGCAACACACTATGAAGCAAACTGCAGCCTCTACAGCACAAGTTCTATCCCTGCTGCCGGCCAGGGAGGGGACCCACATGGCTTGGCAGACCTCTCCTGCTGTGCCCACTGCTCCCCTCAGCAGTGTACTTCTGTTGATCTGCCTGTTCTGCTCCCCGCTCTGTTTGTGGTGAATCCTCTCACCCCCCACACCTCTGGCCTGTACCCCAGTGCTTGTTTGCATAAATAAATAAATCTTTAAAAAAAATTAAAGTTTGTCACCTTAGTGTTAACATGTCTTTTTTATGATGATGGTTATGGAATGTGGTATTTTTCCCACAATATGTTCTTACTTGGATAAACGAAAAATTGGCATTTTGTGTTGGGTCTCAAATATTTTGAATTGTCATTGGTCTGTGAAATTCCAAATTTCTCCAAATTGATTTTTTATGGATTTATTGTTAGAAGTAAGCTATGTTTGAAGACAGAAGTACCCGGTTACAGAACTTCTTTTTGGAATTATAAAAACATTCTAAAATTGATTGTGATTATGTTACACAACCCTGGAGATAGACACATATATTCAAAGAACAATTAAATTGTACACTAAATGAATGAATTGAATGGTGTGTACATAATTTCTTAATAAAACGATTTTTAAAATTGTGTTCTAAGCAGTCGTGTCTATCTATATGACACAGGTACAGAAATAGAAAATAAGAGTATTTTTATTACCATATAAAAGCGATTTCATATTTGTTGACTATAGTTAAGAAACAAATCTGTGCATTTCTTTTCTATGATTGTTTTCTAATTTCATTTTTCTAAATCTTCGTTTCTGTTGCACAGCACTAAAATAGCTGTGTTCCTTGGGCTCCAAGAGAACTTCAGATAGTTGCAAAATACTGACGTAAGTTCTTGAAAATTTTAATACATGCTACCCTAGAGGCGCACTCACTGAAGAACTACAATGCCCAGAACCCCTCCCAAATGCGTGGCGACGTCTTTTCCGCAGCCCTCGCTCGCGTTGTCCTCTGGGATATGTAGTGCTGACCTCCGTCGTGCACGCTGTGCTCGTCCGGCATTTTCCCCTGTTTTGGAGATTGACACACCAGAAGAAAGGTGATGTCTCTCGTGGAAAGGTTAAAAAAAAAACTTCTGGGATGTGAGGGAGGAGTGCGCGAGACAACCGAGTCTGTGGTGATCTTTGTTAGGGACAGAAATAGCCTTGATTTCTGACCCATGGTTACCTACATCCCCTGGGAGTCTCCAGAAAAGTTACTGGGCGTTGAGGCCATAACTTACCTGAAAATCAGACCAGGTAGCGGCTGTAGGTTTACTCTTTCACCTTGCACATTTTCTGGTACGGGATGTAGGGTTAGTTTGAGAAACAGAGGCCTCTTTCCGGGTATTGGATATCCGGAGCGCTAAGAACGAGGGTAGGGTAGAACCAATTCACCAGTGACCAGAGAGATCACAGTCATTCATTCGCCCAGTGCTTCTTTTGGCTTGGGGTAAAGGATGCCTGTCACTTGCAAAAGGTGCCGCTGTTTTTACCTGGCAATAAAACTGCTTCAAGATCGAGGCCCAGCTCACTAGTTCCGAGGCTTTTGATTTAATGACTTCCCCCAAGGTCAGTTAACTGTATCAGAACTGGTGCACTTGATATTTCTGCATTCTAAATCTTGAGCTGCATCCCCTTTTAATTGCTGGTAAACACAATCTTGAACATACATTTGCTTTTTGCAGAGTTTTCGTGTATGTGTGTGTCCCAAGTCCACTCGAGTGAAGAATCTGTGCTGACTGCCAAAAAGTAACCAATATTTTTTCATTGTTTTTTCTTGCAATGAGCTTGGCATATCATTAGAGAAGAGTCCGACACATATTGTAATTTTAGTGTTGATTCATTGATATCACAAAGCTGTAAAGAGTCAAAAGAACTGCGTGGTTGATCCAGCTTAACTAGTTCTACAGTACTTTATCTTTTATGAACTACACCTTTTTTATCTGTAATACGCAAATGAATAGCTAATAAGCCCGTTAGTTGAGAGAATTTAATAGGATAATATAGTTTTCTAGTCACTCGTAAAATGTTGAAGAAGTGTTAAATATGCTTTCAAAAATCATTGTTTCTCAACTAGAAATATAAAAATTTAAAATGTAGTTGAAACAAATAATTCTCTTTGGTTCTTTTATTTTTTCACTAAGTCTTGATACGTTACTTAATTTCTTTATACTTACTGACTGAAAGTATTAATCATCTCTCTAATTGGTTAAAGGTTTGTAGCATCAGTAGTGTCTAAATTGTTTGAGTTCTTTAAAGAATACAAGGAGAAAAAAAGAGCAAGAAGTTCAGAAAGCAAATATACCAGAGACCATTTTTTTTGAAAAACATTTTTTTTTCTGAATTAATGGCCATTCTTTAAAAACTTTAATAGTGATATGTTGCTCTTTTATTTAAAAAGCTGAGTTTGGGGCTTCCCCCTCTCTTCTGCCTTAGTCAAATTTAAAAACTTTATGTAAAGTGTAGATTTTGAACACTTTAACGGAGTACAGAAAGAAACCTCTATTCCTGTACATACAGTTTTGGAATAAATTTTACTATCTGCTTCAGACTAAGAACAAAGTGTGCTTAGTACACAAAAAACTTGTTACTTTAATTTGAATTTTGGAATTAACTTTAATAAGATAAGCATAATTATGTTGAACCAATTCTTTTACAGAAACTACATACTGGAATGAAATTTGGATTCATCATGATAGAAGCAAAATACATGAATGAAAAAGAGTTAATTTTATTGTACCAGCATATTGCATCTGATTACTAGTTGCATCATTTTTTTCTTAAGAAAATTTGTAATGTAAATGAAAAGATACCTTTTCCTTAAACTCATTGTTTACAAATATGATTCACTTAAGAGCTCTTTGTCGATTCTCTTGGAGACTGTTTCACTTTCGACCCTACAGTTGTGAACCATTAATAAGTCAGATGAATAAGTGTACAGATGAAGAGCAAATATTTGATTTTATTGAAAAAAACAAAACCATACTTTCAGAAAAGCAAGTGGGATATGCATTTAATATACTTTGGGAGTTTAAAAAGCAGAAGACCAGTCTGTTAAAAAATGTTGCCTGTATCAAAAACCATCCCCAATTTCTTATTCTTCAAAATATAACTACAAAGAAAATAGAATTCATGAATGATGAGACCCTGGTGAATGTGTTATACATCACACAACAGTAAGTAATGTCCTTTTAGGACTTGTGGAACTGTTTATAGTTTATTTTTATATTTTAATTTTCTAAAAATTTCATTAAAGTGAAAAACAATGTGTTTTTCCTCCCTCATAAATATTTTCCTGGTAATATTTTTAGGATGTCTGGGTGATATTGCTTGATACATTTTGGTAAAATTACAATTAAAAAAACAGGAATTTTATCATAAAAGTAGAAAAAAAAATTTTTTTTAAAAGATTTTATTTATTTATGCATACAAGCACTGGGGTACAGGCCAGAGCTGTGTGTGGCGGGGCGGGGGGGGGGGGGTGTGTGTGAGAAGATTCACCACAGAGAGCAGGGAGCAGAACAGGCAGATCAACTGAAGTACACTGC
>JAGFMF010011870.1:17749426-17810475 GCA_019455555.1 Galemys pyrenaicus | reverse complement strand
GGGTCCCCTCCCTGGCCGGCAGCAGGGATCGAACTCGTGCTGCAGTGGCTGTGGTTTGCTTCATAGTGCGTTGCTTAACCCACTGCGCCACCAGGGTGGGCCCAACATATTGTTTTTTAGTGATAATATATTGATTTTATGGGTTTCATTTTTCTTCCCTTCTCTCACAGTTATTTGAAAATCAGCATCATACCTGGTGAGATTTCCATCTTGGTCTACACTATTTCCATGCTTTCTCCTTCTCACCTGAATAAAACTGAGTTATCACAAATTGAAGCTGTTTTACCACAGTGTGACCTAAATGACTTGAACGTTCTTGCCACATCTGTTTTAAGATGGATTCAGTATGATCACATGTGTCTGGATAGTATTAATGGGAAGCAATTGAAGCTACTTCAAAAATTAGATCACTATGCTCATCAGAGATTAAGAAAATATAACAATTTGAATCTATTATGGGAAGAACTTAAAACTTTAACGAAAGGAGACTGGTTTGCTGAGTCACTTCTTGAAGAAACAGTTGTTGCTTTACAGAGTATGATGAATGAAATTGATTATGAAAATGTTGCTGGGATTGCATCTTTTATTTCCAGAACAAACTACCTCAATCCTTTGCTACTTGATAGGATTGCCTCAGTGGTCATTCAGAATATTGAAAAGGTAAAGTGGAAATGGCACACATTAGTTTTAGATAGTTGTCAACTCCTAAGGGAACAAATATTTATTACAAGTACTTTGAGAATTTGATTAGAATTTAAAATTTAAAAATTAAACTCTACTTTCTGGTTTAACAATTTGCTATTCCTTCACTTTATGCCTCTTCCTTTAGCAATGCAGATTTGGGGATGACTATCCTTTGGTTCATTTACATTGTGAAGGCCGCTAGTCAAAATTCATTGAATAGAAGGAAATACTTAAAACAATACTAGTTGTATTAGGATTGTAGGATGTGAATGATTTTTGCTTTTCCCTTTATTTTCTATAATTCTGTGATATTACTTTTAGTATTTAAAAACAACTGCATTCAAAAGTATGAGTTAAGTGTGGAAACAGAAAACTATAAGATATCTACTGAATTAAGTATTCTTAAATTTTCAATGTGTCTTCTTATGAATTTATTTCTGCAATGTAAAATGCTGCCTTTTGGATTATGTGAACTGATGTTCACAAAATCTATTGTATATGTTAGAATAAGCCTTTTGGTTAGAGGACAGTATTTCTCACAAACAAAATGAAAGTATTTGGTTAACATGATGACTAGCAATCATTAAGATTAGATAAATTAGATAAAAGATGGATGAATGAAAGAAAAATACATTTTGTTGACTACAAACTAAGATTCTTATTATGATTCTGTGAAATGCACAATAATGTGGAAATTAGTGATACTAATACCTATTCATTTTAATGACTAATGAATTCTGGAACCAAATTTTATATCTAACAGTTAATTTGTAGATTATCTGATTTAGTTTTTCTCACTAGTACATAAAAAATACTAGAAATTACTGGTAGGGCTAAATAGAGAAAGACTGTGGAAAAATTCATCAGTAACAGTAATGCAGTTATAATTTAACCATAGGCATATTAGAAAAAGTTTTCTATCTAAAAGAATAATTAGGTTAAAATTTGGTGAAGTTTAAATATAACCTTGTTTATATGTTTATGCAGATCCATCCTTTTGCAATCTTTGCTGTTACTCTTCCATTCAGCACCATGAACTATGATCCACCTCAAAGGGATGAATTTTTTGGAACTTGCATTCAACACCTTAATTCTTATTTAAGTAGGTATATTGTTTCATAATACATTGTTGTGCCAAAGAGATTCCTTATTTATTTATTTATTTTTAAGAATGCCGTACTTTCTCTGCAGCCCAGCTCTGGCAAAAACCAGGGTCCCCAGGCGGATGAATGTATAGGGAAAGGGGAAGGGGGTGAGAAATTTTTTTTAAGATGTATTTTTGTTTATGCATACAAGAACTGGGGTGTAGGCCAAAGGTGCATGGGGTGAGAATATTCATCAGAGACAGAGTGGGGAGCAGAACAGGCGGATCCACTAAAATAACACTGCTAAGGGGAGCAGGGGGCAAAACAGGAGAGGTCTGCTGTGCCACATGGGTTAGTCCCTGTAGGCATGGAACTCATGGCTGGAGATAGCTTGATAATGTTGAGTCTTTAACCACTGTACCACTAGGGAGGCTCAAGATATTCCTTATTTAAAGGGTGACCACAATAATCATGAGTTCTTTACCTAAAAGTTGTTTTATATCCATTTTTGAAACTTTATTATTATGAAAAATGTCAAATTTATGAAAAAAAAGGGAAAGAATTGAATAGAAACACATGCTCACTGGGTAGATTCAATAATGTTAACATTTTATCGTATTTGTTGTGCTGTTTATCTCGCTCCATCTCATTTCTTTCTGAGTTATTTCAAAATAAGTTGTTGGCATTGTAGCCCTTCACCCCTAATTACTTAGGCATAGACCCCTAAGAATAATGACTTCTGTGGTACCACACTACTTCTATCACACCAAAGAAAATTAATAGTCACCTAGTATATAATCTCTTTTCAAATTTAAATCTCCTTCATTATTCCTCACATGCCTGCTTCCAAAGTAGCTACTCTAAAAGGAATCATCAAGATTTATTCATTGTTATTGGTTGCTGTCTCTTTGGTCCCTTGCAGTTAAAACTATTCTCCAGGGTATGTTTTTGTTCTTTTTTTTTTTTTTAAAGATTTATTTATTTATGCGTACAAGCACTGGGGTACAGGCCAGAGGTGTGGGGTGGGGGGGTGAGAGGATTCACCACAGAGAGTGGGAGCAGAACAGGCAGATCAACTGAAGTACACTGCTGAGGGGAGCAGCGGGCACAGCAGGAGAGGTCTGCTGCGCCATGTGGGTCCCCTCCCTGGCCGGCAGCAGGGATCGAACTCGTGCTGCATTGGCTGCGGTTTGCTTCATAGTGTGTTGCTTAACCCACTGTGCCACCGGGGAGGCCCCTGTTTTTGCTTGGCATTGACTGGGGTAAAGTCAATTTCCCCCTAACTTTGTTGTCAAATTTTTCAAATACACAGGAATATAGAAATAACACTATGACAAGTATCTGTATTTTTATATACCCACATCTAACCTTGGAAAAATAATTTCTTGCCACATTTTCTGTGTGTATGATTAACCATTTGAAATATTTCAGGTTAGGGGCCTCCCTGGTGGCGCAGCAGGTTAAGCAACACACTGTGAAGCAAACCGCAACCACTGCAGCACGAGTTCGATCCCTGCCTCCGGCCAGGAGGGGACCCACAAGCCGTGGCGGACCTCTCCTGCCTCACCCGCTGCTGTCCTCGGCAATGTGTTTCAATCAGTCTGCCTGTTCTCCTCCCCACTCTGTCTCTGGTGAATCCTCTCACCTCCCTGGACTCTGGCCTGTACCCCAGCTCTTGTATGCATAAATAAATAAATCTTAAAAAAAAAATTTCAGGTTAGAAGGAATTCTCCTATATATCAGTATCACACTTAAGAAAACAGTGACCACCTACTACCTACTCAGCCTATAATCAGACTTTTCCAACACACAAGAGCTGAGGTCCAGGGAGGTGAAAGGATTCACCAGAGATAGAGCGGGGAGCAGAAGAGGCAGACTGACTGAAACACACTGCTGAGGGCAGCAGCAGGGGAAGCAGGAGACATTTGCTATGCCATGTGGGTCCCCTCTCTGGCCGGCAGAAGGGATAGAACTCGTGCTGTAGTAACTGCGTTTTGCTTCATAGTGTGTTGCTTAACCCACTGCGCCACCAGGGAGGCCCCCTTTTAACACTTTTTTGAAGCAGATTAACATTACGTGTTATATCACTTTTTCCTTGTCTTTTTTTTTGATTTCTTATTTTTAATGAAGTAGCATTGGTATACATTGTTGTGTTTTAAGTATACAGGATCTTCCCCTTAGGTTTTGTTACCATGCTGCACTTACCATCAAAACACCCACAGTCCACCACCATAGTCTGTTGTCTTCCCTGCCTTTTGTTCTCACCCCTCCCACTCTGGTAGCCCAAGTTCTGTAGTCAGCTTTCTATGGTTAGTTCTTAGTTTGGCTTTATTTGAAACTTTAAGTGACATCATTCCATTTTTTACCATCTGATTTGTTTTTCTTAGTGTAATCCCTTCCAGCTCCAACTATAACTGCAAATGGCAGGGATTTATGTTTTTGATAGCTGAGTAGTATTCCATTGTGTACCACATCTTCCTGATCCAGTAGTCTGTAATTGGGCATTTAGGTAATTTCCATAGCTTAGCTCGTTAACAGTACTGTGATGAACATGGGAATGTATGTTTCCCTTTGATTTAGTGTTTTTGTCTTTTCAGGTAGATTAGGAGTGAAATTGCTGGACTGTATGGCAGGTCAATTTTAATCTTTTGAGTAACCTCCATACTATTTTCTACAGGGGCTGGACCAGTCTACATTTCCACCAACAGTATAAGAGACTTCCTTTTTCTCTACATCATCTCCAGACCTTCTTGTTTCTGGTCTTTTGATGTGGACCATTCTCATGGGTGTCTCTTATTTTATTTTTTTTATAAGAGAGATGGCCATTTATTGTGGATTGTGCCATAATTTGGATTTGTTGGATTGCTTTCTTTGAACCTGCTCTTCTATCTCCTATATTTCTAGTAAACTAGAATTTAGGTATGGATGTTTGATTTGATACAGATTAAACATTTTTAGCAAAAGTGGTTTATATATGGTACTGAGTAGTTGATATTTCTATCACATCAGACATGCATAGTATTTAATAGTTTCTGTCAATTTTAATATTTTTTTTAAGAAAGCAAATGTTTTATGGGCTTTAATTCATTGTTGGAAAGGTTACTTCTCTGGTGCTGATTATTATATGTCTTTTAAAAAAAATCTTTAGTTTTTCAGTGCTGGAAAAAATAATTACTCCTTTCTACTGTTGACCTTAGCAGAAATAGTAGGTGAGGCTAACAAAGGCAGGAAATTACTTTTTTTTTTTAACTCTTTATTCTTTACTTTGGGTCCTGAATGGCATTTGGGAGTTTTTGGCCTTCACTAAGTAGGATTTTGTGGGGCTTCTCTTTTCAAACCCATGCTTCTTACTTGTGAGTATGGTGTGGATGTTTTATAAGTGAAATATGTGGCCTTTTCAGTCAGTATTCCCCATGTACTCATTGTCTAGTCACTGGAAATACAAAGAGGATAAGAACAGATAGACTGTACCATCACTGGGTTTATTTTCTGCTGGATGGAGACTGGGATAAACAATTAACAAATGTTTAAGATTAGGTGGTGGTAAGTATTCAAACATGCCAGAGCAGGCTAAGTGTGTGGGATGGAGCTTGCAGGGGTCAGGGAGTGAATGGGATGGAGTGCTATTTAGATAAGGAAGTCCTCCAAATGCCTCGCTGAGTTGATATCATTTGACCGTGGACTGAATGAAGTAAGGGCAAGTGAACAGTGTCAATAGGGAAAAAGAATCCCAGGACAAAAAAGTGCCAGGTCCTTGAGAAAAGGAACATTTTTGGTTTCTTCCAGGAATAGCCAATTCAGTGTGGCAGAAATGAAATGAGAAGACTGTTCAGTGGGAGATATGGGTGGAGAGATAGCCAGAGACTAGTTGCCTTTTTGCTGAGCCTGTTGAATAAGAGTTGCCCATCCCATTGTCAACTAAGTCACAGATACTGAGAATGTCCATATTAGGATAGGCACTGTATTTGGGTAGGTTACTGTAGACATATAGCCTTTAGTTAGGCTGGTGTGAGACCAAGAATGGGTGTGCCATGCTCATTTTTTGGTGCATTTTTGTGGCTCTTACAGAATAGATAGCATCTAGCCATATCTGATACTACTGTGTCTGCTAATAAATGCTTAAAATGGGTTGCTGTGATCTGTTTATGTTTTACACATATGTGGGTGTGTGCATGCATGACATTCCATATACCCAGCTATATATGGAAAGATAAAACTTGAAACTGAAACTCAGAGTGTACTGTCCTAGTAGTTCAGTTGTGTGTTGGCTTCCATAGCCTCCAATATGACAAGCAGGCCCCTGCACTCAGGCCAACCCTTTGCACATGACACACAACTGAACTACTAGGAGGAAATGAGAGTATATCACCTCTCATATTCTTCAAACAGAGGTATAGGAACATTCTTTTTTTTTTTTTAAAGGTTTATTTATGCATACAAGAACTGGGGTACAGGCAAAAGGTGTGGGGGGTGAGGGAATTCACCAGAGACAGAACCGGGAACAGAACAGGGAGATCAACAGAAACACACTGCTGAGGGCAGCAGCAGGCAAGGCAGGAGAGGTCTGCCGCACCGTGTGGATCACTTCCTTGGCCGGCAGCAGGAATCAAACTCGTGTTGCAGTGACTGCCGTCTGCTTCATAGTGCATTGCTTAACCCACTGCGCCACCAGCAAGGACCCCCCCCCCTTTTTTTTAATAAATCGTATTAGAGAATAAATGTTGAGAAGTATAGCTTGACTTTTCACAGATGTACTGAAAGAATATTTGGAAAATTCTTGGAGAATAACCAATGTAGTAATATTTTTCATTTTTTAAAAATAAATACTGGTTTTAACACATCAGTTTTGCTGGTAGAAATTGTCACTATTATCCTTATTTATGACTTGATCTTGCTTTGTTAAACTCAGCAAATATCTAAAAGACTTAATGTCTTTTTTTATCTTTTGTCAAAATATTGCTACCTATAGGGCATTTTAGATGACCCTTTTCCTCCCATTTCAAATGTCTCTCAGATGAGGCAAGTCTGCTAAGTAACCACAAGCCTTATACTCTGGGACATGGGCCATGCTACTGGGTGACAGGTAAGGGAAGAGGTGCCAGGTGAAATCTGAGCTTCATTCATGTGTACAACTCAACCTAGTGAACTGTCTGAGATCCCTAGAGAGCAGTGCTATATAGTAATCCAGGCTCTGGATCTAGACTGTCAGATTTTCTCACCCTCCCTTTGCTAACAGTGTGACTTTGGGCAAGTCATTTCATTTCTCTTAACTTCTATTATTTATAAAGTGAAAATGGTTCTATTGTCTACTAGATTAAGATATAAATAAGTTCATACATGTAAAATGCTTATGATACCTCACACTATTATTATCAGCAATCCATAGAGCAAGGTATAAATAAGTTCATAAATGTAAAGTGCTATGATAGCTATCACTATTATATTATTATCAGCAATACATAGAGACTAGAGTCACATCCCTTTTTTATATAGACTGTTGACCTTCCATTTTGAATTCATTCCTTTTCAAGGTTATTTTAAAAATCTTTTTGTGGAAGTATAATATATTTAATATATAATTAAATATGTGTAATATATTTACACATAATTAGTATATAGTATGAGTTATACGAATTAAATCACTTAAGGATCAAAACCCAGACCAAGAAACAGTATTACCATTTTCCAGTATTACCTCTCCTGCCTGCCTTTTCCATCCTACACCTCTCACCCACCAGTTAACTACCAGTATGACTTAGTTTTCTTAAGGATGTATCTGTACTATTTTTTTAAAATCTAATTTTACTTTAATAATGTATGTATTTATATTTATGTGAGGTAGTTATACACTGTAATTTAAAAAAACTCTTAATTTTGTTTTAGGTAAGTTAGATCCTATTATGTTAGTGTTTCTTGGTTCCTCATTGGCCACACTTGAATATTTTCCAGAAGATTTATTAAAGGCAATTTTTAACATCAAATTCTTAGCCAAACTGGATTCTCAACTTGAACGTATGTATCTACATTAATTTATTAAATTACCACTTGTATTTCATATAGAAGTTTCAGCTTTACCTAGACTGTTAATTTAATTGGTAACAATGTTTATAGAAGTATTTCTTGGAAAACACAGAACAATATAAAGTAGAAAACAAAAGATTACGTATAATCTTACCACCAAAAGGAACTACTGCTTTCAGTGTTTGGGGCTATTTCATTTTTTTCTGTATCTCTCCTCTTTTTTTTTTTTTTTTTTCAAAGATTTTATTTATTTATGCATACAAGAACTGGGGTACAGGCCAGACACACGGGAGGTAAGAGGATTCACCAGACAAAGCAGGGAACAGAACAGGTGGATCAACTGAAACACACTGCCAAGGGCAGCAGCGGGCGAGGCAGGAGAGGTCTGCTGTGCCATGTGGGTCCCCTCCCTGGCCGGAGGCAGGGATCGAACTCGTGCTGCAGTGGCTGCTGTCTGCTTCATATTGCTTTGCTTAATCCACTGCGCCACCAGGGAGGGCCCTCTCTCCTACTCTTATGTGTATGTTTATAGAAATGTATTTTAAAACAAAGTTTGAATTATATAGTGTTGCCTTGCCTTTTTTCTTTAAACAATTTTCTATGCCATTAAATATTTCTTAAAATATTTTTTGATCATGATTTTTTTAGTGTCTGTCTACAAAATTTATTTATCTTGTAGATTATTTCCAATTCTTCATTATTATCAATAATGATTATTAAATGGCAAGCGTTGACCTTGTTTGTTTCCTTTGAGTGAAAATTCAAAGGATTTTCTAAATGAAAATTTCTAGTTTCCTTAATGAAAATTCTTTGGTATAATTTTTTTAAATGTAGTTTTAGCATTTATAATTAGTGAAAACAATATAGGAGCTGTTCCTAACCATGTAGCTAGACGTAATAATTTAAAAATATAAAGCATATGTGTGCAAATGGAACTGCTTTATTATGTGAGAATAAGAATTACAACCAATAATAAAGAGAAATAAATGTGAAAAATTGGGTTGTCTTTGCTATGTCCAAGCTACTAAGATCTATTAATACTTTATTTTTTATTTCAGTTTTATGTTCATCTCTAAGTATGAGAGTCCAATTTCGTCTTATGGAATTAAATAGAGCAGTCTGCTTGGAATGTCCTGAGTATCAGATTCCATGGTTTCATGACCGTTTTTGTCAACAACAGTATAATAAAGGTTTGAGTTTTCTTTGGGTGAGATGGTGAAGTTTAATTCTATCAATCAAGTACATTGTTAGGTAGTACATTGTTACATTGTTAAAGCTAACCATGACACATGAGAGTTCCCAATGATCTATTTAATGGAACCATTTTGTAACTAACATTTGCATTATGAGAATTTCTTAATATTTAAGAAATGAAGTCCCTTTCAGTACAGAGCAAATGTCTTGTACTGAATTCAGTGTTATTGTGTATTATATTACAATGACACACTTGTTGGAAATTTATTTTTTAGTTTATAAAATTGGAATGATTTTCACTCAAAACTGATTTTAAGTGAACTAATTATTTTTATCTTCATAAAGATACTGGCAGCATGAGTGGAACACAACAGCATTTTTATAAAATGTTAGCAGAGCTACTAGGAGGAATCAATTATGTAAAACCCTCAGTTCTTACACCTTACTACCACATAGTAGGTAAGTTTTTGGTAAGTTATTAGCTTTTAGAAGATCAATAATTTAAATAGAATCAACTCCATTCATTTTTTTTTGTGTGTTGTTATTTGTTTTAATATTTTTATGATTATATTTATTATAGAAGGTTTCAAACATATAAAAAAAAGTAGTGAGAATAATATCTCGTCCAACATCAACTGCTGTCAACATCATTCACTAGAATCCCAACTGATTCTTCTGAAGCAAATCACAGATTTGTATCATTTCAGAATGTATATCTAAAAGTATCTTTAAAAAAATATAACTGGGCCTCCTTGTTGGCACAAGGGGTTGAGCACTGCACTGTGGGGCTTCTGTAGCCACTGCAGCGTGAGTTGGATCCCTGGCCAAGGAGGGGACCCACATGGCGCAGCAAACCTCTCATGCTTTGCCTGCTGCTCCCCTCACCAGTATATTTCAGTCATTCTGCCTGTTCTGCTCCCTACTCTGTCTCTGGTGAATCCTCTCACCTCCCCCCTACCCCTGGCCTGTACTCCAACTCTTGTATGCATGAATAAATAAAATCTTTTTTAAAAAGAGCATATATATACTTATATATATGAAACCACAGTATACCATCACTTTACTTCAAGGTCATTCATGTTAATTCCTTAGTGTCATGTAGCTTGTCACTGTTCAAATGTCTCAATTTTCATTTATGTATTTTATTTTACAGTTTGTTAAAATTGGGATTTGAATGCTGTTTTTGGTTGATTTTTTTTTTAAAGTTCTACCTTACGTTTTTTTTCATGATTTATGAAAAAAAACTTTTTTTCATTCTGAACTTCTCCAATTCACTATTTAATATTTAACATGTTCCTTTATCCCTTTTTTTCCTGTTAACCTCAAGTTTATTCCATTCAGATTAGGTTTTGGGTTTTTTTTTTTAGACAGGCTATTTTATAAATGGTGTGTTCTTACTGCCTCACATTAGAAGACACAGTATTGGTTGTCTTCTTTTTACATTAAGATTCATCAGCAGGTTTGTGAGTTGTCAGTTCATCCATTAGAAAGTTCTCCAATTAGTTTTTCAATTACTGAATTTATCAGCCATTAAAATCATTGCCTAAAGCTATCATTTATTAGAGATAAAGTAGCAATAGTCTACCTCTGTCATTCCTTTTGCACTTATCAGCTGGAATTTGTCTAAAGAACTTTCCCATATTATTTACACTTAAGTACACTTCATGTAGGAAAAACAGGATGCATCCTTGAATTTTTGTCTTTAATAGTTTTGAGTTGACTTGTTTTCCTCCGAATGTGACCAAGAAATGTAAAGTGATTAAAAAAAAAAACTCTTTAATGTGATTTGGCTTAGCCCAATGCTAAATACATCTCCATGCTAAGTATAGTTTAATAATACTTAATGATTGATTTTTTAAAAAAAGATTTGTTTATTTATACATACAAAAGCTGGGGTACAGGCCAGAGTCCAGGGCGGTGAGAGGATTCACCAGACAGAATGGGGAGCTTAAAAGGCAGAAAAGGCAGGGAACCTGGAACTTCCCCCTTTCCTGGGGATCACTCTGTTACAATAATTATTATTGTTTCAATCAGACACTCAAAGAAACAGTTTGGTGTAAGCACATTTCATGTAGGGCCCGTTGGCTCCATTTGAATAATTACATTTTTGGGGTGCCTAACTTCAACTTTTTTTTTTTAAAGATTTATTTATTTATGCATACAAGAGCTGGGGTACAGGCCAGAGTCCAGGGAGGTGAGAGGATTCACCAGAAACAGAGTGGGGAGCCGAACAGGCAGATCCACTGAAACACACTGCTGAGGGCAGCAGCCGGCGAGGCAGGAGAGGTCTGCTGTGCCATGTGGGTCCCCTCCCTGGCCGAAGGCAGGGATTGAACTCCAGCTGCAATGGCTGCGGTTTGCTTCATAGTGCATTGCTTAACCCACTGTGCCACCAGGGAGGTCCTTAATGATTGATTTTTATTGATTGATTTTCAAAGAAAAGTACAATGGACCAGATCTTATAAATTAAGTTGGATAATTAGGGAAGTACATTGTGCTTTTCATGTGTGTATATATCCATATATATGCATTTGTATGTTTATTTAGAATATATCTTAAACTTTTACCTGTAAGAATTTAGTTAATTCATACTGTTTATTCCTGTCCTTGCTTATAGATTTTGAGTGTATCTTAGATAAAAGAAAAAAACCTCTTCCTTTTGGGAACCATAATATAACTTTGGGAAAACTGCCAGAAACACACTGGGAATCAAATACTCAAATAGATGGATCAAGGCTGCCACCAGGAGCTGAAAGGTAACTTATTTCTTAGTTTCAGATTTTGTCACTTAAATGTTAAATTTGGCATAGCTTGATGAATTTGGTTAGCAAAGATTCAGTGTGACAGACTCTGTTTCTCATTTATCTCATGCATCCTACCTTTGTACCTTTGCTTTGCTTTTGTGTCTTCTGCCTTAATGTCTGTCCTTCATTGTCTCAAGCCATTGTGTTTAACTAAAGTGCTAACTTTATGTTTGTCTTCAGTGAAAGTAAATAGTGTCTTTTTCAAGCCACCATACCTCTCCACTTTCCTGATAGCACTTAGCTACTTCTTATGCTGCATTATAGTAACTTAGTATATATCATATGTTCTCTGTTAGAATATAAGTTGTTACTTCATTTTTTGTGTCCCTTACAGTGCCTTCCATATGGTGGGTACATAATAAATATATACTAAACAAAGAAACAAATGGATAAAAGCACGAGGAGGATATAATTTTACACAACTACTAACAGTTGTCATCACTTACTAATTTAAGTGGAAAAATAACTTGTCATGCTCATTTGTGTTTGACTTTTGTTAGTTTGTAAAGAATCAGCCTTGTTCCTGAAAGTCTTATAAGTATTCAGTTGCTCACTTTGAGTTCTGACCTACTATTTATTTTTTTAATCTTGTGTAGAATTGCTTTGGAATTTTTGGATTCAAGAGCTTTTTGTGGAAACATACCTCACTTAAAAGGAAAATCTGCTATGAAAAAACGACATTTGGAAATTTTGGGCTATCATGTGATTCAGGTATGAAAATCCTCATATAATTTACCCTTTAAAAAATCCAGACATACTGACTATACATCTTTCCTTTTAGTGGGAAAGTTTTAGAACTATCTTCTTAATATTAAAAAAGTGATATTAAAATATATCTGTAAAAGAATATCATCCATTTCTGGGGAAGAGTAGCAAACAAAATAAAAGCAAACTGCTTTTATTGTTGATCTGTTGTTTGCATATTTATTATAAGAAAGAGGCACTGTGAAGATGGATAGAGTTCTAAAAGAAAAAGGTTAGTTTATGAATGTAGGAAAGGTACATAGGGGGAAAAACTCTGTTATTGGTACTACAGAACTAGGAGGATAAAAGTAGCTCTGTGTCCAAAAAGGTCTAGGCTTTCTCAGGAAAAAGGGATTGATTTGACTTTTGTAATGGGCTCAAAAACTATGCTATGTTAACTGATTTCATAAGGTTTCTTTAGCGCTGCTTAGTAATGCTTCTAAGTCTTTTCCAGTATTTCTGTTATTGCTTTAAAACTTCCATTCAAACTACATTACCTATTTTACAGATCCCTCATTTTGAATGGAACTCTATGACATTGTCAACAAAGGATGCTCGCATGGACTACCTGAGGGAACGTATATTTGGAGAAGGCAAATCATGATTTTAGTTTTTATTTAAAATTAGTTATCATGTTGTATCAAAAATGATCTTATTTTAATGAGATGGCCTGAATCAAAAAATAATATTGTAGAATTGACTGATTTCAGAATCAACTGAATATTTATTAAAATAAACAGATATTTGGGGCCTCCCTGGTGGCACAGAGGGTTGAGCGCAACACCGTGAAGCATCTGCAGCACAGCAGTGTGAGTTTCATCCCCAGCCAGGGAGGGAACCCACATGGTGCAGCAGACCTCTCCTGTCTCACCCACTGCTTCTCTCAACAGTGTATTTCAGTCAGTCAGTCAGTCAGTCAGTCAGTCAGTCAGTCAGTCAGTCAGTCAGTCTGTCCTCCCCGCTCTGTCTCTGGTGAATCCTCTCACCTCCCATGACTCTGGCATGTACCCCAGCTCTTGTATACATAAATAAATCTTAAAAAAAGATTTAAAAAATTAAACAGACATTTTGCAATGGGATATCTTACTTGAAAGTTGTGTTTAATTTAAACAAATTTAAAATTTTTTAATATAAAAGCTGTGTAGCTTTTAAGAAAGTTAAATAGTGCCAGAAACTGTTTCAGATGCTTGGATACAGCAGTGAATACAATTTATCTTCCATCAGTAGAGTCAAAATGAATAAAAGTTGATATTAAATGCTATAGGGAAAAATTCAGGAGAAGGAATAGGAATATTCTAGGCAGGTATAAGTTTAATCTGGGAAAGACTTACTGAAGTGATGTTTCAGTAAATTCTTAAGTAGGTGAGGCTATCTGGAGAACTTCCAGTTGAGGAATGATCCCTCAAGTACAAAGATCCTGAGGTGGGGATATGTCTGGCATTTTTGAGAATAACAAGGAGTCCACCAAGACCAATGGAAGGTAGAAGTATAATAAAAGGTAAAGTAGATGAGTCAAATAAATATGACCTATATTACTCTGAGAGACCATTGGAGTTTTTCAAAAGGAATAGAGAGCTCACATTTTAATTAGATAACTTTGACTACCATATTGAAAGCAAAAGGATGGCAGTGTGCACTGGAGTGGGTATATATACATGAAAACTCATGATGAGGTCATTGCAATAATCCAGACAAGAAATGGAGACTTTGGTGGCAATGGAGATAAAAGAGAACTGATCAGATTTCTTGGAAGTGTCTTGAAGGCAGAGGCAATAGAATTATCTTACTAATTGAATATGAAGTATGAGAGAAAGGGAGAAGTGAAAGGACATACTGAAGGATTTCAGGACATACTGAAAGAAAGGCTATCACTGCCATTGCCTGACATGGGGATGTCTATGGGAAGAGGGAGGTGAGGGGCAGGGGATCAGGGAAGGATCATGAGTTTGGTTTTAGACATGTTCAATTTTTGTAATGTCTTTTAAATATCTGGAGTTATGAAATAGGCACTTCAATAAATGAATTTGGAGACCAGGCTTCAAATATAAATTTGTAAGTTGGCAGTAGTATTTAAGGAATTGAGATTAGATGAACTCATTAAAATATGATTAAAGGAAAGTACCAGTGGAGGAGAAATCTGAAGACTAAGCTTCAAGGGCTCCAACATAAAGAGATCAAGAGGGAAAGAAGGAACCAGCAAAGGAGAATGACAAGGCAGATTTGCCAGAGAGCGAGAAGGAAAAGTTATAAACCATAATACTTCCTGTAGGCTAAGTAGATAAAGCATTTCAAGGAGGAAGAAGTGAGCAGTAATATCAGATAATGATGATAGGTTAGATAAAATGGGGCCTTGGAAATGTCAATTAAATTTAGCAACATAGAAATCATTGTAACCCTGAAGATTACTTTTGGTGAGCAGTGGGTTTGAAAGGCCTAATGTTTCCAGAGAAAGTGAGAGGAAAAATGAGTTTTCTTATAAATGGAAGCAAGGAAATGGGAGGAGCTGAGGGGGAAGTGGACCTGGTTTGATGCTGTACATACTGAGAAAATGATTTTCTCTGTATTATAACATTTATTCAATAAAAGATTTTAAGATATGTGATATAATCCTTTCTCCTCCTTGAAGACCAATATGTATTTGTGCTTAGCCAAAAGCCTTATTGTAAACATCCACCTGCTAGGGATGTAGGTAATTGTTCAACTAAAACTTGCTGTCTTCTAACTCCATGACCCTCTAAATTCTATCCCAAATTTAGGTTGCTAGCTAAAGTTCCTCAAATCTTCAGCCTCATTTTAAAATGTGTCCTACATGTAATTTTCTCTGCTGATAGCTGATTTAGGCTTCATTGAAGTATTTGTTTAAAATGTCTTAGTGATTTTGCAAAATGTAAACTTCACAAAAATTTGTACAAAACAGAATTAGAACAGTAAAAGTGAGACACTGTCTCCCTCATTCTGAATTTCCTTATAATATTCATTTGCATTAGCTGTTGTGCTAAATTTGTTATCTATTTTTATGATTGTGTCTGATTTCCCAAATAAATGATTGTAAGAACTAATCCCCTAAGTTTTAGAATAAAATTATTAGACTGAAGGTTATAAATTGTTTCCTTTTGATATAAGTGACACTATACTTTGAGTATATGGAGATCTTGACTAACACTGGTTGTACCTTTCATTTATTTTTATACACAAGCTGACTTTCTCTGTACGACATCTGTTACTCTCCATTCTCTAGGCTGCTTGACTGAAATGCTTTTCTCTATATATACTTGCATTTTTATTTGGAGACTTTTTTAATCTTAAAAACTAGGACTACTATAAACAGCATTATTTTTTAAAAATTGAGATATAATTCACATACCATACAATCAGTGCTTAAAAAAGTGATTTTTAGTATATTCACTGGGTTAATTTCAGGGAATTATTAATTTCTGAAATTTCTAATCTCAAAGCATTATTTTTACAACTTAATCTGATTTTCATAGGTCAGCATGTCCTCATGAAAGTAATCACTATATTGCAATAATAGCACTTTCTCCTACAGTTTTAGCACCCAAGCTTGCCTCTCTAGACACCATAATTTGTAACACTTCTACCCCACACACACTCCTTTTAAGTTTGTCTTAATCTATAAGCATCCCTTTACATCTTTTCTCTTTCTAATAATTTATCTGTTGAAAAGTTGTTGCTTTGTTGTTGTGTATTCATGATATATAGGTCATAGTGGTTTTTCTCAATACAGAAGTAATTGGGATTATACTTCAAAGGTCCAAAGTAAAACTGAATTTTGTTAAATGTTTCCATATTTATGGTGGAGAAAGAAGAGCTAGATAAACACTCATCTGTTTTTTATGTAATTGCCTGACAAGTAATCATAGACTATTCCAAAGTGGCCCCAAATCAGGTTTCCCAGAAAATTACATGTGTAAGAATAAATAAATAAATTAATAATAAAAAGTCAAATAAATCTATGAATGCACATGACACCCATAAGCCATGATTAATGATGATTTGCAGAGTTGAATGTGATGGTTGTGAACAAACTGAGGAGTCAACTTGCTATAAACACTAAGGAAAAAGAGTTTGAATGTAGAATCTCACATCCCAGAATACAGTCACCTTAAGTAGCTCTTTCAAAAAGAGTATAGATAAAACTTAACCAAAGAATATATACCCTCCTCTATACCTCCCACTTGCTCCAACTTATATGTGAGTAGTTTAAGAAATGATTCTGTGTTCTAAGTACTCTTGACCATCCTTCCCACTATAGACTCTGTAGTTAAAGGCATGAAGGCTATCATTTACTGATTTTAAATTTCTAAAATTAATTTGAATCAAATGATACTCGTCACCAAAAAAAAAAAGAGAAAAAATACCATTTGAATTTGACTATTTAGACTTTTCCCCTTCAAATGAGACCCATTTATTATAAGCTTTATTATAAGCTTATATAAGCTTTAAATAGCATTTCCATTTATTATAAGCTTTAAATAGCATTTCCAAAGTCCTCATGGCACAAAATCTTTAATAGACAGGGTTCTTGTCACATCTTGAAGCATGAGGGAAGGTTTCTGGTATTTTAAGCATTTTAAAAAATGTTGATGTATATATTTCATTCTTTAATATAATTTGTAATAGGAAACAAGTAGAAAGATGTTCAATAATGCAAATGAAAGGATTACTAATCAACTCAAATTTAGGAACCTCCATTACAAATGATTGAATGAGACAGATTAATAAAATAATATGTTCAAGTTAACATATTTCTTTTTAGAAATGGCTCTCAGCCCTGATTAATACATTAAAAATTCAATGTTGTTCCCCTAAGGTGGGACAACAACTTAGTAATTTCTGCATGAATCTCTGTATAGACTTTTAAAAAAGAATAAATTAAAACCCTATTATGCAAACACATTTCCTCAAAATCTATTGTGGTTTTTCACTTTCTTGATTATAGTTTAGACAGTTTGAAGAGATTTAAACGTGTTGCCAGGCAGCTAGCTCCTGAAGCATAACGTATTTCCTTCAACATCCCAGCCCATTCTTTTTTATCATCTTCATACCTGGTAAAGGAAAAAAAGTAAACAATAAGCAGTTTGTAAGTAGAAAATTTTATAGATTTTTCTGCATTATGCATTCAAATGTAAATATTTGAGAAAACCCTACTCTTACAGAAAGATTCACCTGCCTAATAGAATTACACTTGAATTTCTCCTAAATCATTCTCTAGATGAACATAAGCCTGAACTACCACCATAATATTTAATCTAAATACTTAAGCAGTTAAACCTTTTCTGCTCACAGTATTTTATATAGTATGTATTACAGCAATTGTTATTTTATTTTAACCCCCCTCATTATGTCAAAGATACTTGAGGATAAATAGTTTCTATTATTCACCTTAGAATCATTCTTGCTCCAGAAACTACCAATACTTGGTAGACAGAAAATATTACAAATCATTCTTTGATAAATGGGTATTTAAAATAATAATTTTTAAAATTAGCTCATGCTTATCTATGTTATCTGAATTAATTTCATCAGTGGTACAAATTCTCCTCAGCATTATATTGTGTACTCAGTGGCATTTATTTATTTTTTATTTAAAAAAATTTTTAAAAAGAATTATTTATTCATATAAGAACTGGGGTACAGGCCAGAAGTTCAGGGGGTGAGAGGATCCACCAGAGACAGGGTGGGGAGCAGAACAGGCAGATGGACTGAAATACACTGCTGAGGGGAACAGTGGGCAAGGCAGGAGAGGTCTGCTGCACCATGTGGGTCCCCTCCCCGGAGCAGAGATAGACCTTGCGCTGCAGTGGCTGCGTTTTGCTTCATAGTGTGTTTCTTAACCAGCTGCGCCACCAGGGGAGGGCCCTCAGTGGCATTTATGTAGAGAAAAGTAGACAAAAAATATTTTACCACTAATAAAGAACATAAATTACCTGTACAAAATGTGCCACAACAAATTAAGAGAAAAAGAAAGGTTTTAAATGACCTAATGAAAAAATGACTACATTTTAAACAATAAGAGATTAACAGTGATTAATGAGATTGAAGCATTTGATTCAGCTTGGCCATTTCTAAATAATACAATGATTTAAAGAAAAATTACAGTGGAAAAAAGGATGAAATAATGGAAGACTGGGAAAATTAGGATTTTTGGAAAACAGGGGTAAGGACCAAGAGTGAATAAGTAGTGATTCTCAACTCTGACTACACATAATTGTCTAGCATGCTTTTAAAATATGCCAGTGTAGAAAAAATATATATGTATATAGGTATATCTCTCTATATATACCAGTGTCTTAACGAACATTAAGAGCTTGGGAGGTAGGGAGAGCTTGTGAATTTACCAACAAAAACCTTCCTGGTTGATTCTAATTGCAATCAGGGCTGTGAAACACTGAAGAATGGTGCTGCTAATCAGCTGAACCCCATACCAGCTACTCTGATTTCAAATAGAGATCAAAAATTAAGTTGTATTGGCAGGAGGCCATACTCTACACCAATTAAGTCGGTATCTAGGGGTGGGATCCATGCATCAATATTTTCAAGTCATCAGGTGGTTCCAAGTTTGAGAATCAATAATACTCAGTGGTTCCCACAATAGTGACAGTTGTACCAGAGTACTTGTTTGATATTCAGATTCTCAGGCCTCATCTCAGACCTACTGAAACACTGGACGTGAGGCCCGGCAATCTGTGTTCTTAACAGGCACTCAAGTGCACAATAAAGTTCTGGACCACTTATCTATGGAGATCAAGGAAAGTATGGCATATTATTTACTTCAAAATTGCTTATCAGTTATCTGATTTAATATTTGTTTTTTTTTTCTTTTTAAAGATTTATTTATTTATGCATACAAGCACTGGGGTACAGGCCAGAGGTGTGGGGAGGTGAGAGGATTCACCACAGAGAGCAGGGAGCAGAACAGGCAGATAAACGGAAGTACACTGCTGAGGGGAGCAGCGGGCACAACAGGAGAGGTCTGCTGCGCCATGTGGGTCCCCTCCCTGGCCGGCAGCAGGGATCGAACTCGTGCTGCAGTAACTGCGGTTTACTTCATAGTGCGTTGCTTAACCCACTGCGCCACCAGGGAGGCCCTGATTTAATATTTGATTCAGAAAGTTGGAGTGCATAAAACTTACTTCCATATGTCATTGACTTCAGTGGGTGCGAACTCTTTAGTTTCTAGTTGAATCATGGCAAACCCTCCGATGGCATATAGGGATCCTGCCAGGCTAACCAAGCTGATGGAACTTCTTTCTTGGGGGAATTCAGTCATTATTTCCCATCTAGGAATTAAAATGTGGTCAATATAAAACTTGCCAAATGTATTTACCAAACCATTACAGGAAATTACAAAGATAAAATCCAAGTAGCATAGGTATCCAAAATTAGAATATTAAGCTTACTACTAGAAATAATCTAAATATTCCTTTATTTGAAAATGCAACCATGTTACATATAAAACTCTCAGTATGTCAATGCTATAACACTAGCTTCATGAGCTGTCACCTCCAGCAGTGGTTATCAAATTGCATGCCATAAACAGTGTGGAGTTTATGGCAGTTCTAAAGCTCCTAGGTTAATGTGTGAGATCTCATTTTGAATACCAGTACAAAATTTCAAAATCTGATCTCCATCATTTCTCAAGAAATCTCCAAATCCTTTGGAATAAAGACACGTGATATGGATATTTGAGATACCAAGGTTGGAAATTTTCTTTTTATTAATTTTATGCATCATCTTTTTTTAATTGTAATGGTTTTAGTGGGCATTTCTTAATGTATAGAGCCTTTTGAAATAGGACAAATAAAGATAACATCAATCAAATGAGGTGGACTTATCAAGACTTTAGAATGAGTGAGTCATTTTGATAACTCCTTATTTTATTACCCTGGCATAAAAATTGGACCTCATAGTTTTTCTCTAAATATATTAGCTGTTTTTCTATTTATAAAAATAATATATGTATATTCTAGGAAAATACAGAAAGAAAAAACAAAATCATGAGTAATCATTAGCAACATTTTGGTGTAATTTTATCATTAAAAAATCATATAAATTTAAAAAGCCATTTATAACATGAACAAAACCCAAGAACATCTTTAAAATTTTGAGTGTTATTTCATTAGTTCCCTGTATTGTGAAGGTTTACCCACTTTCTGGAACTGTTCAAAACATGATTTTAAATAATTATTTAAACCCTAGTCCATAAAAGATCCTTGTGATTTTCAGATATTAAAGTCTACTTTATAATAAAGCATACATGGTGCTTAAAAAGTAATAATGGTGTTCTAAATTTTCTTCATTGCTAAACTAGGAATATAAAAACTATATACTCATACAGATGTGAACTCAGAAATTTGAATGTTTTTTATAAGAATATCTGTCAAATATCTTTTCATATTAACTTTAAGCCAATAAAAGCTTAGAAGTACAAATTTTAAGAAAATAATAAAGAACATAAAAGAATTAAACTTTAGAAGAACTCATGTTTACAAATAAGATAAGCTAAATGAGGTGTTTCATCCTTACAGAAACTTTTAGTTAAATGCCACTTTTTGAGACATGCTTTCCTAAATTTATATAATTATTCAGAAGTATCACCTTTGCCCAACTAAATTCACAAAGTTATTAACATGTAAAGACAGATTGAGCATTTCAGTATTAACTTGAGGGTCATATGTTCCAAATTCTATACATGATGCATCAAAATAGTAGGTGTTTTACACATAACAATAGCTAAAGAGATCCAGTGAAGATACTTCTCTTTAATGCTTGACTTCCTGTCCTTCTCTTTCTGTGTCCTAACTAGGAAATTAAATTTTATTCAAAGTTAATAAAAACTAAAAACTGTAGTGATTTATATACTGAGTAAGACATAGCAACTTACTTATTGGTCGTGAGGTCAAAAGCTTCAACTGAAGCTGAAAGACCATCTTCAGTGACACCTCCTGCAATCACAATTTTGCCTTTATGGATTGCTACTCCAAACATAGAACGAGGGGTTTTCATTGGAGCCAGATCTTTCCAGTCTCCTTTTTTGGGGTTGAAGATAAACACCCGGTTTGTACACTTCCTGTAAATATAAAAGACAACAAATGGTCCTTCCAGAACCTTCCCTCTTTGAAGAAGTAATTTCACTCATTATTGAGCTTGGCTTTTCATATGAAATAGAGAATATAAAAGAGGATCAGGAAAACTCCAAAGTAGTCTTAATCTGAACATATGCTATCAAGCAAAGCACAATTCCAAAGATGAGGACCAAAACCATTTTATAACTTAATTATACTACTGGACAATATAGTACCTTTATTTTTGGCACCTCTCTAAAGCCCCTGCAGAGTAAATTGAAATCCAATTTGTTGCTAAACTCAATGGAAGACGTGAATACAGTAACACTATAGAAATTAACCCTGAAATTATAATCTTTAGACATGACTATATTAAAAAAATCGGAAACTTTTTATTATACCTTAGTAACAAAAATATTAAGTTTATTTATTATTTGAATATCCTGGAATGAATCGGCTAACTTAAAAAATAATTAGGTACAAATGAATCTAAATTTATTTAATATGATGGCCCATTCCATTTCTGTGTACTATATATTAACAACGTATTTTCAAAAATCTGGGACTATGGATAACTAGTCATCTGGGCTGATGAGTAATGAGACCAATTTCATATGCTAAACACTACCAGAAAAACCTGGGCTGATCTGAATTACTATTATTAGTATGTTCCTTATGGTTCTGTAAAGTGATCCAGAATTTACTAAGGCGAGTTTAGAATTCCAAATAATAATTGATTAACTTGCTATATTTGGTAAAGTCAGAAGCAAAAAATCCAAAACCTCTAACATTTTGTGAAAACCATTTTTTCTTTAATCTATAAAAGAACAAATATCTGAAGTAGAAACATTTCCTTTAATATTTGACTATGAGTATTTAAAACTTCTTGATAAGTTTTTTCAAATTTACTGGTGATAATTAGTGCAAGTCAGTGCTTACTTTTAGATTATGACTCATTGCAAAGTTCCTGACTTTGGCATTTGTCAAGCAATGTTGTCTTGGTTAATGATATTCTCAAGATTAATATATTCTTACTGACAAGACCTGTATGCTCTTACTGACATATCAATTTCCTAGTCCTAATACTACTTGAAGGAAACAATTTAAATCATTTGGCAAGGAGACTATGTTTCTAAAGTCAGAACACTGCTTAATACAGATATTCCATTCCATTTACCCAGGAAAAATGCCCAAAATAAGATTTTGGACTGAGTGAGTTTGTATCTTTCTTTCAATATTTATTTGATGGGAATAACTGGAATTAAGGAGGATATAAAAAATTTAGAATATTTTATCTTTGAATAAAGATAGATGGTATAAAATCATATTGCTTTTTAAACTCACATTTTCTGTAGTTATCTCTGAATTTTAATTGAGTACTAGTCATTAATTTGTAACTATAGAATATAGTTTTTCACTTATTGATTTTTTACTTCCAAAATATTATGGATGGGAACAAAGTGCCATTTCAGTTTTAGATTCAAAAGAAAAGAGAAAGGAACCCATGTAATAAAAATATCATTTGGTTATAAACCATAGGAAATTTCAGATACTTACTTATCATCTGTCTTTCCTCCTAGACAATATATCATCCCTTTATGTGAAATCACATTATGGCCGTAGACTTTGATTGGAAGTTTTTTCACTTCACTCCATTTTGCAGCCCTAAAGTAAGAAGATAGAAGTTATATGCTTTCTGTATATTTCAGATTATAAAAATATGAATGCTATAGGCACTCATATACCTGAATGCTGAAGAAACAGGAATGTCATGTAAACTTACACAGGATCATAGCATAATACTGAATCCAGCGAAGCCTCTGTTTGTAGGTCTTTGCCTGCAACAACATAGATTTTATCATCTGCCTCTCCAAGACCAAACAGACACCTGGCTGAAGGCAGAGGTGGAAGTCCAACCCACTCAGATGTTATATTATCAAGCTGGAAGAAAAAAAGTACACAAGAAATTGTGGAGCTTGTTATTTAGAAAAAAAAAAAAAGCTATAAAAAATAACTGTTATTTATAGTTTGTTGAATCAAAGTTTTTTTAAGTAAAATGAAACTACAACCAAAGATATCACATTTTACTTTTAAAATTACCAAGAAAAATGAGAAAATCCAATTGGCTTTCCAAAATAGCTGAAAAAAAAAAAAAAACCACAAAAATTGCAGAACTTTAAGGAAGAAAGAGAATTAGATTCACCACAAATTAGTATAGAACTGTGAGGTTTCTTGTTAAATTCTCTTTCCATGTTGCCTGTTCAGGTTTGAAATAAGGAATCATGGTACTTTGAGGACACTGGTGAGAGAGGTTGTCACTGCACTATGGAGTGCCCTTCTCCCTCCCACATGCTATATTTAAACACACTTCCCAAACCGGTTTCTCAGACAGCTGGATCTGTCACTCAGTCCACAAACAACTGGGAGGTTTGGCAATATCTTATTTTTCCTTCAAAAAATTTTTTTTGGTTTTCTATGTTCATTTTATAACAGTTGATATATTCATGTGTTAATATGAATTTCTGTGTGCTGGACTTCCATTGGTACTGAAATACTCTCCTCTTTTCTTTTAACTTGTATTAGGCAGTGACTGCTTGTTTTTGCTGATGCCACTTCTGCAAGCCTAACACAGCTCTCTTCGTGCCCATGAAGGGATTAAATCCCTCATTCCTTTAGTGCTTTCCTTTACCTGAGGTTAGTAAGCCAGATATGGAGAGGTTTCCAGCGATCCCCTACCTGCCCATACAACCTTTACTATCTGCATATATTTCTGCTATCCAATTATTCTGGATTTAGTTCACTTTTCTTTTGTTAAAAGTAGCAGTAGAGAGGACAACAAATCTGCAAGTGTGTTCCTTCAGAAAGCAGTTTTGTTGTGCCTTAATGTCCTAAAATGCAAAGGAATATCAGATGACTTAACTCACATGGAATATAGAGAAACAAAACAAAGGAACAACAAAACAACCTATAGAAAACATGACTATGGAACTGAAGAAGGGAAGGGACAGTGGGAGTGGGAATCAAAAAGGCAGGGGAATTCAGTGGTATATACTGGAGGGTTATGGGTGCTCTGGTCGTGATTATGGTGTGGTAACATACACCTGAACAGGTGTGATTTACCTTAAATTGTACACAGTATTGTAAACCAATGTTGCCTTGATAAAAAATAAAGAAAAAAAAATAAAACAAACCTTTAAATGACTTCCCCTGGTGGGGCTAGCTTCACATTCACTAATTTCATCAACTATATTGAATGTTTTCATTTTTGGGGGGAAAAAAACAACTTCTTTGCTCAAGAAGGTGGTGTGCAGTGCAGTAGAAATAGTAATGGGTAGCCTGTGGTAGGCTTAGTACTCAAAGCATTACAGGTGTATCATTTGGTCTTTCAGGACTGGTACTTCTATCATCTGTTTTACAGATGAGGAAACTTAGACATAGAAAGGTTAAATTTGTGCGAGCTCATAGAGCTTTTAAGTAACATTCAAATGCAAGCTCTATCAATCTGTAGTTTGTTATTTAAAATGGGAACAGCAGTCATCATTAGCCCACGCCTGAACTTCAACTACTCATACCTTATAGTGCTATCTACTGATACATCCTGAGGCTATTCCCAAGAGGTGCTTCCTATGGGAGATCAAACACTAGATGGCTGTCAGACTCTTTTATGGATAACTTCTCATTCTTTTCATCATTTTGGGTTCCAATTTCCTCATCCTTAAAATTGCAGTTTGAACCTAGATGTCTTGGATGATGCTGTTCAAAATTTTGATAAATCTATTAATATTATGAAAAAATCCTTTTTTACCTAGGTAAAATATTCTCATTGTCCATTTAGAACCAAATTTCATATTACACCTAACTTACACATTTTTAAACAGACACAACCCACTAGAAAAACATAAAACCTGAAATTTTCATATATGTTTTTTCTTGTGAGTGGTAAACTTCTTTTAGAATTGGTTGTTTAGATCTTGGAATCTTGTTCCACTATTTGTGCCTTTTAGAAATAGTAAATTTTTGTAGCACAAAGAACAGGAAGCAGGTTTCTTGAGCCAGAAAAGAGGCTTTGCCAATAGAAATGAATTAGTAATAGGTTTATAGAAGAGACTAAAGGTGATATTGTATGTATCTCATTGGATCTATGATTTCTAGGTACCTATTTTTCCGTGTTTTAATGTAATTTCTACTTCCTAGATAGAAATATCGATTTTTAAATTGAATGTTCCCTTTCTGATATTTACCTGAATTAGAAATTAGGGCTTCAGATACTTTTTGGTTTGCATTCAAATCATTATAGCACCTATATATTTTCACACTTCATAATTAACTTTCTTTAACTCTGAAAATTTATATTATAACAATTATATTTTTCAAGACTAGAAAAAGCTGATAAAGGGTAGTATTTTTGTGATTGTACACTATGTCATACTTTGAGAGCATGCTGTGATAGTGGTATGACATTGTATACTCATTTAGCTTTGTTTTTTCAAGTCAAATGCCCACAAAGCTCCAGGTTAGCTCTATTAGGATAGTTTTAAGCCACGAATTTGGGTATTAGTATTGTTAAAGGATAAGCCACTTTATTACAAACAGATAAATTATAATGCACTGATAATATGAAACAAAAATAACCAAGGGTTTATTAGTTTGGATTTGTTTTCTTGGAAACTTCTATGGTTTCACAAAACAGATTAAGTTTAATAATGCCTAGCTAAATGCCTAAGTATGCCTCTGATCCAAATAAATGTGATCTTTGATCATATATAAACTTTTAATAACAAAAATTGAAATATAAACTTTTTTATCATAAAAAATTCTAAATTAATTATATAAGTAATCAAATTAAACTGAGTGACACTTGTGTAGACAGTTTTTCCTAGGGGAGAATCTAAAGTTAGTAAACTATATTTACAAATTCTTTTCATTTTCACCAAAACTATATTTTAGGCAATACTCATAAAAAAATTAGAGATGAAATGCTACCTTCAAGAACTTCAATCATTCAAGGAAACTTGGAAAATCTGATTAATTTCGTCTGTTTTGTAGTGTGCAAAGTATTTTGACTTAGGGAAATACTTTAATCTGTTTTTCAGGAAAAGTGAATATAAGATTACATGTAGTTTTTACTAAAATACTGGGTTTTGAAGGATTACAATCATCATCATCTATAAACATAATATTTTGGGTAAAAGATTATAAAGAAAATCATGTCATCACTTAAATATTAATTAGAAACTCATTTTCACCAAACTTTGTTAAATATTAACAGTTTAATAGACTCATTTAAATATTTCTGTCAGTTCTCTAAGTAGTAAAAGAACAAGGAACTGGAAGAGGATATTAACTAAAATAAAAAGGCAAGCAGCCTGAAAAATTCACAAATAGTTAACTGATGGTAACAGCCTTCCCTTTATGCCTCTGCGTATATAAAAATAGTCTTACCTGGAAGAAGTAGGACTGTAGAGGCTGATCCTTATTTTCTTCATCCACATATAGTCCCCCTACCACATAGACCTGGTTTTGTTGGGTAACAATGCTGGAATGGTTTCTGGGAATCTGCTCAGCCAGTGCAGTAAGGTAGCATTCATTTTCTGTGGGATCATAAGCCACTGCAGCTGTGTCATTAACTAAGAGAATTAGGTCTTTGACAAACATCCCATGCCTGGGAATGTCATTCAGGTAACCAGGAAGTAAATCTTCATCATCCACATCACCATTCACCTCACCAGCTCCAGCCTTTTCTGAATTTTTGCTAGGTTCTGGGAGTTTGCCTCCAAAGGCATCTTTGATAACTTTGATTTTCTTCTGGAGTTCTGGATTGCTTTTAATTATATCATCTTTTTCTACATGATCTTTAAAATATTTTTCTGTCATAAGGCGAAAACGAATACAATCAAACACTTCATTAAGGCTTTTAACCCTGTTTTCTTTGTCTGTTCGCACCCATTTCATTACTGCCTCAAATACTACGTCTTCCTTTTCTACGTTTAGGCTGTCATTCGAAATGACAGAGATCAGTTCCTGTGGAGACAGCTGCATAAAGTCCTCTTCTTTACAAATCTGTACAAAACGATCAGACACGAATTCACGGGCAGAGATGGCGAGTCTCGGACAGTCAAGAAGAAGTCCTAATCTGAGGATAGCTAGACAGTTACCAGGAGCAAGTCTTTTCTGAAGATAAGAAACACAGACAGTGAACACCGAGGGGATCTGAAAGCGGCTGGCCAATGCAAAAATATCTTGCACATTTCCATCATTGAGATCAATACTCGCGGAATACAGGTACTTGACGATTAAATCCAGTACTGCAGGATCCACATTATCTAGGACTACCTCCTTTTTCTTTGCCTCCTCAATTTCAGATAAAAAATACTCACGGAAATAAGGACTACAAGCTGACAAAATCAGTCTGTGGCAAGGAAGACTTTTGTCACCTGCTTTTAGGGTGCAGTCGATGAATTTTTTCTCATCCAGGAGATCTTTTAGACCATCCTGAAGAAGGGTGGATTGGTAAAGCCGCAGTTCCTCTGCAAGTTCCCGCTGGGAATCCATTTTGTGAGTAACCTGGGTAAGGAAGGGGACACTGAAGGCCTTAGTTCCTCGCAGCACACAGGTCTAGCTGTAAAAGGGCAGATCAGTGTGCTTTGCCCAGCTTCAAGCCTTTGCAATTTAATCCCAGCAGCTAAATATAGACACCAACTCTAACAACGGGAATTTAGGAGAGGTAGTTTGGAAAGAAGAGTTATTCTTGCAGCTGTTTTAGACTGAAAGGAACAACTGGAGCTTTTACTCACTAAGGAAACAGCTCAGAAACACAAGATTTAAATAAAATGGAGACATTTAAAACATATAGCATTAGAAGACTTGCTAATAAAGACTACCCTAAGAAAATGTTTATTGAATAAACTGAGTCATAAAATGAGTCAGTCCACTTAAAATGGTTTAGTGACAAGCTAGCTTGCTGAATTAATGATGCAAATGTCAAGAATGTGAGGTGTGTTGATTACTCATAAGCAAGATCCCCTTTCCAAGAATTGTTGCACACAAATTCATTTTCTACTTAAAACATTGGGATATAGAACTTTCTTTTAGAAGTGGAAAACAAGGACTCCCTGGTGGTGGAGGAATTAAAGTTTCAGCTTTATAAAGCTTTCCCCATCCACTGCAGCATGAGTTCAACCCCTGGTCAGGGATAAGACCCACATGGTGTAGTAGACCTCTCCTGTCTCACTCTCTGCTCCCCTCAGCAGTGTATTTCAGTCAGTCTGTCTGTTCTGCTTCCCACTCTGTCTCTGGTGAATCCTCTTACCTCCCGGGACTGTGGCCTGTACCCCAGCTCTTATATGCATAAATAAATCTTTAAAATAAATAAATAAATCTTTTTTAAAAAGTGGAAAATAAAGATTTTTACTTGTGTTATATAACTATGGTTAACATATTTAAAAAGTAATTCCTGTCATAATTGATATATTAAATGGAGAGTAACTGCTAATTTTCTAAGGCATTCTAAATTCCTTATTCTTTTTTTTTTTTTTTAAATTCTAAAAAGTTTTATTGTGGAAACAAAACAAGGAGTGTAATTAAGCATGAAGTTGATAAAAGTACATTTAATGTTACAAAATCTGAGGTAAACTAGTTTATCACCCAACTCTTTTAAAGGGTTTATAATTATTGAAACTAATTTTTATTCTTTTGCAATGATTGAACCTTAGTTACAGGAAGAATACATTAATCTAAATATACATTGTTATAGATATGATTTAGAAGTAAACATACATAAACAGTTGTAATCATCTTTGCTAAACAGCTATGTGAATAATATAAAATATGATTTGCTTAGAAGATATTCCAAACTGTAAGTTTGGAATTCAAGTCTCATTCTGTTACCATTATTCCACTAATATATATATATTGTGGTCAGATGTTCAGTATATTTCCTGTAAAACCATCATAGGATTATATGTACCAAGTAAATTCCTTATTCTTAAGAGAAAAAACTGACAATTGTGAAATTAGCTTATTCATACCCTGCCTTCCTCTAGAAAGGCTTTGATGTGGCAAACAATAAAATGAGTAAAATAAAGGTAAAATGTTTAAAGGAATCATCAAGACCAGAAAAAAAATAGTCAACGAGATGGGGAACCCTATGCTCCGCAACACGTGTCACTAAAGATATTATGATTTTAAATGAAGATGGTTTTAAATTATCTTTAACTTAAAAAGTTAAAAAATAGGCCAGCTTTAACCCCATGAGATTAATATTAACAGTACAGCACAATCAGGACTAAGTGCTATATCACTTGTACACTTTGGAAAACAGGCTTATGCAACAGAAAAAAGAATATGTAACTAGAATCATTATTTTTGTTGATTATAATAAAACACCATATTAATTATGGAATGTAGAAGGCATGATTTGTAAGAAAAGCTCCTTGTTTATAAGATAGTACCATATACTTCTTCATGATTATATTTTATTACAAAATGAGGAGACATTTTGTAAGCTCAATGGGACTGTAGAAATACTGTTAAGTCAAAAGCTGGTGTTCCAAAAACATGTCTAAAAGAATATAAGCTCTATAAGACAGAGATTTTTTTTTTTGTTGTGTTTTTTTTTTTTTTCTCTTTTGTTCCATGCCATAGTCTCAGGATCTTGTGGGTACTCCACAGATATCTGTTGAGTGAATGCCCCCAGATCAGGCAATTAAGTATTTTTAAACTTTGAGGTGTCTATCCATGAGTCAAGGTTTTCTCTCTCATTTTACATCACAGTGAAGTCAATGGTACTGTCAGTTGCTACAACAGCTGAAAGGAGAGCTCATTGACTCCTTTTCCATTTATAGATGCCACTAAACGTTTTAATATACTAGAAAAAACTAACAGCTGCTCCCTTTTTTAAACAATAAGTGACTCATTTCTCTCTACAAGTAACACCTAACATTTGAAAAGATTAATGAGTCAGATGCCAATACTATATGACACTTGAAGTTATTCCTTATTATTCCGCAATTTCATAAAGCCTCTTATGCTTAAAAAAAAAACAATATTCCTGGGAACATTTTGTGATGTGTACACATTTTCCAAACAACCTCCTTCTGCTCCAAATAGGTTATTATAATACCATCACTTTAAAATGTAGAAATCCTTTCTTATTTAAATGAGTAATAAAACCAATTTATAGCTTTTATTCATTATTTTTATCAGATTTCGGTTATCTTTTAGTTGTACCATGTGTCTATGGTAACACCTATAGTTTCATCTTATTTTACATGTTTTCATACACTTCTGTCCTGCTAAAGAAAGGACTCCATTGGCTAATTTCAATAATTTGACAAATTTCCTTACAATGTTTCTTTATTCCAAAGCAATGGCAAAAAAAACTCTGAGGCCAGAGACATTTTCAAGATTTCAGAAAATAATCCCTAATTTTGAAAACTTCAAAGAAGTTACAAGGAGAAAGTCAATAACTAATCTATTTATTTAAAACTATTTAAAAATACTTCCTTACAGAATAAGTGTGTTCTTGCCAAAACAATATTGAAATTATTTACAAACTAGTATCCAAAACTTTACATACACTACAGTTAGCTATAAATTTTAATTTTTACAGAAATGTTCATAAAAAAATGAAAAAGGTCATAGTTTATATTAGAGTTGGCTTACATTTGGAGTTTTAGGATAATACATCGAAACCAGATTTTTATAACTAAAAAATTAGTATCTTGATTACTCCAAGAAAAATGTTATTCTTTTAAATAATACTTTCAAAACATTAAATGGTGCTGCGTAAGTTCTTTATTAAACCCAACATGATAACAGACCAATAATTTACAATTATTAGGTATAAAATAAGCATATTTACAAACCAGATACATTTCAATTACAATTTTAAATATAATTTCAGAGAATTGGCAGTAAAATCTTAGATAAGTGAGTTTTTCCTTAATTATTAAAAAACTCTTAAAAGTTTTTCCATGTATGTAAAAACTATTCCATGCCTTATAACAGGTGTCTGACTAGTATCTTTAATCTTGAGATATCCTTAAATAGAAATCCAGCTCAACTCAAGATCAACTCATTACTTCCCAAAGTCCCTGCAGGGTGAATCCATCCTTCAATTTCTCTATTGCAAGCCCCAGTTCTTCTGAAAATACAGGTTCACGATCTTGTTGCTTTTGGGGAGATAAGATGAGATGGGAATAGAGAAGGTGACAAGGAAAAAGAAAAAAAAAAAAAACAAAGAAATAGGTTTCACATAAGTTTGTGAATGATGGACTATAGAAAGTATTTTTCATATACTATAGGTAAAATTTCCTTACCTTATTGCCATCAGCAAAATAAGCCTACAAGACAAATAAAATTGTATTTCACATATTTGACATATAATAATAGATCAGTGAGCTAAGCTATAAATAATTTACAGAACACTTCTTTAACTAAATGTATTTTACAATCTGTTCCAATGTGCTTAGCAGTTTTACTCATTGTTCTTTACAATGCTGGTTGCAGAATTTACTTCTTCTGTCAATTATTATTAATGTCTACAAAAGTTATACTTTAAGTTCTAAAAAATGCACTCTGCAATTAATGTGTTGCAAGTAATATGTGGCATTGTTAACTTGAGAAAGGAGATAAAAAGAATGACTTAGAAACTATAAAGTATCATTCCTACTTTTGGATTAGAAGAAAATGTGGGCTAAAAAAACCCTTCAATGTGTTACCAACTGAATACTATTTATAAGTACTGCATACTGTTTATACTACTGAGGTAGTAGCTTATAATGAAACATTTTGTATAATTTCATACTTTTGGTTAAAAAATATTTGTTCCTAGAGAGGTATTCTGATCAGAGTATATAGAAAGCATTATTATTATTTTGGCTATTAAAATAATACAAATTGGAAAATGGAAAGGTTTATAAAGATAAAACATTTATAAATTGAAAGGAAGTCTGTCTCATAAAGATTAAAAATGTATAGATTTTAAAATTAACATAGCTATAATGTTTAACATGTTCTTTTATTTTTAAAGTATGAAAAAATTGGGGCCCTCCTTGGTGGCGCAGTGGGTTGAGCTGCGCACTGTGAAGCGAGCCGCAGCCACTGCAGCATGAGTTCCATCCCTGCTGCGGGGCTGGGGAGGTGACCCACGTGGTGCAGCAGACCTCTCCCGCTGCTCCCCTCAGCGGTGTATTTCTGTTGATCTGCCTGTGCTGTTCCCCACTCTGTCTGGTGGATTCTCTGGCCACCCCCCCTCCCCGCACCTCTGGCCTGTGCCCCCATGCTTCTATGCATAAATGAACAAATCTTTAAAAAAAAAATAAAGTATGAAAAAATTTTCCATGTATCTTAAATCCTTTAAAAAAATTGTGTTGCTTGGCAATTTAAAAGTAATCTCACATATCCACAAAATCCCTTAAAAACTTAAAAAAAAATTCCCCTCCAATTCACGTTTAAGTCCCCTTTAATTCATTCTCAAAAGGTCTCAAGTTGTATGATATTTACGTACTGACATTCATTATCTACCTAAACATGACTCAGACCAAAAAAAAAAAAAGGCATAAGAAATGTAGTAGCTCTCCTTCGTGATGCTCACCACAAAAGCGTCTGTGTGATCATCGGAGTCAATTTCTACATCATCTTGAATTTGTTCAACTGTCAGAGCTTCAAGCGGCTGTGGCTAAAAATGAGTAGATGTTAAGGTGCATCAAAGAGTCTGTATTAAACAAATAATGCTAGTTAAATGTGTTCTTAGAATTGTAAATACTTATAAAAGGATAACACAATTACTACACTTGATCTTAGCCAAAAGGCCGAGAAGCAATAAAGGATAACACAATTACAAACTGAGTACTCAAGTCTTATGAAAATTACTGCCTGATTTCTAGTCTATTAAAACTAACCTAAGTAATAAAATGAGTCAGTTAAGCATAAGCTTTTAATTTAAAGTTACTATCATCAAAAGGATTAAGATAGGATATTTATTTATAAATATATTTATAACATATTTATTACATTAGATATATCCTTAAAGGAAAAACCCACTGAACTTTTGATTTTCTTTTATATAATTAAAAAGAACTTTTCTAAAATAGCAAATTTTCAATTTTCTGCCAGTCATTGAATTTAATTTGTGAAAAGTAAAGGAACTAATATTTGTACAGACTATTCTAAAGGTAAAACAGGAAAATATACAGTGCTGATATTTACTAGTTTGTTCAGTTTTCAATTATTTGAGTATCTTTGGTATATTAGGGACTATGCTAGTAGAAACGAGGTTATAAAGTCCCTGCCCTTATTCACAAAGGGTCTATAGTCCAGTGGGAGTGAAAAATATAAAACCCAGCTAAGGTAAAACAAAATATTAGGGTGAGCCATATTAAAAAAATCATCATTTTTATTAGTCAAAAGTGGTCAAATATTAGTTTCATATACTTAGAACAAAATAGCTATAACATGTATAATATCTATTATAATGAAAGACTGGAGACAACACAATTTCTGGCTTGTGAATCCTAGAAACTTTCACGAAGAAAAATTTGGAATGTGATCAAAGCCTATGAGGATGAGGATCATTTTCACAAGTATGATTAAGGGAAAAAATATTCCCAGCAGGGAGATCATAGCCAGCAAAAGTGAGAAACTACAGGATATAGCTGAAGAAATGGTGAATAAACAATTCAGTATGGTCACAACTAAGAACTCCATGGGACTGAACGTGCTAAAAAGAGCAATGGTATTTAACAACCCCAGGGACAGTCATTCCCACTATAATCTATGTGAACAATGTTCTCCAGAGCTGCACAACTATATACCATAGCTGTGAAGATAAAGTGGGAAAGATTGGAGTCTACTGAAAGTCTTTAACACCAGCTCAAAGAATCTTGACTTTATTTGTAGGTAGGTAGTAGGGTAGCGTGGAGGGCAGAAGTATAATGCTTGATAAGGGAGTTACCTGGTTTCCTAATCTGGGGATAAATGCAGTGTGTAAACATGCTCAGATCGTATGACTGTCTTACAAGAATTTGACCTAATTCTTAGTTTCTTTAAATGTGAAGTAAGGATAACGAAACGACATATATTGTAAATGAGATGAAACATACAAAGTTCTTGAATGGCAAACAGTAGGTGTTTCCACAGTCATTCAACAATTATGACTAGTCATGAAGAACTTCTTATGTGCTAGTTCTGATTGCGGGAGATAAAATGGTTAAAGAAAACAGACTAAACTACTTACGTGGAGATTATTTATCATGGAAGATGTTACCAAAAATAAAGCAAGCAAGCAAACAAGTGGAATAAGGGATAAAAAGGTGGTGTAGGTTGTTGTTTTAGGTGGGTAGTCAGGGAAGATTAAGTATAAATAAAGCTGTCTGCATCAGAGTAGCCCTGCACATGGAGACTTCCTTGGCTAGGCTGCTCACCTAGGAAGGGCAGGAATGAATGATGAAGCGGTTAGCAAGAAGGTAGAAGGTAGGTGCAAATTAGTAATGGTCCATGGATTTTGCTCAATGAGCAGAGTTTATATACTCATTATTTTGAACACAGTTTAAAATTAAAATATCTATATTTATATATAAATGTATAAAAGCAATTCAGCAAACTCAGTACTTTAAATACTGAACAAACTACCTTTTCTTCCATCGAATAATCAACTCCAAATATTGGGCTAGCAGAATAGACTTTGTGAAGTGAATTAATTTCCTTAACTGATTCTTGTAGTTTTTCTACAGGATCTATTTTAAAGCCAAGAACGTAGCCTCCACTCTACAAGAAAATATAACAAAAAACACAAAAGGAAGGATGAGGAATGGTATTAATAATATACAATGAACTACAGTTTTAAATGTCCTTATTTCAGAGCACAATATGTAAGCTGAATTTTAGATTAAACTTTAAACATGAACAGAAATAAGAGAGTATAATGAGCATCCATGTAGCCATCATCAAGCTTTTAGTCAGAACAAATGGCCAATTCCATTCAAGCTATATTTTCCATTCTCTGGGCTGCTCCTGGCCCCCAGGATTATTTTGAAGCATATTCAGATCTCACATAATTTTATCTGTAAATATAAAAATTGGCATTTCAAGATTTAAGAAATACATTGTAGGCTGTGAAGGCTAAGGGAACTAAGTATTTCTTGAGTTAGGCTTGAAAAGAATTAGAGTGCAATTAAAAAAGTTGAATGGCATATCTGGGGCTACCTCCTGGAAGAATTAGGAAGAAACTTGACCATGGCACATTTTTGAAGAATGTTAAAAAATTAAGTAGTATACTGTAATAAATAAGAACACGTGCTTTGGGTTGAGACTGCATACTTGTGGATTTAAATTCTAGTTTTACAATTAATTCTTATATGATGCTAGGAAAATTACTTTTTTTGGTCTTCCTAAGCCTCAATTCTCTGATTATCAAATGGTTATTAAGTTATTATATTAAGGTAATGTATTATGGTAGTGCCACTGGAAGGTAGTAAATACTCAATAAATTGCAGCTACTAATCAACAGACTGAGAAAAATGAGTGAGCAGACATTCATATTTAAATTTATAAGTAATTTTATAAATATTTTATTTAAATGGATTTCTGTAAAATGTGGCATAATGGGAGCATAGCATAGCACTTTTTTAAAGATTTATTTATTTATGCATACAAGCACTGGGGTACAGGCCAGAGGCATGGGAGGTGAGAGGATTCACCAGAGACAGAGTGGGGAACAGAACAGGCAGATAAACTGAAACACACTGCTGAGGGGAGCAGCGGGCAAGGCAGGAGAGGTGTGCTGCACCATGTGGGTCCCCTCCCCGGCCAGCGGCAGGGATCGAACTCGTGCTGCTGTGGCTGTGGTTTGCTTCATAGTGCGTTGCTTAACCCACTGCGCCACCAGGGAGGCCCCCCGTATACCATTTAATAGTTAGATACAGTGTAATCTGTGTATGCAAGTATACAGTCTTAAACAAAATCTTTGTATAACTGTATATATCTTTGTTTATCTTAAAGAGAGTTTTGTGAATTAGTCAGACCTGGAATTAAAACCTAGCTCCACCACTTACTAGTCGTGAGACCATGAGTAAGGCTCCTAACTTCTCCAAGGTTCAGTTTCCTTGGCTGTAAAATGGGGAAAAAATAGTAACTATGTGATAGTTGCATAATGCATGAAAAGAACAGTGACTTGACTGTCATTAAAAATGATAATCAAGGGATGTGAAGCAGCTCTAGCTAGGTTCAGTCAAGATCAACAATCTAGGGTGCATAATGTTGGATGAAATATTCATCATTACCTGTGGATGCTAATACTGTAGAGTTCACTATTGTACAGTCTGCTTTCTATTTAAGAAAACTACAGCATTATTGCATAATTATGATGGCAATAAATCTGAATCAGATTTGTTGCCAAAGTGTGATAATCCCAGCGATAAGAAAGATTATGTATGTGCAACAAAAAAACATGAGCACGATTCTTCCAGTGGGGACTATTACTATATGACTTCAACTCTTCTCATAAGTCCATATTACAGTGAATATTCTTGGGTATAAATTGGTTGCTATATAAATAAAATTAAAAATACAGTTTTTAAAGATTAATAAAAACAAAGTATCTTACCTGCTGAGAGCTTTCTATGACAAGAGCTAAACCAAATTTTGAATCTCTAATCTTTATTGAACGCTTGATGTAAAATAAAAAAGAAAAAAATGCAGAATTTATTATCTGATATTGGCGACTCTTTAACACAAGTTTTTCCAGTTTTACACAGTAACTACTTTTCAATCTAATGAACAGAATTCTCCCCTTTTTCTCCATTACACTGTCACAGACATCAAGAAACTGAAAATTTTCATACTAGAACAAAGACGACATCTCTGAAATATCTACAGCATTCTCTGACTCAAAAAACCCCCAATTCCAGGGCGTCAACAATTTTTCTGAATATTTTAAATGAAAGGCAAATAATCTTCATTTAATTATGTGCAGCCAGTGCCTTTGTGACTCCTAAAAATGGGTTTATTTTAAAAAGTCACATGTGCTTTCTGTTTCTTACAATATAAGTTGTAATAAAGGAATCTCTTACAGAACTACCATACTCTCTATTAAAAAAAAAAATAAGGTATGGACATCAGAGGAAGGCTGGGAAAGGTCAAATGTAATTAGCATAATAGATAAATGTGACAAGAGAATTAAGCTAGCAGGAAATGAGCAATGACACCACTGACTGGGTAGGAGGAAGGAACAAGAGCATAATGTGTGGCAGGACCTGTAGTATGTGACACAAAATGTGCTTGCTGGAGGGGTGAAAACCACGGAGGATCTAATATTATGACGCAGAACCAAAGCCCAGGAAGAGTAATTTGTGGGCACTAAAGGAAAGAGCAACTGAGAAAGACAAAGGAAGGAGGGAGAGAGAGAATGGGGTGGGAGGGAGACTAAATACATATTTATTATGGAAACCTAGCCTTCTACACTACTTCATACCCTACCATGTATACACACAGTCCCAGTTGAGAATCACAGGGCACTAGTACCCTCACTGTCATCTGGTAATCTAACTGGGTGACTATGGGTAATCTGTCTGTCCTATCTATCTATAGGAGTGGGGTCAGGGCTTGGGCTGTAGAGCTGAAGTTAGAATATGACTGCTGCAGTCACAGTGACAGACTGTGAAGATATCAGATTTCAATTTGTGGGCCAGACTGAATTGCTGCCAGAGACCATACTTGGCAACAGTATTCTTAAATAACAGAAAGTATCCTATTTGAAGAACAGAATGCACAAAGTTGTTTACTACTCAGTAATTATTCAGCACAATAGAAGTTAAGTTAGGTAAGCTATAATACATGAAATGTAACATGAAACAGCAATGAATAAGCGAACCCTTACTTCCTAGCCATGATTATAAGTTCTTGTATTTCTCTGGATCACAGAAATAATTTTCTTCCTATTAGGTTTCTATGATTTTCTGCTTATTGTGTGGCTTTCCTACACTGAAAGTTCCTTGATGTATTGGTTCATGGTTTTCATGATTGTACGTCTGGCTTTGCTCAATATATGGCAAATGAATGATATGATGCTTTTAAAGTAACTCCGAAATCAAGCAATTTAGCAAAACATACGTTTGGGAATATTTTGCAAAAAATTCTTGTCAGAGGCCAGGTAGTCTCTTTAAAAAAATGACATTTTCCAGATATCATACACATAATGTTTAATCAATAGCTTATTCTTGAGACTACTTATATCCTCCATGAAAGTGATTATCATAGGACAATCTCCCAGGTGTTTCAGTGACTATTTTTAGTCATTGCATTAGAGTACTATAAATAGTTTTATTACTATATAAAATAAAATTCTTTAGTTTACTGGAATTTACTATTTGTTTCATTGACTTATATACTCACTATAGCAGCAAGAAAGTAAAAAGGATCACTTTTATTTGCTCCCAAAGCAAACTGGTTTCAGATGTAGCTAGTTCTTATTATAAATTTTCATAGTTTTATTTGAAATTAAGCTAAAACGATTATCACTAAAACACATCTTGGCTCCTTTTACTCAACTTTGAGTATGAAGAAAGCTAAAATAAAGTGTGTGGATTGAGTGTTAAAGCCATGCTAAGGAATGACTGTATACCTCATGAAAAGACAATAGAAAACCTGAATAACTTTAGTAAAACTCTTTGAATGGAATCTATGAAAGGTGTATCTTGCAAGGATAACTATTAATGTTTTTAGACTTCATAATATTTCTTTCAACAGTAAGGTATCCCCTTTGAATACAAGTACAATGGGTCTTTTCTGTGTCACAATAGTAAATTATCAACATTTTAAAATATGATCTCAACTGAACTGCTGTAAAAAGGTAGAATGAGAACTCAGTTAATCCTAAATGTCTTATAAACTGTTGAGCAAAAAATATTCTAATACCTTAAAATAAAGCTACCCTATTTTAATGGAAGAGGAGGAAGAATAACCCAAACTCACATGCATATGTGGGTATTAAAGAGAAAGTGTGTGTAAATCCAAGTGTATGTGTGTGATGAGTTGTTAAGCATGTGTGTGTTGTGAACATGTGTGAATGAGTGAGGTCTGTGTGAGAGTAATTTAAATAAAACATAATTCAAACAACTGTGATAATGCTAAACAAAACTAAATGTTAATTCAATGAACCGATGCTATTCTGAATGGAAATAGAACTGTTTACTTGTTTACAATAGTTATTGAACTATTCTAAGTTTTAGCTCTAAGGCCAAATAAATTTTGAATTCATATACCTGTTATGAAATAAACAGTGCATGAAATCAGAAAAAAGAAATCACCAAAATGCATGTACTTACAATTTGCAGATATGGTATACTGACATTGAAACTGTCGTTCATATTTGCATGCCATACAATTCTCACATTGGTAATAAAGAAAGTTCCTAAATTTCCCTGTAAAAAGAGAGTAGTGAGAGACATAACAATAATTTTTATTTTATACTTATTAATTTCTAAACACTAGAACAATTTTGATTATCACATCAGAAAATACCATTCTTGAGTATTATGGAGTATTAGTGACGTCATCTTTCATTAGCTGGTATGACAGTGTAATTAGATAACTGAAGTGTGGTGCCTAATCAATGCAGTCTCAGCACTTCCCAACTGTCTGACTGGACAAATTTCCTAGTACACTGTGTCAAATTAAAAATGGAAATCTGACTAAATAATTCACATACATAAAGTCCTCAGTATAATGTCTGGCACAGAGTAAACATTCTACAAGTCTCAGATCTTATTATGACTATTTTTCAAAATGTATTATAATTCAAGTTATAGTGAGAGAAAACACATATAATAACTTCGATGAGGACACAAGAGATATCTGAAGGCACTTTTACACTAACTATACATCAAAACTATTCTCTAGTTACATGGCCCCTCAACATCTACTCAAAAATTGTTCAATGTGATAATTAAGTGGCCTGAAAAATCTTCTAGATCTAATGATATGTCATCAAAATTATTGGTCACTATCATTTATAATTATCCATTTCTACTTCCACCTCATTTCTACCACTACATCCAGAGGAATTTTCTTTATTTTACACTTTGCTCCCTAACCCCTTTTCTGATATGACTGATTTGAGGTATCAGAAACGGTCACCTATCTCCCAATTCTAGCTAATAAATAAATTAAAAAAAAAGATTTATTTATTTATGCATACAAACACTGGGGTACAGGCCAGAGGTGTGTGTGGGGTGAGAAGATTCACCAGAGACAGAGAGGAGAACAGAACAGGCAGATAAACTGAAACACACTGCTGAGGGGAGCAGAGGTCTGTGGCACCATGTGGGTCACCTCCCCGGGTGGCAGGGATGGAACTCATGCTGCAGTGGCTGCAGTTTGCTTCACAGTGCGTTTTTAACCCACTGCTCCACCAGAGAGGCCCCAATATATATATTAGTGTGAATAAACAAAGACATGATTTCTCCTTCCATTCTCATATTGCAAGAAATTTTTATAGTTAATCCCCAATATTCCCAGATCACATCCCACTGACCAATACTATGCTTAACTTTATAAAGAGTAATTCTTTATGTTACTGTTTCCTCTTAATTTAGAAACAGAAAACAACTTGCAAAAATCCCAAAGACTTAAATAGAAGGGCATATTTTACCAAACACTAGTTAGTTTAACAATAACCTATATCTTCAATAAAATGATAACTATAATAACCCTTGAACATCCTAATTAATAATGCTAGGTGTTAAGGATCTAACTATGAATAGAGTAACTTCATTCTTACCTGTATAAAGGCTATAATATAACATGGGAGTATAGAAAAGCTCTATATTTTAGAGCAGTAATAATTTGCCAGGTAAATTAAATACAGTCTGCATAAGGAACACAAAGAAGGAAGCTTTCAGAAAGTCACATTTGAATTATTACTGGAAGCAAGGATGGGTAAACTATGATCCATAGGCCAAACCTGGCCTGCTACCTCCTTTTGTATGGCCCACAAGCTAGTGATAATTTTTATATCTTTGGGAAAAAAGTCAAAAGAATAGTATCTTATGACACATGAATATCATATTAAATTCAAATTTCAGTGTCCATAATGAAGCTTTATTGAAACAACCAAGCTCATTTGCTTACATCTTGTCTATGGCTGATTTCACAGTACAATGGGGAGACTGAGAAGATAGAAACTGTACAGTTTTGCAATGCCTAAAATATTTACCACTTGATCTTTTACAGAAAAAAATCTGGTCACTCCCGATAAGAAGTTACTCAGATGTGAGCTTTCTATATCCTATTGCATCTTTATCAAAATGTATCATTTTTCAAATGAGCAAAATTTATTTATTGCAAATGAGCAAAGATGAGGATTCAGTGTTTAGCAAGAAGTTCTTTATTTATGACCCTGGTGTTTCCCCTGCTAATATCAGAAATTCTTTATTCAAATGCTATAGGTTTCCACAGTGGTATCAGTCTAATGTAGGTTTTAACACACACAATGGCTGGAACCTACTCTTAGTAAGAGATAAATATCTCTCTAGAAATTGAGTGTTACTACTCCAACTATTAGTTGCTTACATTTTTTGACTGGTAATAATTTGAAGTTCAAATTAAAGGTTACAAAAATAGACGTAGAAATCACTGGACTATGTTTAGTTCTCCAACAGGCTCTGCTAACTGTACACATATAGCTCCCCTCCAATTAGTGAAAATTAAGTTATCAAGATATGGAGTATAAAAAAATATTGGGAGAAGACAATAGCTCTGGGATTAACCAGATGTGTGAAGTCAGGTGGGACCTCAGTTTTTCATTTCTAGATGAAAGGAGACTGAACTAGATGATCTCTAATGTCCATTCCTGCTGTAAATTCTGTATAGAAAAATATTGCTTAAATAAAGTACAAAGCCAAGAAAATATGAAGATGAGAGTATTACTTTCTATCAAGAATTTTACTGCTAACTTATCAAAAGGTGTAACGCTAGTTTTAACAATTAAAGAGTTCAGTGAACATACAAACCCAAGGATGAGTAGAAAAAATGATTACCAAAGTACTGCTCCAAATGTTGCATTATTTCTTTGCACAATACCTGATCACTGGATAAATTCCACACTCCATTGATTTTATCATATACATGTTCTTGTGGTAATAACCTTAATTGCTTATTTTGAATTAGTGCACTTCTCAATTTAAAATCACGATACATTTTAGATGTTTCATATGCTCTATAAAAAAGAACAAACGAAAGGCTAACCCAAACTGAAAATGTGGATTTTAGGTTATGTTTACTTACCTACTAAAATATACAACTATTAGTACATCACTATGTACATCATTCATATAATTATTAAAATAAAATGTTTTTCATTTCAGTAACCTTTGATGATTTAAAGTCTTCTAAAAATAAAAATCTGGGTTAACCCTGGTTTATAACATTATATAAATTTCAAATTTACAGCACTCTAATTCTAATCTGTAAATGCCATATCATAATCACCAACAAAAGTACTGCCTGTCCATCACTATACACTTGACTTCTTTATCCATTTTGCCCATCTCCCAAAACCCTTTCCTTCTGGTAACCACCAATCTGTTTTCTGCATTTAAAAGTTTGTTTTTATTTCATTTGTTCATTTGCTTTGTTGCTTTATATCCCATTTAAGAATGAAAATATATGGTATTTGTCTTTTTCTGCCTGATTTACCTCACTTAGAATAATATTCTTCTAGATCTATAAATGCTGTTACAAACGGCTGAGATTTCATCTTGTTGTTCTTTTTAATATTAATAACTGAGTGATTTTTCCATTGTGTGTGTACACATAAATATATACACAGAGATATATGTATACACACATATACAAATTTAAACAACTAGTGATTACAGTCTTTTGTAGACTTTGTTGTTTAATGTAATAATTGCAAATTTTATCTTAGTTACCTTTTTAGATGTCTAATTCTTTTTTTTTTAGAGGTCTAATTCTTAAGGCAATATATATCACACAGCACAAACAATAGAAAACATTTCTTCTCTAAGCTGAAAAACAATGCTTGCACATATTAAATAGGAAAAAATTTTTATCAAAATGCTTTATTTCCCTTATAAAGGCATGACTGTTATTTTTACATAAACAGAAGACAAATTACTTTTCTCACTGCAACCCAAAAACATGCTCACACCTATCTCTATAACAGGACATTAGAATAAAGGCATTCTAGTAGAGAGATTGTATGTACTGATGTATAAATTTCCTATAACTTTGTCTTCATTCCATATCTATCTCCTATTGATAAGCAATATAAAAAGTTCTGATTATCTTTTGATTAGTTAATTCTAATTTTATTGTAAAAAATGTAGGCTAGCTTTTTTTAAGCCTGAATAGCTTTGTTTTAAGAAGTCACTTAATAAACTATGATATTCATTGCTAAATGTCTCATTTTCATTCTAATTACTTTCAATATGCAAATTGTGAAAGAGCAAGGATGGAACATTTGTCTATAAATATTAATTTTCTTTAGAGCTGCAATCATCAATAATTAACTAATGGAAAAAAAGGAATCCATACTGTAAACTACTTTAAGGGAAACAACATTTTCATACTATTTAAGAAAAGCATCTTTCATGCCCCTTTCATACTCCATTTAAAGTGTTTCATTTCATATTGCCTCTCTAAATAAAATGAAATAAAGATCTGTGGTTTAGGAATAGATGCCCAAGAAACCTAAAAAATTGTATACAATGTTCATAACAATATTATTCACAATAGCTAAAAAGTACAAATCACCCAAATATCAACTAATGAATGGATAAACAAAATATATATCTATATAATGGAATATTATTCAGCTATAAAAGGAATGAAGTAATGATACATGCTACACCATAGATAAATCCTGAAAACATCATGAAAGCAGAGAGACTTAAAAGACCATGAAATGTATGATGCCACCTATATGAAATGTCCAGAATAGGAAAATCCATAGTGACCAAAATAAGTCAGTGGTTTCAGGGTTATGAAGGAGGGAGTGGGAAGAAACAGCTAGGGAGATTTCTTTTTGGTATGATGGATACATTCTGGAATTGGGCAGAAGTAACAATTGTACAAATTTGTGGATAAACATATCAAACTATAAAGTGATAAACTTAATTATACCTAAAGAATGAAACCATTATGTAAATTAAAATATCCACAAAATAAAAATCAAATAACTAGGAAATTAAGAAATTTGCAACATATATGGCAGAGGGATCACATTTAAGAAACTTAAAAAACTATAAATAGCCAAAAAATGTGAAAAATTCAACATTCCTATAAAAGAAATTCAAATGAAAACATAGTATAAAGGAAAACACCCCCAAATATATCTTTTGCTAGAAAAACAATCTTTTTAATTAACTGATTGATTGAACTTGGTTATCTATAGTGAATGAATTCTTATTTCACTGTTAACTATCCTGGCAGCTAATTTAATAGACTGTTCAGTAGAAATATTTATTAATCTTCCATATACTTAATATGCCTTATAAATGCCTTCAAAGTGTTTGTTAAATGATAGTGCAATGTGCTTACATATCCTTAGGGTATTTACAATAGAGTTTGGCAGAACATAGTATCACACTTCTAAACTTTATTTGCTAAACCTTTATTGCATAGAATTACCTTAAAAATATTAAGTAATCCATAAACATCAAGCATTACCATACCTGTGTACTGCAATAACCGAAGTAAAAAGTCTAGGACTTCCAGGAACCAAATTTGTAAATATAAACTCAAAACGAGAACTGTTACATTTTGTTAGTATGTAAAGAGCTTCTGTTTGGCCTCGTAATTTCTGTAAGGACAAATTTATTTAAAACTTCAGATTTTAAGAGCAATTTCTCATCACAGTAAAAACAGACATCAACTTCATATAACTAATGCTTCTTAACTGCATATATATTTCAATAAGATTTTTCAAACTTACAGAGTTAGCAGTCCTTGTTGTAATATTCAATATGCAGTTGTAACCGATAGCTAAAATTGAAAAGCAAAGAATTTAAAGAACATGATATAATTAGAAAAAAGTCTACACATACAAAACTTTTTCAGATTAAAAAATTAAATACATATAAAACCATACCTTTAAAAAAATTTATGAAACAACTTCAAATTAAAATTTTCCTGAACAGTTTTAGCACCATCAAGATAAAAAGTCTGGCTGGATAATTAAAAAAAGTTAAATAAGTGAAAATAAAAGGTTGAACTTTTAGATCTCTATTCTTTGGGATTACTTGAAACAGTTTATAGGAAGTTGTCAAAGATAAGTAAAAAAACAAAAATCAATTTAAAAGCACTAATTTTTTATATTTCCAGGAGAAAAGATGATTAGACTGAAAAATATTTCTTTTGCAATATGACACAGGTTGTGGCTTGTCTGTGAAGCTTTTATCAGTTTAAATTTTCCACATATTTCATGGTATAGCTTTTTTGATAACAAAAGAACTATGTAAGTTCACATGACAAAATTTTTTTTTTTCTTTAGTAGGTTCTATCAAAGATACTTACAAAGATTGACTCTGGGTAATGCCAAAGAGTGCCAGATAATTCTTAAATTTGTTACCAAGAGTCTACCTAAAAACAAGCAAACAAAAATAGGTTTTTACGACAGAATGAAGTAGACACAGAAATCTGATTTTACATACTTATTAATTGGAAATATCTATTGCACATATCTATCCTATGTTAGGTATGCAACATGTTTCAGAATCCAGATGAAAAAAATCTGAGGGTTACATGCGGAATACTGGTATTCACTGACAACAGGTTGGTTTTACTTAAAACTGATGGTAACTACAAAGCAATTCACTGAAATCATACTTCTCAATGAACTCATTTATACACTAATACCTGTTGCCATCTGAGTGCTCACTGAAGTAGCTGTCATTTAATGAACCATATATTCATATATGCAATTTTGCTGTGAGCAAACTTTTTTGCTTTGAGCAAACTTTTTTGCTTCTCTGATCTTATGGCCCGGCTAAGGTCTACTTAAGTCTTTGTGCTTTTTGTTCTTATCAGACTGATGTTCTTACACTGATATACAAAAGTTAAATAAACTTCATTTCTCAAAATGTGCCTTTGTGGAATAAACTCTATAAATGCTCCCAGAAAAAAAAGTGAGGAAAATGTGAATATGGCAAACAATATATCTTAGAGACTTATAGTAAAATAAGCATATTGGGATAGTTTTGAGATATTCTAAAATACTAAAACAAGTTTAATTCTGTTTAACACAGCTCTCCAGCAAATTATAACCACAGAATTCTTTTGATGAGTAACCTGTAGCCAGGTTATATTCTTTCCATCCTGAAAATTCCTTGAATATCTAAAATAAGAGGAACTAGGCTTATATTAATATTGAGGTGAGATGGAATTGGAGGTTCTAAAAATAGAGAAAAGGTATTCTCATGAGAAATTGTGGAAAATATATATTTGACAAGTAATAAATCAGTGTAAGGTTCATAGATTACAGAGAAGTAAACATTTTATCTATCAGTTAAGGTCCAACAGTAAATCGATGACATTACTCAAATTAGGATAATTTACTTACAAAAGGACTTAGGGGGAAATGTCAGGAACCTAAGTAGGTGGCAGTAGATCTGCTCCAATCTCAGGCCCAGAGGCACAAGGATAGGAGACAGTTAACCAAACCTGGAAGGAGACTTATAGAGGGTGAATGCCTTGAAAGAACAGGGAGGGAGAAGAGGGGAAAAACCCAGGCCTCACTCTCCTGTCTCCTTTGATCTTCTGCTATTGCTCTTCTAAGGAAGATATACATGGGCCTTTTAATGTTGTCTACACAGGGCACAGGAAAAAAGGGTGGAGCAGGATGCTGGATCTAGAAGCACAAATGGAAGACAGTGACACAAGAAGAAAGGCTGTTCAAAAACAAAAAGACAAGGACAAATCAGAAATACTTTGTGTGTGTTGGGGCGGGGAGGGAATGGATTTAGGGCAGAAAGAGCACAAGGGACTGGGTGATGGTGTACTGGTGAAACTGGTGAAACTGGTGGTGGGAAATGGGGACAACAATTGATGTCAAATATATATAACTAAAGGAAAAAAAAAGAAGAAAGGTTGTTGGAAGATAAACCTGAAGTTCTTTTGCTTTATACCAAGGGATTCAGATCAGTCAGCAGTTGAGGGAATGAAGATGAGATAGAGTTTAGAATTGACACTGGTGAGAAATAAACATTTTGAGGAGAGAATAATGTGATTCTAGCAGTTTAGTGAGCACGGTAATCAGTCTGGATCATCACGTAAGTAGCTATGTGATGTTGGAAAGGTTAATTAATTTCTCTGTGATTTAGGCTTTTTGTTTGAAAAAAACAATATACTGTATATTTTATAACTTTTATTATTATAAAATAGATAACACATCATACACACAGACATGGTATGTAAAGGACATGGAACAATGGCTGGCAAACAGCAAACACCCAAAACATTAACTGCTAATTTAAAAAGTATGTTACTTCTTTAGAAATATATTTTTATGACTTATTTTGCTATTATACATATATTGGTTCATGTTTTCCTTATGCCATTTCACCTAAGTAACATTATATCTTTACTACAGGTCTATGAGCCCGGCACATCTACTATTTCAAAAAAATATTTTTCTATCAGAAGATTACAGGAAGAATGGGAAGAGTTTATCTTATAAAACAACTGACCAACTCTGCTTATCTGCTTTTCTGTTCTTGGTACATCTTAAGTTGCCAGCATTTTTATGATGCCTTTTTTCTGCTAATGGAACCCGTCCTATAGCTCTAACCCCAGTGTTCCAGGCATGGACTTTCCTCTACTTGCTTCTAAACACTAAAATAACTATCCCTGTTTCTCCTAATCTCCCTGTCTCCTAATCTCATACTGCTTCAGTATACAAAGCTAATCTGATCATTTCATGTTAGAGTACTTATAGTTGAAGTGGATTAAAAGTGCCAATCTTTTGGAGCATTTATAGTTTTGACATGGGGTTTCTTGGACTTGGCAATGCCTTAATATGGCAATTTTCAAACTACCAGAATGGAGGGAAGGGAGATAGCTACAATACAGAATGCCCTTTTCTGTTCTACATTCTTATTAGCTACAAACTGCACACTCCTGTAAAATATGTGTAAAATTCCACAAAGTTTTCTAAGGAGTGAGCATACATTTTTATTAGTAGTAACACTTCAGGCACTATGATGGCAATTTCTGGCCAGAAGGCTGTTTTTCCCTTCCTTCTACAAAGCACTACTATAAAATTCTACATCTGAGGAATATATGATAATTTGAAAATGTTCTATTATCCACAAACTTTGGACTGGTGGAGTGACTATCACAAATAAAAGTTTCCACCAATTTATGAGGACAACTAAAATTTCTTCTCTCTTCCTCAAGTCAAGAAACAGTTATCTAGAGATTATTATTAAACCTTCAAAGGCACAAACTTAAAACATCTTGTTTGCTTTTAGAGTACTGCTGCTGTATGTGGCTAGGCTTTTAAAATTTTATTTGGAAGGGAGATACTCTAATATCTAGAATTGGCTGTTCCTCAGTGACATTTAGGGATATCTCACAGAATTTTCCATATGATTCACAAAGACTTCATAACATGGCACTAAACTTGCTTTCCACATGTTCATCTCTAGGTGTCAATCTCAGGGGATTGTGCATTACTCTTGTCTACTCTTAAAAAGAAGCATGATTCCAGATAGCACAGCTATGGCCTACTTATGTTCCACTACCCCATATTATTTTTGTGGGAAGGCAGAACCAAAGGTAATGGACCATTCACAAGAGCTTCTTGAATTTTAATAGTTAGGGGTAAAGCTGGTGTCAGATGTCAGAAACCAGGACTTACTGAAGGATCAAAGTTCTAAGGGGGAACACCTATTTTGCCACTACAGTTTTCTTTTAAAACTTTTAAAAAAAGATTGATTTATTTATGCATATAAGAATTGGGGTACAGGCCAGAGGTGCTGGGGGTGAAAGAAATCACCAGAGACAGAGTGGGGAGCAGAATAGGCACATCGACTGAAATACACTGCTGAGAGGAGCAGTGGGTGGAGACAGGAGAGGGTCTGCTGCACCCTGCGGGTCACCTCCCTGGCTGGGGATTGAACTCGTGCTACAGTGGTTGTGGATAGCTTCATAGTGCTGCATCTTAACCTCTTACGCCACCAGGGAGTCCCCTGTTACTACTGTTTTAATAGCTATCCTTTCTTCAGATTAATCTGAGAAAAAATTTTTGTATATTTAACTCTTCCCCTTCTCACAATTACATTTATCTATGTTGCTGTTTCCTATCTTATTCTCCAGCTAATATGATTTAACATTTGTAAATTAAACCAGAAATATAAAATATATTATAAGATATACTCACCCCTATCCCCATTATTTCCTTTGGTGTCTTCAATCGAATCTAAACAATCAATAAGGACTTCTCCAGGTCTTGTTTTCATTTGTCTAAAATAAATGTAAATAAAGGCTTTAATTTTACAGCCAACAGTATACCTGCCTATAATTCAATTAGAGAAACACATATGCATATAAAACAGTCAAAAGCATAAATGATACAGTACCAAATGCTCATGCATTTGAAAATAAGATTGTTAAAAACTTCAAGAACTCAGAGATGGGGCCTGGTGTAGCCAGAGACAGATATAGAGTAAACCAGAATTAGAACAGACAGGATTTGGAAAAATAAGAAAGAAGAAACAATGATTCAAGACCAGAAGAAGGAAATAAGAGAAAGTGAGAAAACTGGCTTGAATGGTCCATACTAAGAGGTAGTGAGAGATGTACAGTCTATAAGTAAGGAAGAACCAGATTATGGAGAACCATATCCTTTGGATAGTGAAGAACCTCTAGAGGTTCTGAGTAAAGAAAATGAGGTAAGTGATTATGGAAGAAATGGGTCAAAAGAAAGCACCATCAGGATCTGGTGAATAATCAGGTAAAGGAGATAAAGGAAATAAAGAATGAAGAATAGTTTCCTGATGGCTAAAATACATTGTAAAATGTCAAACAAACAAACAAACAAAGCCAAATAGCAGAATATATGGTAGGACCATCTAACACATTCTCTGGAGTCAACTCAATTACCTACTGAAAATACAGTATGATCCTATCATTTCCTTGCTTAGACATCTTTCATATCATTCCATTGCTTAAAAGATGAAGTTCAAAAGTTGCAGCAAAACATTTCCCAATCTAAGTAATCTATACGTACCTCCATCATCTACCTGCCAGACCCTGCCTTCTAACCAATGAGGTTTATACCTCTAACACTGCTTTAAATGTTTATTTTCTTTCCATCTTTTCGGAATATTCTCCTGTCTGTCCTGTTTCTATGACTGAACTGTTCTGTTTCTATGATTCCCCACCTTTTAGTTTTTAGGGTAATATTTACCACCTGTGTTATATAATTAGTTGTCTATATATAAATCTCCTGCATTAGAATGTGGAGAGGATATCATTTGCTATTTACTGTTTTATCTCCAACTATCACCATAGTAACCAGCACATAGTAAAATTGACAAATGTTTTGTAAACCGAAATGTTCATAAAATAGATCTTTGGATAACGAACCTTCTGAAAATAACAGAAAAAGTTAGAATACATGTAGTATGTAACTATGGTTTATAATTTATAAATCCTCTTGCCCCATAACTTCATAAAAGATCTAAGACCATTTTAGTATTGGGTATTACTTACAATTAAGCCTGGAAAATCAATCAAAAATTGACTTTCCATTTAAGGAGGTTCTGTTCATAAGGGATCATAAGTGGTTAAGAAAGAAACTCCATCCCACTGATCCAAGAACTTTAGCTTTACTATTTACCAACATTAAATAGCCCAAATGGTGATGTTTTTCCTGGATTTGGGTGCAAGAGGATTCTAGCTATTTTCTCTTTAAAGCATGAAAATTTTCCAAAATTAGGGCTTTTGCCTGAGAGGCTCCCCAAAAGGGGTCTCCTTCTACCCGTTGGTGAGTTATATGAGTAGCTAGATGAAGCCTAATCTGGAAATAAAGTCTGTCTGGTTAGAAATTTTGAAGAATGCTTTCTCCCATATTCCTTATTTTACGGATGGGGAGATTTAGGGTTAGGATGAAGTCTCTGCCTAAAGGCATATAATGTGTGTTGTTATTCAGAGACAGTTTTAGTAACCTGGTTTCCGGAGACCGTGCTTACAGATTCCTCCACTGCACGAAACTGACCGCCGCCCAGACTGACCTGGGCGTACTGGGAGCCCCAGACCTAGTTGGTTCAGTTTCCTGCGAGGTCCTCCGCACCAAGAAAGGTTTAAGGATCTCACGGGACCAAAACTGCCCTCTACATGCATCCCGGCGGGCGCGCGGGCTTCAGCAGGGTAGCAGAGCTCAGGTCAGTCTGGGGTCTAAAAGTGCGAACTACAGGTGAAAACCTCTGGCCATCCTCTCGAGGGCCGTGAACTGTAGGGGCGCAGGCTCCACCCGCGGGTCCTGAAGACGCACTGCGACCTCCCTCCACAGGCTCAGGCCCCAGGGGAAATTTCCGCAACTCACTGCGAGGACACGTCAAAGCGGACATCTCGGTCCTCCCAAAGTGCGTCCAGCACCGACATGGTAAACAAGGCCTGCGGCCCGCGCTTTCCGCCGTAGTGGAAGTTGAGAGGCGTGTCGCTGGCTCCAAGGCAACGGGCCGCCTCTGTCATGACGTCTACGGTGGGCGCCGAGACTCAAGTTTCTTTGAGAGAGCGTGTGCGCTTTCCTCCACCGTGTGGCGTCGCTCAGCGGATCTGAGGCGCGACGTGGGATTCTGAGGCTCAGAGAAGCTGGGCTGACCCTGCTGTGGGGCGTGTGTTTGACCCCCTAGTGACCTTCCTCTCTTTCAAACCGACGCCCTTAAATCCACGCTTCCATTTGCCTACACAGAGAAAACAAGAAATTTAAACTGAGCACCCCAAATTCTTTATTCAGTCTCGCCCTATCTTGCCGTCTACATACCCGACCTCGAGCTGCCCTCTTTGCTTCTGCTTCATATCCGCCAGGGGGCGCCCAGAGCTTTTGGAGGCGCCCCTCTTATGGTTTGGAACTTTTGTTTCCCCAGGTCTCTGTGTAAAGTCCTTTATCACTTAAGACTCAGCTCTAAATGTCAAGTGAGATAGCTCTGGATCTTTCTGTCGCTCTACTGTGTGTGCCTGGAGGACAGGCCTGATCTTTCCAGTTAGCTCTAAACTGTCTAGCACAGAGTAGACACTTAATACTTTTTGAATGAAAATACCTTCCTTCCCTCAACGCAATATAATTCTTTTAATCTGTTGTTGGAGTATTGTCTTGGGACCCTACGGGCTCCTGAATGAACTTGGAAGGGAATCTTTTTCTATTCAAACTTCTAATGTGGATTTAGCCCCAGGAAATGCCTGGATCACAGCCTGGTGTGATCCTAAGCAGAAAACCCAGGTAAGTTATGCTTGGACATCTGATCTACAGAAGTAGGAATATGATAAATGTCTTTTGTTTTAAGCTGCTAGGTTTGTTTTGCAACAATTTAAAAGTAATACAAATGTTGGAATCAAGAGTGGTGTACTTCATATAAGAAACTATTAGACCCAGCAAAATTCTGCTGCCAGGAAGCAGGTTGATAACATTACTCACCTGCAAACACATGGCACCTTTCATGAAAAAGTAAGGATGACTTTGTGTACAAACCCAAGTGCCCAGAGGACAAAACTAAGAAGCATACTTCCTTAAAACTTAATGAAAATCCAACATTTGCCTAGATGGATGTCAGAATTGTTAATGTATCAGGGGCTCATCTTTATTTTCCATTTCCCACTTTTTGAAACAAAATGTCTCTAATTATTTTTCTGTTCTATCCCAACATTGTATGATGGGAGCATTGGGAAGACATTCTGTAAACCAAGATGTATTTTATAACCTTGAGATTTTTTAAAAAAAGTCTAAAATCTAGAATTTCCATAATATAAAGTACAGTTCCGTGTAAATGAACTTGTTCAGTTAGGAGGCAATCAATGCTGACTGAAATACATTTCTATCTTAAAACAAAATTATTCTTCTTAGAGGTAACTTTCCATATCCAACTACTAGAATATTGATACCAGGCAAGAAATATTTATGTTTGTACTATTTAAGTTTGATCTATTCCTTACTTTTTATGTGAAGAGAATCATTAAATACTTATTACAAGTTTCTGAGTACTTAGGAAGCTTCTGTGCTCCACAAACTTAAAACATAAAAGAGCTACCAGAGGGTTTTAATGTGACTATAAGCATTTTTATTTTAAAATACTTAATCTGCATACTGAAATGTTGAATTTATAAAATCCTTTGTTCTTTTGCTGAACAAAGATTTTCTTTCCATAAAGAAGTTGTAGAGTCATTTTAAACTATGCAAAATAAAATGAAACATTATGGCTTATGTGCAAGATATTCTATGGGATGTGTTGCTAGATATCATAAAAGATGTGTTAAGAAATAATGCTTTCTTTTATTACTGAAAAGGCACATAATGCTCATGCAATTGGTTAATTCACAAAAATTCGTAACTTGTGACTAACTTTTCAGCAATGAATATATGTTTTAAGAAGAGTGTGCCATGCTTAAAAACATGTTCATTTTCTTAATGTACCACTCTCAAAGTAGATGTCTTAACTCAGGTTTAAATTGATGTTTAATGTAAAAGGTTGGTCGAGAAAGTAAGTACCAGCTTTGAAGGGGAAATTGAAGACTAGAATGGTGAGGAGAGAAAAAGCTATGTACTCATTACCTCATGTCTTCCTGTTAATGTTACAGGGCAACCCTAATATAAAATGGGATACAAATTTACAAATACTCTACCAGATTTAAGCAATGGTGCGTTGAGAGCTGGCTTTGAGTTGAATGAGATGGCTTTGAAGGAAGGGGTTTGGCTTTTTTGTAAGAAAAAGGACCCCAAGTTTACCTTTGGTTTTATAGCTAGCTTGGCTGTTTAACTCCACCCTTAGGTTTTAGTAATTTACTTTTTGATAATTATTTTATTGGATTTGTGGCTTTGGAACACTGATGGTTTGGAGTGGGGGTTGGAGTTTACACACCCATAATTTATTTAGGACTACCTTTCCCCCTAACATTAAGATACCTAGTTCTCTTTATAATAGCTGCAGTTTCAGTGTTTTGATGCTACAATTTATGAAGGAAGCAGATCTCTCTTCTTTTCTATGTCAATAGCTCATTGATCTCAGTCTGCTTAAACTAAAAACAAACCAGTTACTTCTGAGTGAATCACTCTAAGTTCCATTCACTATACTTCAATGTTTCCTTCCTAACCCGAATTCTTTCTGTAAGTGTCCTTATTGTTGTCTTTATAAATCCAGCTTACCCTAGAATTCTATCATTACATCTCAGTGTTTACAAATGGCCAGATATTCTGGACTATTGAACTCCTGATTCCTAGTATGTGTTTATATTTTTCCTTATGTTCTTTTCTGTCTGGATGTATTCTCATTCCCTATCAAAGTCTATTAGACTATCAAGTTATACACCTCCATTTATATTTGTAATACCATTCTTGCCTCCACTAAAAAATCTGCAAATATATCTCTATTGATCATCACTGACAACATAGACATTTCTGGACAGTCATTCTACCAAAATTAAGTCCTATTATTTATATCCATATTGTAGTACCATTGTATTAACACATTGCATGATCTTCATCTGAGTTGTTCTGCATCATACCTCCTATATATCTTTTATATGAAAAAGGAACGAAAATGTCTAATTATTTACATTTCGTTATTAATCATTTTAATAAAACATTTTACAAACATTTTCAAATTGCACTCTGAAGCAGTACTACAGTGCCCAAAGTTGTTTTAATAGCATGCCATTAATAGTACATAGTAACACATTTAGAAGGTTATTATTTTGTGTTACAGTACAATTTGTACACTCAAGTTGAGCTTCAGTGCTAGATAGGCTAATAAAATTGCAGCTCCTCACAGCATTAAACAGAAACATTATGAATGGAGTGAATTTAGTCATTATTGTTCTTTCATGCAAATCCAAAACACAAAAGCAATCTGATGATGTTGGAACTATTTACAGTACATTAGCCATCAGGTTAAAATTTAAAGATGGAAGAGTTTATAGAAAGAAAAATATTGTCTATTTCTTAGAATTTCTGCTATCTACTGCTTATAGTGTAATGAATAAAGGAATAAAGCTTAAACATCATTTTTAAAACTATATTACTTATACTAGTAAAGAAGAATAAAAAATACTTTCCATAAGTTTGTCAGCTTGTATAACTTTAAGACACTCATGAGGGAGAAAGAGAGAACTGATGAGAAACTTGGAGGGAGACTGAAGTACAAAAGGCAATTTCAACATAATGGCAGAAAGCCTTTTGAATGGTGTGGACATCTAATTCTGGATTTTAAGGTATCTGTAGAGTTGTGATGTAAAGCCTATTCATCTCATGAAACTGAGCCTTAAAATTACTCCTGGAAAAGATGCTAATGGTTAGAGTTGAGAAAAAACAATTCAAAATTTAGGAGTACCATTAAATTATATAGGTGTGAATCAAGTATTTTGAAATAAATGAAAGTAAAGAATGACTAACCTGGGAAGGTCTTCAAATGATTACTTTATGTTTGAGAGGAGTCAGCACTACCACATACAAGGTTGCAAATTCCTTCCAAGCGTTTTCTATCTTTTTAATACAAATTCTGTTTCCATCCCTAAATTACAACAATGATTGCTGGAAAGATAAATATGTATATATAAAATAAAGAGTGAGAATACTCCTTCATCTGCTCCCTTTTCTCTACTAGCATTTTTATTTTCTCTTCAGAGATAGTCATTATTAGCTGTTTGGTCTGTTTCCTCTTAAATCTCTTCTATATTATTCCTGAGTATACTCACATACCTATACACATCTCTAAACTGAAGCAATGTGTATAGAAATAAAGAGGATTATGCCATATGTAAGTATATAAATATAAAGTATACTGGAGATAATATTATAAATAAAGGTTAGCACTATATGTATATGTATGTATGTATACATGTGTCTACACACATTTATTATTCTGCTATGTAGATACCAAATCAAGGGATATGTGGTCTTAATATGACTTATTACTAATGTTGTCAAACTTGCTCACTTGGTTGAAAGGTGTTGGCCCCAGGTTTCTCTGTAGCAATGTTACTCTTTTCCTTCTTTTTATCTTTTCCTTCTTTACTCTTTGTAAGTGAGTCATTAAATCCTGCCTAATTTAAGGGGAGGAAAATTAAACTCTGTGTTGTAGAGTTTATTTGGAATTCTGTGAGAAAGACTTTCCCATTTATTTATTCAGTCACTTATTTACATCAATATGGATGTATGGATATTTAATATATTCTTTGGGTTATCATTCAATACTATAGTCATTATTTTGTTATTCCAATTCAAATGTTTTTGGACTCTCTTTCTTTAAAGACATTACATGGAAGAGGAACAGACATAACAGGATTCTATTTATGTTTTCAGATGCTTACTCAGTTCTTTTACTGAGTCCCTGGCTTTTAATTTTTGCCTTCTAATGAAATGAGAGTCAGGTGGATAACGAGCTAGCTATATATTAGGCCACAATCTAAGCTCAGCCAAGACCGTGTTGGGGGACTGGAATGGGTGGATCTCATCAGCCTCTGGCAAACTCCTATTATTGACAATATCAGTCCCTTTTTGACTCTTTAACATTGTCCATACAGGATAAAGTCACAGAAATAACTTGACCAACTTTCCAGAATAAACTGGCACTAGTTTATAAAACATCCCTCTGTCACAGACTGCATTCAAGCAACCAGTAAACTATATGTTTTTTTAAATAAATTTTTTATTGATTTACCATTGTTTCAATACTACCTAAGTTTCTGGATTCAGCTTCCCACCTTTACATGCTTACATATCACACTGCATCCTCCACCATAGTTCATTCCTTTTCTTTTATTTCATTCTACAGTAGACTATGAGGAACTCTCACAACAACTGAAGGTATCAATGTTACTGAAAGTTTCCAGGCACCCTCAAACACCTTGTGACCCAACCTGGTGGAGAACAGCCTTTTTTCCTTCCCAGGTAAGTTGTTTGGCTTGTGGACAACAGCTGAAGAGGTCTGGTTTGGGCACCCCCAAGTGTCCTTGAAAGATCCCCAAGAGATGGGCAGTCTGTCATAGCTGGGGCAGGCAGTTACACCTTCCTCCTCTTTGCCTTTCCCTCTGTGGCCAGCGATTGAGCCTGTTTGCTATAAATGGTGCCTATATGAAATCTAATATGAAAAACAACCCAACTTTTGAGATTGTGTTTTAGAATTTTTGTTAAACAAGGACTATTTCAAAATTTAACAGTTTAGTTTGAAGTATGCACACCTTCAAAGTTATAGTGGTGGGTGTTGATTCTTCTATTCTATGTTTAAATATGTTTAAGTAAAAATGAGCCCATGTTATCCATCAAGAAAGAGTAATTGACCTGGTCTGTGTCAACAAAGACAGAGTTGCCTTTTGATATTCACACCTAAATCTCTTTCTGTAAAGCTCTTTTCCTGGAAGCCTAATCCACTTATCTCTTCTCCTAGGTGGATAAGTCATCCTGTTATCCCAGTAAAAGTCCTATCAGAATTTTTCTTTCTTGTTTTTATCAAAGAAATTCAAAAAAGGAAGGATCTACTTTCAGATAGTGGAGGAAACCTGTGTATGGATCATGGGGAATGTAGAAAATTAAAACGTAGTTCTCTTGGTTTTGGAAACCTGGAAACATAGGTGGCCTTTCTCTAGAACAACTGAAACTGTGGTCCAGAGGCCATGTGACTACCCACTGAGCACTGCCTCCTAGCTATCCATAACTCAGTACCTTTGAAATTTTTTATGCTCAGGCTGCACCTGGGGCCAGTGAAATAAGAATCTTTGGGACACAATCCAGGCATTAGTGATTTTTAAGCTCCTAATGTAATTCTAATATTTATCCAAGGTTGAGAATTTCTGCAATAAAGGAGAGATGCCCCAGGGATTTATGGAATATGTTGGCATTTAGAGAAAGGTGAAATGAGTTCCCAAAACATAGTTACAGTAGCAGGTACTTGAAATTCTAGGTATTAGATTGTTAATGAACTTCCACTTAGATGATCTACCCTGTACTTAAGCGCTGATGTTACAAATGGTAGAAATTTATTTATGAGTATTGATTCTGCTCCAGAATGAGTCCATGGAGGCAATTAATTAAATAAAGAGGTAATGTGTTTTATTAAGAAAACTTAAAACTCAAGTTTTCCTTCTTTATTTATGTTTTAGGGAATAGCTTTTCTTCCTGGAGTTCCTGCTCCAGAAAAGTTAAGCAGACTTGTAGGACTAACGGCCTTAGTCCTGGTAAAATAAAGACTGTTGCTGACAGAGTTAGTAATAGTAACAACAGCATCTTTATCAGTGTCGTTGTAAATCAGCTGAATTGTCCCTTTGCTTTAGGATGTAAGCAGGAAAATACTTTCCTGATCATTTGTTCTTGTTTTTCTTCATTGACCTGGTTTTTGCTTCCTTTCCTGGGAAAATGACCTTGAAGCATTCTTAGTCTGCTTCTACAATGATATAAAAGAGCTCTTGCAGGAAGCAACACCTCTTCATACCCTTCTCCCGCATCCTTACCATCCAGTGCAAGCCAGATCTGTGGTATTTGTATAGGATGGGTGGAAGAAACGATATGTAGCAGACATTGTCTGGAGTTTGAACGTGATGGCACCACCAGTGCACTTCCTTTGCTAGGTCTGCACACTGACTGAGAGACCACATCCCACAGCATCGCAAGTGAAGCTCAGGCCATGGATTTCCTCAACCACTAATTTCAATCTGCAAGAATATAGGGTAAACATGGAAAGGTGTGGTTTTTAATCAAGATCAAAGGCTCTAAGTCCAGGCAAATCTGGACTCTAGTAATACTAATTGTTAATACCTATGTAGGACTTTTCATATACCAAGTACTTTTATAAGGACTTTAGGTATCAACTGATTTAAATCTTATGACTTTCCTCTAAGGTAGTCAATTTTAGCATCCCTTCCTTACAAAGATGCCTCAAAGCACAGAGAGACTAAGGTCACATCACACAGGTAGTGTGTTTTTTTAAAAAATTATTTATTTATTTATGCATATAAGAACTGAGGTGCAGGCCAGAGGTGCAGGAGGTAAGAGGATTCACCAGAGACAGAATGGGGGGCAGAAGAAGCAGATACACTTCTGAGGGGAGCAGCGGGTGAGCAGCGGGCGAGGCAGGAGAGGTCTGCTGTGCCATGTGGGTCAGCTCCCTGGCCAGGGATGGAACTTGTGCTTCAGTGGCAGCGGATGCTTCATTGTGCTATGCCTTAACCTCTTGTACCTCCCTTTTCCCCCCAACATGTAGTGTTTTGAGGAATTTGGGCTCAGTCAGAGAGCTTGGCCACCTAATTCTGTGCTTTTATCTATTACTCAACACTTTCACATACCATGGTTGCAGCCTCTTTTGGGTGTCTTCTGAATCTCACTGAGTCTTATTTTCTCATTATGATAGTGCTTATCTTGCAGGACTCTTGGGAAGAAAATGCCTCATACAATGCCTAGCACAATTTTCTCTCTGTGATGTTATTTTTCACTGCCAGGCAGGTTATTGTTAGCTCATTTTACCCTATGGTCAAGATGGAGGACTCGTATATTTATTTAATGATTAATTAAAACAGGTAGCAGAACCTTGTACTTAATTTTTCTTGTCTCCTACTTCAGAATATATTAATGTACCAATATTCTGTATAAGCAGACTCCACAGTCTCACATACTATACTTCTAAAATAGTGATTTCAGAAGATGATTAATTTCAGGCACTTTTGTCCTGAGTAAAAACCACCTTCATTTTAATTAGACTGTATTGTTTAGGTAAATGATGCATGCACTTCCTTAGGGAGTTCATGATGTGACATTATAAAGATTTTAAGATTTATATATTAGGCATTACATATTCTAGAAGCATGTTTTTGGAAGCAGAAATCCATGCAGTGGAATCATGGTAGTTGGAGTAGAGATGACAGAGTTGCTTTCCTTTGCTATTAAAAAACAGTTCAAGTGTTAGGATTTCATTTATGTTAAATGTCCAGAACAAGCAGGTTTACAGAGACAGAAAGTAAATTAGTCGTTGTTAGGGCCTGGGGAAAGGGAGGGAACTGCTAGTAGGTGTGGAGTTTCTTATCCTTGTACAACTCTCTGAGTATGTTAGAATTCTCTCATTTGTATGCTTCAGGTAGGTGAATTTTATGATATATGAAGATCTCAAAATCACTCTTCTTTTTTTTTTTTAAAGATTTATTTATTTATGCATACAAGCACTGGGGTACAGGCCAGAGGTGTAGGGGGGTGAGAGGATTCACCACAGAGAGCG